>CM061270.1:5650000-6117500 GCA_030848825.1 Tadarida brasiliensis
TGGTTTCATTGATCTATGGCTAGAAAACCAAACATATTTAAAATAGAATCAACCAATATGGTTGAGCAATAATTCTGAGGTAGCTGAACCCTACTTTCACTTCTTTTAATAGAAAAAAATTTCATATATCCAGAAAATTTCTGGAAATTTATGAAGGCCTGAATGCTTCTCTTCCCAAGGGTCCTATACATAGGACTTAGGTTTGGTGGGCTCCAAGCGGGGCACTGTCTTCATTCTGCTATATTTACCAGCTTGAGTTTTGTTAACCAAGGCTTTCTTTTAATGAAGTGTGGGTTGGTATCTGGTATTTGAGAAACAAAAAGCAACTATTTCTATTAATTCTTAATGAGTATGTATCCCCCTGTGCAGTACAAGCGAAAAGAGAACAGGATTTGCATGAGCAATGGATTAACTCTGGGTGGAATTGGAAAGACACCTTCTCCAGTCATTTCTTAATTGAATAAAGGTAAATGACATTCTGGAACTGACTGCAGTGCATTTGGCAATCACAGTTTGGCATCAAATTTCAGAGCTTACCTGCAAATGAAGCATTTATGTAATTTTAAACAGTAGGAGAAAACTGGCATTTATTCATTTGCCAACTCTAAAAATATAAAAATGTAAAAACCACTTCAAATTGTAATATATAATTTTAAAATATATTCCATTTGTGTAATTGTATTGGGGCCAACTGGTATTTAAAGGTTTTGTGAGTCATTTCTTCACTTGATTTTAAACTGGAAATTGTTTTGTTTAAAGATTCCTCCCTTCTCTCCTCTCTCCCTCCCTCCCTCCTTTCTTTCTCTTTCTTTCTTTCTTTCTTTCTTTCTTTCTTTCTTTCTTTCTTTCTTTCTTTCTTTCTTTCTTTCTTTCTTTCTTTCTTTCTTTCTTTCTAGTCTTTACTATATGGGAATTGGCTTTATTTTAAAATTAAGTTTCAAAAGCAATGAATGGTAAATGAATAATAAATAAAAATAGTTCACACTTTATTGTATGCCTTGGGTAAGGTCGCATCTTTCCTTTGTACCAAGAGATGAGTCTTTGGTTACCACTCTCTCTATGCAGGCTGTGGGGACCTCAGCCAGGACTGTAGCCTCGCATTGGGACTGAGAGACTGAAAAACGTATTATTGAACACATGTTGTTGAAAGAAAATATCTTTTTAAAAGCTTTATTTTCAAAACATTATTATCTTCAAAAATGGCAAAATTGTCTTTCTAGTTGCCAGGAATTAAGATTCAAACCATGAAAGACCATCACCAAGTGCAATTTGATCTAACTTACATTACAATAATAAACAAAGAAACAAAGCTTTATTTTTATACCCTGAGTTGGAAAAATAACCTGATAAAAATGGAAAATAAGCAGGGTCATCATCAGTTGGTCAGATCTTTCAGAAAAAAACTTGACATTGCAATGTTTTGATTAATTTTAAGAAGTTAAATATTTAGTAGTATTTGGTGAAAGTTTATAATATAGTTAACCAATTTGAATAGTTTAGTCCAATCTCTCCTCCCTAATTTTTTGTTTGCTAAATTATTCAGATCTAACTACAAATTATCTGGGTAATGCAGACAAAGTGAGAGGTATGGTGTTAGTCGTCCAGACAGCAGAATCCGTCGGCACGGCCTAGAACGTCTCACACAGCCCTCCCTTCACTCAGACAGGCTCCTGCAGCACCATTCCAGCGCCTTTGCTAATAGCACACGTGTTTCATAATAAATCACCCTATCTCTTCATAAAAATTTGAACACTAAATGTGGTGGATACATTTTAATATTGTACACATAATATGTAAGTATGTAAAAAATAAAGCTGATTTTATGTGATTTTAAATATTTTTTAAACATAGACAATGACGTTTAGTATCCACTAACTGGGAAATGTATAATGCATGTACATCAAAATTTATTAGTAGAAAAAAATACAATCAAATGGTTTAAAGCCCACTTAAAGGGTTTTTAAATTCTGTGCCCTAAAATAATGATCTTAAAATTTAGAAGTGATTTTCAACCAACCAAGTCACAGCCAAGAATCAATCAGAGAAAGAAACATTCAGACAACTTTTTGTTTTCAAGCTTTTATTGTAAATTATCGGGGAAAAAAAAGTGTTATGTACATAGAATCCGCACAACAAAGAGTGTCACATGTATGTAGGTTTCTAGTAATGAGACTGAACTGGCAACGTGTAGAGGACACAGCATTGCAAAATGTGATCACTTTAGACTAAACAGACCTTTTATCTTCTAGCACTATTAAACCAAGGAAATACTGGACTTCTGGCAAGTCACTTACTCTCTCTCTGTGACTTGATTTGCACATCCTTGCAGTAGTAAACATAAATGCCTACCATATAGAGTAACTTCTCCCCTCACTGGGACTAACCTGCTAGGTTTGGGGGCAATCAGAATGGTTCATCTTACTGTTTCTCTGTCATAATTGAGAATTCTTTGCAGATTATTTTCTTTGTGGTCCAACCAAGAGGGTCCCATTTCACTCTAGTCTGAAATGATCAAGAAGAAGCATAATGCCTCCCCTTTTCTCTGGCTGCAGTATTCACTCAGCTCCTTCATGACTGATTGTACAGAAAGTGAGTGATAGGCGGTTATAGGCATTGGACTTCACTGCTCTCACTTTCCAAGGAGTCGGCTGCAGCAGGACTGCCTTTGTGTGTTCCCTTCACACTGAGTTAGTTCTCCTCCCTCAGCTTCCTGCTGAGACCTCTTTACTACTCTCTTCAAGCTCCGCAGACTGACGAGTCCACCCTCTCATGAAAGCTTCACGCCCCAACACAAGGGTGTCTCCAGTCTTGGTTCCTTCCTGAATCCCCAGATCTGAGTGTCCCAGATGTCAGCCTAGGAAGCAAAGATTCTTGCACCTGGATGAACAAAATCTCACTGAACTTGGTGAACTCTCAGTCTTCCAGCCATGAAAAGATAGCAGAGATGGGGGCCTGATGGTGTCCTTACTCAGTGACTCATTGAGAACACACACTATTCGAAAAACCTAACTTTTCTTAAAGTCAATAAACTCTCTTGGACAAATAGGGACTCATTTTGGGGGTGAGAAACTTTGTTTCACTAATCATGTGATCATGTGGGGACCTGGCCATGTCATGTACACACATGAAAAAAAAAACAAAACTAAATTGCTCTTATAGTGGCCCCAGCTACTGGTCAATTCTATTTAGTTAGCACCTCCCCTCCCCCACTGAGGGTGGGAGATTGTCAGTTTATTTCCAGCCACTAGCATAAGGTATGATCACACATGAACACACCAAAAAGTGTTGCACAAATGAGACATTGTTATTGTAAAAATGAGGGCTAGTTTGCATCTGTATGTCCTCAAATCTAAGATGTCACTGTATAACAGACATCATTGATCTATGAACAAGGAAGACAGAAGAACAATGCTGTCATTAACTCTGATAATACATGATTTTAAAAATATATCCCAATTTCAGAATTGTTAAAATGAAATACATTATGCGTCTTGGAATCTATGAAAGATAAGAAATAAGAAAAATACACATTTACCCAAAGGGATACTATCAAAGCAGACTTAAATGGCACATAAGCATTATTTCTTAACATGTAGCACAATAAATTTTTGTGATGATGTAAAATAGATTTATTTTAAATATTTAAATTGAGTTCACATAGCTCTTCCAGCCTTTCTTCCCATAGCTGGCTAACTGATTTGTGTAGAATATCAGTGTAAATTTTTTTCCACCTTAAATCCCATTGTCTTAACTTTTTTTCCTTAGACAGTCTTACCTTTGCTGTTAAAATCTTTAACGTTTTCTTAAAAGAGGGGTTTTGTTTGGTTGGTTTTAGGAAAATGATGCATGCCGCGCGCGGGGCTGAGGGAGTCAAGGCACACAGGCCTCGAGCAGGCCGTGCTTTCCGTGGGTCCCGCTGACTCAGCACGCCGTCCTGGCGCCGCTGACTCAGCAAGCCATCCTGGCGCCGCTGACTCAGCAAGCTGAGTGCTGGAGGGAACCCGCGCAGCAGTGCGCTCCTCAGTGTCCAGCACTAGGGTCTGCATCCAGTCCGGGGTCTGCAGTAACTACTCCATAGTTACTTAAGAATAACTCTACTGTGTTATCCCTGGAAAGACTAGTAAGTTATAGATAAAAATCATAAGTGGTGCCCGGTGGGTGTGGCTCAGTGGTTGAGTGTTGACCCATGCATCAAGAGGTCGCTGGTTAGATTCCCCGTCAGGGCACATGCCCAGGTTGTGGCCCCATCCCCAGTCGGGGGCATGCAGGAGGCGGCCATTTGATGTCTCTCTCATTGATGTCTTTATCTCTCTCCCTCTTAATTCCTCTCTCTCTAAAATCAATAAAGAAAAAAAATTTTTTTAAAAAGAATCATAAGTGGTGACTTTTTAAAAGTATAATAAAATGATAGTAAAAAAAAGAACATCAAGTGATATGGCCATGGATTAATCAGAGAATATTAAAAACCTTTGAAATTTTAAAGATGGCTTTAAAAAATAGAGAACGTATTTAGACTTATCATCATTCCTTTTCTCAACAATTTTATGTCTCTTTTGAGATGAATGAATGTCTTATGTTTTTTAATAAAGGAAAAATAATTTTATCCTATTTAGACTATCACCAATCATTAAAGATTAACAAAAAATCTGCACTAGCTCCTTTGAAACCATTAAACATATAGTGAAATATTTTACCCTAAGAAGTGAATACTGGCTGGGTGTTTGTGAGTCTAAGGAGTCCTAGCCTGGCTATAATTTACTACAGACTCAGAAAGATATGTGTTGACCTACGTGCCCGAGTCCACAGACCAGTGCTGGAGAGACAGCACAGGAAGCGGCCGAAGCAGCAAGGCTGGACACCATCACGCTTGACTAAATTTTCAGTGATCTCTGACCCAGATTCCGCAGTTCCACAGGGATTTCTATCTTTTATCCAACAAATCCTACACCTGCATTCAATTAATGAAACAAAATTCAACTTTGTTATCTGATGAACTGAGCAACTAGAACCATTGAGACAATTGTTTTATTATTGTATTGACAAATTATCCTATTAACAACTGGCTACTGCAAAAATCAATTAAAATATTGGCTGAGAAAATAGAATATAGTTGGATAAGTAGAAGTGGGAATTAAATAGTGACTTAATAGGTTTTAAAAAATATAGATCATAAATTAGCAACAACCAGATCAAAACCAGAAATTTGTACTGAAAATAAAAATTCTGTATTATAACCTAGCATATGGAGCTATTCAGTATTTAGTTCTATTTTATTTCATGCTGGTGTACTTCTCAGTTCTTACATGAATATCAATGCTTTATTTTACTTTCCCTGATATACATTTCTAAATATTTCATTTCAAGTGATTCCTTTCTATTATATTTGATAAACTACCTTGTAAAATGTTTAATATGTGAAATGTGATTCATTCACTTGCTTACTTCCTTCAGTAATTGCTTATTTATTTAGAATATTGAGATCAACTTCATGGCAAAGGAAATTTAAGAGTGACTAATATTTTGACCTTAGGAATCAAAAAGAATCATTGTCTTTTGGAAAGATTTATTTTCGAAAATCGGATGATCTCTTGACATTTACTTCTGCCGTCCAAATACCCCTCTTAAACTATGCTTTAATTAAAAATTGATAAAATTCGGTATGCTCTATAAAGAGAACATTGTGCTTTAGATGTTTAAGAATAGTTTAATTGAACCTCAAAATATATTTTAGGAAAGAATAAAAACAAAAACAAAAACAAAAAACATTGAATGAGAAACAATGAAATCTTCAGGGCAAAACTACATTTCTTCCAAACTACACAACCTTTAACGGCACTAAACCTCTCTAACAACCGGGTAAGTGCTGCTCTGGAGGGTGGAGGAAGTTAATTTCTCCTAGTCACTGGTGTATTACACGTGAAAGAAACTTAGAAATGTATAAAATTAAAATGTGAAAGAGAAGAAAGGATAATTTTTATCACTGAGCACGTGCTAATTGGTTCAGAAAACTGTCAGTATGTTATTTTGGCTATAAATAGCATTGCTGATTGCAGAAAGCAGACATTTGTCTAAATGATACCTGATCTCTGTCATTCAAATAAGTAATAGATTTTTTTTCTTTTGAAAGATGTCATCAGTCAGTTCTGAAGAGAGAATATTTATAATCAAGTAAAAGAACAATTCCAAAAAAGAAAAAGAAAGAGAGAAAGGACAAAAAGGGTAAGTTAGAACAATTGTACACCATTCAGTCTCTGAATAGGTCTGTTCCATCCCCAAGAGTGCAGAGATACTAACTTGAATACAAAAAGTAACAATAAAATACAGAGAGAAAAAAGGAGGCCCAGAAACTAAAGGGTAATTATAAACCTAAAATAACCACAATAAAACTGATTATTGATATAGAGTGCCTCCAATTAATACTTTCTAATCATATCCGTAGTGTTTCTGCATATATTCTGTTCTGGTTCTTTTAATAATTTCTTCTACTTTCCTTTATTTCATAAATCTCTTAAATGACTATATAAGCAAATAGTTATATATTAGACATTTGGTTTAACAATAATTTTATAAAATTGTGAACAACATAGAAGAGTCATCCTATCTCCTTCTTTGAACTCTGTTCTAACCCTTGCCCTTTAGCCAGGTTGGGTGGTTTGCTAATTGTTCCCACAGACTCTCTTTGATACATTATGTTGCTACCCATGAATGTCCTCCCCACTTCAACGTACATCCAAGTGCTACCTGTCTTCTAAGCTCATATTTTCTTTCTACCAGTAAACCATTCCTCTACACTCCTGTGAGGGATTGGCTGTCACTTCTCACAACTACTCCAGCAGTTGAAATCTATGCGACTCTTCTGAAGTTTACATAACTATGCCACCCAAGGAATGCACAAGGATCCCAGAGAGGTGCCGTAATACTTGTCCTTCACAGTCTGAGGATAAAGAGGAAAGATGTTGCAATTTAAATGAATTCCCACATCTTAGTGAAAAATATGTGATTCTGGAGAGGCCTAGGCTAAGTTGCTAGGCTAAACCAAAGTTGACATAACTGCAATAAAAAGCAGTTAAAATGGAGTGTTCAGATCCAGCAAGAAATTTAAAAGATTATGCATATGATCAAGTGAGATTTATTCCTGGGATGCAAGGTGGTCACAATATTTGCAAATCAATAAATGTGAAACATCACATAAACAAAATAAAGGATAAAAATTAAAAATCACATGATCATATCAATAGATGTAGAAAAAGCATTTGATAACATCCAGCACCCATTTATGATAAAAACTCTCAGCAAAGTGGGAATAGAGGGAATAAACCGCAACACAATAAAGGCCACATATGACAAACCCATAGCCAACAAACTCAAAGGGCAAAAACTAACAGCATTTCCCTCAAGATCAGGAAAAAGATAGGGCAGTCCACTTCACCACTCTTCCTCAACATATAATACTACTGGGAGTCCTAGCCACAGCAATCAGACTAGATGAAGAAATAAAATCCATCCAAATTGGAAAGGAGAAGTAAAACTGTAATTATTTGCAGATGACATGATAGTGTATATAGAGAACTCTAAATTCCACCCAAAAACTACTAGAACTGATAAATGAATTCAGTAAAGTAGCAGGATACAAAATAAATATCTAGAAATTAGTTGCATTTTTATACATCAATAATGAGCTATCAGAAAGGGAAACTAAAAACAAAAAATCCCATTCACAATTGCTTCAAAAAGAATAAAATACCTAGGGGCAAATGTAACCAATGATGTAAAAGATCTACACTCAAAAAATTATAAGACACTGAAAAAAGAAATTGAAAAAGATACAAATAACTGAAAACATATATCATGTTCATGATAGAAAGAATTCTCATCATTAAAATGCCCATACTACCACAAACAATCTATAGATTCAATGCAATTCCCATTAAGATACCAGTGGTATATTTTACAGAAATAGAACAAATATTCCAAAAATTTATACAGAACCACAAACGACCCCGAATAGCCATAGCAATCTTGAGAAAGAAGAACCAAGTTTTAGGAATCATGCTGCCTGACATCAAACTATGCTACAAGGCCAGAGTAATATAATAGCATGGTGCTGGTGTAAAAACAGACATATAGATAAATGGAACAGAATGCAGAGCCCAGAAATAAGTTCATGCCATTATGGTTAATTAGTGCTTGCCAAAGGAAGCAAGAACATACAATGGGGTAAAGATAGTGTATATAATAGTGTTGGAAAAATTGTACAGATACATGCAAAAAAAAAAAAATGAAACTAGAATCACCTTCTTACACCATACACAAGAATAAACTCAAAATGGATTTTGACTTAAATGAAAGACTCAAAACCATAAAAATCCTAGAAGAAAATATAGGCAGTAACATTTTAGACATTTCTCACAGTAATATTTTTTTCTGATATATCTCCATGGGCAAGGAAAACTAAACAAAACATAAATAAATGGGACTACATTAAATAAAAAGTTTTTGCACAGCAAAAGAAACCATCAACAAAATGAAAATACAACCCACTGAATGGGAAAACATATTTGCAATGATATATCTGATAAGGTGTTAGTATCTAAACTGTATAAAGAACATATAAAACTCAATACCAGAAAAACAAACAATTTAATTATAAAATGGGCAAAAGACCTGAATAGACACTTTTCCAAAGAGGACAAACAGATGCTCAATAGACATATAAAAAGATGCTCAATGCTCACTAATCATCAGAGAGATGTAAATTAAAACTGCAATGACATCACCTCACAGTTGTCAGAATGGCTATCATCAATAAACCAACAAGTGTTGGTGAGCATGTGGTCAAAAGGGAATCCTTGCACTGTTGGTGGGACTACAGGTTGGTGCCACCACTGTGGAAAACTGTATGGAGTTACAAAAAATTAAAAATGGGCCCTGGCTGGGTAGTTCAATTGGTTAGAGCATCCTCTGGATACACCAAGGTTTCGAGTTTAATCCCCAGTCAGGGCACATACAGAAATCAACCAATGAATTCATAAATAAGTGGAACAACAAAATCTCTCTCTCTCTCTCAAAATCAATCAATAAAAGAAATGAAGAAAATCTCAGAAAATGTATAAAGAAACTTAGTTTTTTAAAAATTAAAAATAAAAAGTGCACCTGCTTTATGATCCAGCGATTCCACTTCTGTGAATATATACAAAGAAACTTGAAACACTAATTAAAAAAGAAATATATGCACCCCAATGTTCATTGTAGCGTTATTTACATTAGCCAAGATTTGGAAGCAGCCCAAGTATCCACCAGTAGATGAGGGGATCAAAAAGTTGTTGTACATTTACACAATGGACTAGTACTGTGCCATACAAAAAGAGGGAAATCTTACCTTTTGCAACAGTATGGATGGACCTGGAGGGTATTATGCTATGTGGAATAAACCTATCAGAGAAAGAGAAATGCTGTATGATATCACTTATATGTAGAATGTAGTAAACAAAATAAACTGACAAACAAAATAGAAACAGACTCAGGCACAGGGAACAGACTAACAGCTTTTAGAGAGGAGGATGTAGGGGGACTGGGTGATAAAGGTAAAGGGATTAAACAAAACAAAAACAACAACAACAAAATACCCTCATAGACAGACACCAGTATGGCAATTACCAGAGAGAAAGGTGAGGGGTGAAGCAGATAGAAGAGGGTAAAGGGGGATAAATGGTGATGGAAGGAGACTTGTCTTGGGGTAGTGAACACACAATGTAATATACAGATGATGTGTGATAGAATTGTACCCTTGAAACCTATATTATTTTATTAACCTAAGTCACCCAAAAAAATTGCATTTAAAAATGGAGTGTTAATCAAAATGTATTACTTGCAAGGAACTGTGGCAATGGGAGTTGATCAGAAAGTCTCCAGGGCCACTGGGACCCTAATGGATATATAGAAACCTTCTATCCATGCAAAAACTAACTCTAGCTTTCAGGTATGAAGGTCTGATTTGAGTCACATGATGCAAACCCCTTGTCCAGTTCCAAAAGCCGAATTTGTTTGTGGTCCAGATTCTCTTGAATGACAACCAGATGCACTGAAGTGGTGTCTTCACCATAATACTACAAAGCAGTGTAAATCCCATTTCTAGCTTCAAACTCGAATAGCTATGTACCAACTGCACTTGGGAATGGGCAATACAGAAATATATCTGGAGTTCTGGACACGAGCTCTATGGGAGCACTAATTTCTGGGCACTCAGAATACTTCTGTGGTTCCCTGGTCATGATGGGGACTTCCAGGCATCAGGAGATAGAGGTTTGACCACATCCATCATAAGCCTGGCCCTGGGATATAGATTTGGGGTGAACATTCCTAGCACTTGGCAAACACCCTACTTTGACTCCAAGACCCATGGAATGAGGGTTCATTAGGGTAGAAGGTGTCAAAGTGAAACCTCTTAAATCACCTCTAACAATATATTATACATTAAAATTGATAGTACAGGTTTGGGATATTTATGATTCATATTTGCATGCAGGTTTGGAAATTTCTTATATTGATTTTTAACTAGGCTTCTGACCAGGGCTGATAACAAATAGGTTTTGCATAAGACAAAGCTAGTGACTCAAGTTTCAGCTGCTATTCAAAATATAGTCCTTTTTGGGAGAAAATAAACCCAGCCTCAGTGCTATCATTACCCACCCCATTAAACACAGAATACCAGAAAGAATTGTCTCTTACCCGGAAGGACAGTTCTCCGTCTTTCCTGTGTTAATACAGAGCTAAACCAATTCTCCATCTCTGTATCATAATGAAGTCTCTAAGCATCATGATCGTCTCACTCTCCCACAGACTATCACACTGACCCACTGATGGCTAGAACCTGGCAAGGA
The DNA here is from genome assembly GCA_030848825.1 of Tadarida brasiliensis. Lineage (NCBI taxonomy): Eukaryota > Metazoa > Chordata > Mammalia > Chiroptera > Molossidae > Tadarida > Tadarida brasiliensis. The sequence goes on from CM061270.1 coordinate 5,660,881, forward strand.
TGAAGGACAAGTGTCTTAGTTATTATGGTAAGAAACGAGTGACTGAGAGAACTTAGGAGATAGACCTCCTGAAAATGTGCTCAAACGTGTGAGGGTCTAGTGGTCCGGGACACACAGATGGGTTGTTGCCTCACACACTGTCTGCCTCCAGAAGGAGGCACAGTGCTCGGCATGGGCTCTGGAAGCCGTAGGTGTGCGGACTGCACCCGCTTACGGGTCACCTGCAATGGTGCCGGCTTCGAATGCAGCTCCGGGAGAGAACCTCCTTTAGTTCTAGGCTTTAGTTCAGTCATCTGATCGCTGCGAAGTATGACCCAGCAGACTGAATGTGCTGTATAATGTCTCTGGTGTGTGTTTTGGAGCAAAACCATGTCCTCCTTGGTAGATAATCATTTCCTTCTAGAGAAAGAATGCCTGCTTTGCTAGTGGGCCCTGGGACAGATTGCTTACTTAGCTCTGTGTACCCGGAGACCATGTTACCTGAGCTTGTCTTCATGAATGAGTGCTCTTTTACCCACTGAGTCTTACTGGTGGACATTTCCATAACCTTCGTAACTGAACAGAAATGATATAGACAGGGCTGTACCGAAACAGGTACTGACAGAAGGAGTAAATTGTCTAAAGATGTGACTACTCTCTTAGAAACGACTCCTAATTCTCTTCTGCACAAGTGGAACTGTGGGGGTTTTCTGTGACTAGTTACTCGAGAATAAAAAAGCCCACAACTGCCTGCAGGAAATGTGTGGAGCTACTTTGTCCAATGCATCTTGCTTAATGTTTTCGCCTAATTATCAGGCGAAATAATGTAAGCTTCCTTAACTTGTAGATAGGTATCTCAAAGAAAGACTCGGGAATGTGGGATTGGAAATCATGGTATGGGATAATGGTGGAAGGACCATACAACGGGATCTGACGAATGTATTGATATGGGCCCACTGAGCAAAATTTGTGGATTTGATTTTGCAGGTTGAGGACTCAATGGTTTGTTTAGTTCATTGGTTGAAACATGCACTAAAAGGTGGCCTGCAAGTGAAGGTGCAATGCCGGAACTGCCTGGGCACACCGTAGACTAGCGGAGTGGCCACGGCTCGTGGGGAGTGGATTTATGTTACGGGGAAGTCAGAGCAGCCACCATTCACCATGTTTGTGAGAAATGTATTTGAGATTGCAGCCCCACCATCCTTAACAATTTCTGCAGTCATTCTGTTTTGCAAGTGATACATTTTAGTGGGAGCAGCCGCCAGGGGGATGTTAGCTGTGACTTTAATCCTTGTTTCTAAGTATTGAATCCTTGTTTCTAACTAAAAAGAGGTGCTATTTACAATTTAATTTCTTTACCTTCTCTTTTTATTTTTTGATTACAGCTTACATTTAGTATTATATTGTTTAGTTTCAGGTGTACAGCACAGTGTTAGACAATCACATACAAGTGTTTTCCTCAGTATTTCCAGTACCCAAATGCACTATATATAGTTATTACAATATTATAATATTATTTACTATGTTCCCTGTGCTGTAACTTACATCCCTGTGACTTCTGTAACTACCGATTTGTACTTATTAATCACTTCACCTTTTTGACCCAGTCCCCAAAACGCCTCCCTTATGGAATCCATCAGTCCGTTCTCTGTGTCTATGAGCCTGTTCCAATTGTGTTTGTTCATTTATTTTGTTTTTTAAATTCCACATGTAAGTGAAATCATATGGTATTCATCTCTCTCTGACTGATTGCACTTAGCATAACATCCTCTAGGTCCATCCATGCTGTCACAAATGGTAAGATTTCATTCATTTTTATGGCTGAATAACAATCCATTGAATCCATTGTATATATGTACCAATGCTTTTTCATGCACTCATGTATTGATAGGCACTTGGATTGCTTCCATATCTTGGCTATTGTAAAAAATGCTGCACTGAACATAGGGGTGCATATATTCTTTTGAATAAGTGTTTTGGATTTCTTTGGATAAATACCCAGAAGTAGAATAGCTGAGTGATAAAGCCGTTCTAGTTTTAATTTTTTGAGGTAAATTCATACTGTTTTCCACAGAGGCTGCACTAATCTGCATTGTCATCAGCATTGCATGAGGGTTGCCTTTTGTCCACATCCTCATCAACATTTGTTTGTTGATTTACTTATTATTATTATTATTTTCTTTATTGATTTTAGAGAGAGAGAGGAAGGGAGAGGGAGAGAGAGAGAGAAACATTGATGAGAGAGAACATCAATTGGTCACCTCCTGCATGCCCCCTGGCCATGTGCCCTGACCGGGAATCGAACTGGCAACCTCTTGGTTCATGGAACAATGCTCAACCATTGAGCCATGCCGGCTGGGCTGTTTGTTGATTTATTAATGGTAGCCATCCTGATAGGTGTGATGTAATATCTCAATGTGGTTTCAATTTGCATTTCTCTGAGGATTAGTGATGTTGAGCACATTTTCACATGTCTATTGGCCATCTTTGGAGAACTGTTTATTCAGCTCTTCTAACCATTCTTTAATTGGATAGTTTGTTATTTAGGTGTTGAGTTGTATAAGTTCTTTATATATTTTGCATATTAACCCCTTATAAGATGTAGCATTGGTGAATATGTTCTCCTACTCAATAGACTGTCTTTTCGTTTTGATGATAGTTTTCTAAGAGAGATGTCAGAGATTTTACTGCCTATGTTATCTTCTAACAGTTTTATAGTTTCAACTCTTATAGCTAAGCCATTAATCAATATTCATTTTATTTTTTCATATGATGTCAGAAGTTTGTCCAGCTTCATTTATTTTGCATGTATCTGTTCAATTTCCCAACACCATTTATTGAATAGACTAGATTTACCCCACTGTATATTCTTGCTTTCTTTGTCATATATTAATTGACTATAAAGGCTTGGGTTATTTCTGAGCTCTTTATTCTGGTTCCATTGATCTATATGTCTGTTTTTATGTGCATACCATGCTGTTTTGATTACTATAGCTCTGTAGTATATTTTGATATCATGTAGCATAATACCTCCAACTTTGTTCTTCTCTTTCAAGATGGCTATGGATATTTGGGGTCTTTTGTAGTTCCATATAAATTTTTTGAATGTTTGTTCTAGTTTTGTGAAAAATACCATTGATATTTTTATAGGAATTGCATTGAATGTATAGATTGCTTTGTAAAGTATGGAGATTTTAATTATGTTGATTCGTTCTATCCATGAGCACAGTATATGCTCTCATTTATTTGTATCTTCTTCAATTTCTCTCTTCAGTGTCTTATAATTTTCTGACTACAGGTTTTTTACACCCTTAGTTAAATTTATTCCTACGTATTTTATTTTCTTTAATGCGATTGTAAATAGAATTGTTTTCTTAGTTTCCCTTTTCTGAGAGTTCATTATTGGTGTGTAGAAATGCAGCTGATCTCTGAATATTTATTTTGTATCCTTCTATTTCGCTGAATTCATTTTTTTTCTAGTAGTTTTTTGGTGGAATCTTTAGGGTTTCCTATGTATAGTATCATGTCATGAGCAAAAATGACAGTTTTACTTCTTCCTTTCCAATTTGTAGGTCTTTTATTTCTTCTTCGTGTCTGATTGCTGAGGCTAGGAATTCTCTGTTGAGGAAGAGAGTTGAAAATGGACTTCCCTGTCTTTTTCTCTATTTACGGGAAATTATTTTAGATTTTTCCCATTGAGTATGATGTTAGCTGTGGGTTTGTCATATATGGCCTTTATTACATTAAGGTATATTCCCTTTATTCCTACTTTGCTGAGAGTTTTTATCATAATTGGGTGCTAGGTTTTTCCAAATGCTCTTTCTGTATCTATTGATATGATCATGCAATTTTTATCTTTTATTTTGTTTATGTGATGTATCACATTAATTGATTTGCAGATATTACACCTACATTGTATCCCAGAAATAAGTCCCAATTAATCAGAATGTATGGTCTTCTTAATATATTAGTGAATTCAGTTTGCTAATATTTTGTTGAGGAATTTTGCACCTATGTTCACTATAAATATTGGCCTATAATTTTTTTTTTTTTTTAGTGTCTTTATCTGGTTTTGTAATTAGAGTAATGACAGCCTTGTAAAATAGCTTGGGATTCTTACCTCCTCTTGATTTTTTTAACTATATTTTGAGAAAGATAAATGTTAGTTTTTCATTGAATGTTTAGTAAAATTCACCTGTAAAGCCATTCAGTCTAGGACTTTTGCTTGTTGGAAGATTTTGATTACTACTTTGATTTTGTTAGTAATTTGTCTGTTCAGATTTTCTATTTTGTTCTTTTTTTTAAATTCTCACCTAAGGATATTCTGCATTGATTTCCAGATAGAGTGGAAGGGAGGGAGGGGGAGAGAGAGAGAGAGAGAGACAGAGACAGAGAGAGACATCAATATGAGAGAGACACATCGATTGGTTGCCTCCCGCACAACCCTAATTCTAGAAATTCATTCATTTATTTCAGATTGTCCAATTTGTTGGTATATAATTGTTCATAATATTTTCTTATAATCCTTTGTATTTCTATAGTGTCAGTTGTTACTTCTCTTCCATTTCTAATTTTATTTAGTTGGTTCCTCTCTATTTTTTTCTTGATGAGTCTGGGTAAAGTTTTATCCATCTTGTTTATCTTTTCAAAGAACCAGATCTCAGTTTCATTGATCCTTTGTATATTTTTTAGACTCTATTTTACTTATTTCTACTCAGATATTTATTATTTTCTTTCTTTTATTCACCTTGGGCTTTGTTTGCTGTTCTTTTTCTAGTTCCTTTAGGTGTAAAGTTACCTTGTTTATTTGAGCTTTTTCTTATTTCTTGTGATAGTCCTGTATTCTTATAAATTTTCCTCTTAGCACTGCTTTTGCTGTGTCCCATAGATTTGGGGTTATTGTGTTTTATTTTCATTTGTTTTAACGTGTGCTTTCATTTTTTTCTTGATGTCATTAATAATCCATTAATTGTTTGTAACATGTTATTTAGCCTCCACGCGTTTATGTATTTTTTAGTTTTTTCTTATAATTTATTTTCTAGTTTCATATCATTGTGGTAGTAAAGGATGTTTAAGGCCACTGTTTCCTTTTTGATTTTTGTCTGGAAGACCTATACATTGATATTAATGTGGTGTTAATGTCCCCTACTATGACCGTATTACTGTTGATCTCTCCCTTTACGTCCATCAATATTTACTTTTTTTATTTAGGTGCTTCTATGTTTGGTGCATAGATGTTTATATGGGTCATATCCTCTTTTAGATTGACCCTTTATCATTATGTAATGTCCTTCTTTGTCTCTTATCATAGCTTGTTTTACAGTCTAGTTTGTCTGATATAAGTATTGCTACTCCAGCTTTGTTTTTTGTTTCCATTTGCACAAAATGTCTTTTTCCATCCCTTCACTTTTAGTCTGTATCTTTCAGACTGAAGTGGGTCTCTTGTAGACAGCATATGAGTCTCTTGGTTTTTACCCATTCATTGATCCTTACGCTATGACTTTTGATGGAACAACTGGCTCCCCCCAACCCCAGGCCTTCACCACATTATTGTCTGTGTCCATGGGCAATGCATATATGCATATAAGTTCTCTGGTTAATCTCTTCCCACCCCCCTTTCTGTGATTCGTCAGTTTGTTCCATGCTTCCATGAATCTATTTTGTTCATCAGTTTTTTTTGCTCACTAGATTCTACACAATTCATTTACATTTAAAGTGACAATTGATAGATATTTATTGCTATTTAATTCTTTATAATTAAGTGTTGTTGTTTTTTCTTTCTTCTTCTTAAAGAAGTCCTTTTAATATTTCTTATAATACTGGTTTGGTGGTAATAAACTTCTTTAGCTTTTTCTAGTCTGGGAAACTTTTTATATCTCCTTCAATTCTAAATGATAACTTTGCTTGGTAAAATAGTCTTGGTTGTAAGTCCTTGCTTTTCATCATTTTAAACAATTTGTGTCAATACCTTCTGACCTGAAATGTTTCTGTTGAGAAATCAGCTGCTAGTCTTATGGGAGCTCCCTTGTAGGTAACTGTCTTTCTCTTGATGCTTTTAAGATTCTCTTTGTCTTTAACCTTTGCCATTTTAATTATGATATGTCTTGGTGTGGGTCTTTTTGGGTTCATCTTATTTGGGATTCTCTGCACTTCCTGGACTTGTGTGTCTTTTTCCTTCACTAGGTTAAAGAAAAAGTCTTTAGGTAGTTTATCTTCAAGTAGTTTATCAATCCTATGCTCTTTCTCTTCTTTTTCTGATCTCCCTGTGATGTGGATTCTGTTAGTTGATGTTGTCTGAGCAGTGCCTTAAACTATCCTAATTTTTTTTTAATTCAGTTTTTTCTTTTTGCTGCTCAGATTGGGTATTTTATGCTACTTTGTCTTTTAACTCACTAATTTAATCCTCTGTTTCATCTAGTCTACTATTGATTCCTTCTGGTGCATTCTTTACTTCAGATATTGTATTCTTTACTTTGACTATTTTTTAATGTTTTTTCAATATCCTTTTTAATGCTTACTATCTCTTTAAGTTCTCACTGAGTTCAGCATTCTCCAAAATTCCTTGAGTATCCTTATAACCTTTGTTTTGAACTCTTTATCTGAAAGATTGCTTGCCTCATTTCATTTAGTTCTTTTTCTGGAGATTTCTCCTATTCTTTCATTTGGGAATATTTCTTTGTCTCCCCATTTTGGCTGCTTCTCTGTGTTTGTTTCTACATATTAATAGATCTGCTATGTCTCTCAATCTTGGCCTTATGTAGTAGGTGTCTTGTGGGGCTTAAAGGCCCAGTCTCCCCGATCATCAGTTAGGTGCTCTAGTAATTTCCCTTTTTTGGTTTATGTGAGCTTTCCTGTTATCATTGCATCTTGATTGCTGTTGGACTGTCTATAGGTAGGATTGACTCTCAGGCTGGATGACTTTGAGAATTTATCCTGACAACAATGTACAAGCTGCTATGTGGAGGCTGACCCCATGAAGTGCAATTTGCCCCAACAGTGTTTGGTGCCTGCTGAGATTTCCCTTTGGGTATGCCACCTGTGGAGCTAATTGGGTCATGCTATAATGTGGTCTGAAGTCCACCACTGAGCTTTTTGGTTTTGGAGCCTCTTGGGTGGTATGCAGATATAGGTCAAAATTGTGTGCTGCCTGTGACTGGCCCTATGCTACCTGATAGGAGCTACAAAGCTAAACAAAGTTTGTGGTTCTCTCTGCTGGAGCTAGTGTGCATGGTTGGGGCCAAGTTTTGTCCCATGCTGGCTTCTACCAGCACCAAGCCTGCAGGAAGGTCAGCCAAAGGCTCAAGCACTTTGAAATCCATCTTAGTGTTCTGGTTGTGTTTTAGGCTCAATTACTAGAAAAGCCCCTAGTGGTATATGGGTTGCTTGAGGTAGGTTCTCAGAGAGACACCAGTTAGGGGTAAGTGGTATTCACCATGTTGATAAATATTCAAACTTGGCATCAGTTCTGGGTCTGAAGCTACTTAGCAAAATTCTCTGGGTGCACCAAGGCCAGCCACTACCTGCCTGGGGCCTGTTGACTTTTGTGATGGGGCAGAATCTCAGGGAGTCATCAGTGTGAAGCCAGTAGATTTCATCATTCTAAAACAGATTAAGATTTGGCCATGTGGACCAAGAGCTCTGCACGGGAATTGTGGTGCCAGTTGGGGCATGTGGGGGAAAAGTGGACCTCCTTGAGATCCTTCCAAAAAAGTCTGCTGCATGGGTCTAGACTGGTCACAGCCACCAGACTTCTCCACAGGGCTTGAGCTTGGCAAAGCAGGGCCACAGGGAGTCAGATGGGTAGGGTTAGTACATAGTCCCAGGCTGACATGTATGAATGGAAGTGTTTGACCCAGAAAAGATGGTGTCTGTGGGCAGTATGGGACAGAAACTTACACAGGACAATGGCGGCTGTCCTTGCAGACCTCTTCTCAAAGCCATACACACTGATTTCTACCTTTATGATACCAGTCTGTTCTGAGCAAGTGTCTCTTCACCAGATCCCAGAGTGAGTGACTGTGAACAAAATTGTGTGCATTGGCCCTTTAAGAGTATGCCTGGGTTGATAGCAAACCCCTGTCTCTACGTGGCAGATGGAATTACTGCAGATTTTCACAGCCAGATATTATGTGGTCTCAAACTCCCAGCTCTGGGGCTCCGGCTATGAAGTCCAGCATGGAGTTGAGAAACCCACACTCTTTACGGGTGACCTTTGCAGCTGAGATATTCCTCTGGGTTCTCAACCACAGCACACAGGTGCAGGGACAGCCCATTTGGCTTCTCTGCCCTTCCTACAAGTTTTGATGTGGCTCCTTCAATAAATCCTTGGTTATAAGACTTCTGTCCATCTAGTCTTCAATTGGTTTTTCGGTTGACTGTTCTATAATTTAATTGTAATTCTGGTTTGGTCCTGGGATGAGGTGAGCATAATTTCCACTTACTATGCCACTAACTTGGATCTCTCTAATCATTTTTGTACCTTTTATGCCATATTCCCATTGCCCTCAACCAGTACCTGTATAGCTGGTTTTGCATCACGGAGTTATCCCAGCCTATATTCCAAATACGTTTAAGCGCTTGCTCATTACCCAAGTTATCAACACACCTAAAACTTCAGTGGGCTTTTGTCGGAGGAATGGGACGCATGGCAATGCCAGTGACTTCCATTTGATACAATATCTCACTTATTTCCCAGTGAAGTAATGTTCTCAGGGATAAGTAGTGATGTATGTGATAGTCTCTGTGGTAGTGACTAGGTCACTACGTAATTCTCAGGTATTGACAAGGAGACAATCTTTTCTTGCTTCTTCCAGCTTCTGGTGGCTACAGGCTTTCCTTGGCTTTTGGCTGCATGACATCAATCTCTGTCTCTGTTTTCACATCACTTTCTCCTTTGTGCGTCTGTGTCTCTTATAAGAACACTTGTTATAGAATTGAAATTCCCTTCAGGTAATTCCAATGACCTCATCTCAAGAAAATTAACTTAATTACATCTGCATAAACTCTTTTTTCAAATTAGGTCACATTCACAGGTTCATGGACTAAGATGTGGGCATATCTGTTTTTATTGGGGGGGAACCATTCAACTCACTACGTTAACCCATATTTTTTTGTACCACTAGTTCATTCCATGTGATTGCGGAGTAGTATTCCATTGAATGGATATACCACTATCTGTTTATTCATTTGACTTTTTTTCTTTTAAATCCTCACCCAAGGATACTTTCCCATTTATCTTCAGATAGAGTGTGAGGCGGGCAGAGAGAGAGAAAGAGAGAGAATCATCCATCATTGATGTGAGAGAGACACATTGATTGGCTGCCTCCCGCATGACCCCAACAAGGGCCAGGGACTGAAATGAGGTACGTGCCCTGACTGGACTCAAACCCACGACTCTTTGGTCCATGGGCCAACTCTGTAACCACTGAGCCAAACCGGCCAGGGCATTTGACTTTTTTTAAATCCTCACCTGAAGATTCGTTTTTATTGATTATAGAGAGAGAGGAAGGGAAAGAGAGAGAGAAACATTGATGTGAGAGAAACATTGACTGTTTGCCTTTCACATGTGCTCCAACCGGGAATCAAACCCACAGCCTAGTTATGTGCCCTGACCAGGAATCGAACCTGAAACCTTTTGGTGTATGAGATGATGCTCCAAACCAAATGAGCCATCTGGCCGGGCCTCTATTTGACTTTTGATGGACATTTAGGTTGTTTCCAATTTATAATCATTGGGGGGAAAAGAGCTTCTCTGAATATTTGTGTACAAGTCTGTGTGTAGACGTGTTTTCCTTGATCTCATGCAGGAGAAGAAACTCTCAGCAAATTTCCTGAGTTTCTCTCTGAATTTCTCTTTCCTTGTAATTTTCCCAAAATTCTAGCTACCTTACCTTACCTGTAATGTGATCTGTGTCTTTTTAACTCTTGGAGCATGCCAGGCTCTGTTTGGGTTCCCCATCTCTGGAGTGTCTTCTGGAGATTCTGTCCATGCAGTCTGTGGGTTAATCACAGGGCTCTCTCTGTTTATTTCATCGCTCCCAGGGATATTGTCTCATTCTGCCTGTTGTCAAATGGCTGAAGAATGATGTTCCATAAACTTTGTCTGTGTTTTAGTTGTGTAACACATGAGAGTAAACTGTTACCTGTTATTTCCTCATGACTGGAAGAAAAACACTTCTATTTCATACTTTTGATTTAGAAAGTCATTTTTTCATAATTGAAAGGCATGCAAAATTAGACTGAAGCACTTATGTAAACTCTTTTAGCCTCTAACCATATGCCATATCCCTGAGAAATGGATTTCTCCTTCGCTAGCAGCTGACCTCTCGCTGCAAACCTATGTAACATCGCTACTATCATACCTGGGAAAGCTCAGCTCATTCTAAGTTTTGGCCTTCCTTACACGGGCTTTACAGCTTTCTGCTCCTTGTGGCGTGTGTGTGTGTACTCATGCGTGTGTGTGCATGTGTACTATTATCATTGCAGTTTTAAAAGGAAAGGAGATTTATGCTTCACAGAGGTACATTTTCACTGCGTTTTCTTTGTTGAACTATTACTAACTTCCTCACTATACATGAAATACAGAGCAAGATTTCATTTGAATACCTTTCAAACAAAACAGCATGCTCACTGTATTACAGCTCATTATTTGGTTTGATTATATACATTAGCAAATTTCCTGGGAAAATACCCAAGGCCTCACTAAAATTGGCTCTTATTGTTTCTGAAGATAATTTCTGATGCAATATCTGTGAACTAGTCTCATGAGACATTAAAAATGAACATTCTCTTGGGAAATCTAAAATCAATTCATATTTTTCATAACCCAAACAGTAGTGGTTTAAATAAGATTACTTGCATATATTTATGGAGTTTGAAATAAAAAAAGTACAAATTCAAATTTTTTAACTATAATAAACTATTGATTAAACTATAGGTATGTTTCTATGTGTGTAAAATGTACACATATATGCAAGTAAATATATACACATATATAGATATATAGATAGATATTTACAAAGATAAATTATACATAACATAATTATACATGCTTAAAATAAATAGGTGCCAACTTTTATGATGGCATCTATATAAATATATTACCTATATAGACAAATCTAAATATACATATAATTAATCTGAGTGATTATATAGTGTTAAGTATCAAGATTATAGTTCTTTGATATTCTGCAAGTTTGTCCATTAATAATGTGTTTTATTAAACAATTAGAAGACTAGAGTTAACCAAAAGAAATTCTTTAAAAAATGTCTGCTTCAATTTTCTATTTAGTTTTAAAATAATGCTCAGGAAGTTTTATACACTTAACATATAAAACTACTCAAAATGGTATAGTAAATATGACTCACTTTGACCAACTGGAAATATCAAAAGTGAGTATCAACCTGAGACCTAACTTTCCAATACCATCTAAGTCTATTCTATATATCATTTATCAAAAATCTTTGCAAGAGACCACTTATGGTTTGCAGTTGGCTTATTTGTCTTGTATTTTGGACATACTTTAAATGTAAATTTCGTCTTATGTAACAAGCTCATTCTGAGTTTTAGCATATCCTTTCCTTTTTATATTTTTCTTCCACTAATATAATGTATAATATTAACTCCAGCTTTCTAAGAACAGCGATCAAATACTTTCTTTATAGAAATAATGTATTGCTTTCCTTAGCCACCTTGTTCCTGATTAGTGAATGAAATTCTTAGGTGTATGTTTTGAGCTTCACAGTCAACATCAGTGGTTGAATAAAATGTTACACCATTTCTTTGTTATCGTGTAACCTGGTAGCCATTAGTGCATGGACCACGAAACCAATGTCAATTCCCAGGCATTGGATGCCTAGGCATGTGTAGACTTGAGATTGTTGTGACAAAAAGACAAGTGATGGAGCAGCTGCCTGGCCTTCCGATGGTAATGACACCGCCTTTCAGGTCCCTTGGTCGTCTGCAAGAGGAAGAGTGTATGGTGAGCATGACAGAGAAGGCCTCCAGGAAGTAGCCTGCTTCTCCAGCTCATCGCCAGACTTCCGCTTTGCATTCATTGATCTAGACATAGTTAAATACTCCAAGTTTCTGGAAGTGTCCATATGTTTATCTCTCTGCTCGAAAAACCTTATTCCCTCTTCATTTCACTCATTTGGCTCAGCCCAGGTGAGAGAGCTCCCCTAACAGAGTGTTTTGCGTCGTGTTAATTCCTTCTGGCTTTTCCTGGCTCTGTTCCCAATTTGCACTTTTCACTGGAGACATTCGGTGCACTCTGGGCATGTAAGAGAATGGGCCTGGCAGCTGCAATGTTTGTGTCCCTTGACCTTTGTCTGAATCTTCAGAGAGTTGTCATCTCCAGGCTCGGCAGGTTTTTTAGTCCCCAATCAAGAAAGAACAAAAAAAGAGAAATGATGAAAAAATATGTTCTGTAACAAGGAGTTTGCTATAATCTAGTATTAGAGTGACCTCATTTCTAGTGTTTGGAAAGTTTTTGAAAACATTGAGCTAACAATTTCCATATCTAATGAAAGCTCAAATTCCCACTTGAAAGTCCCCGGGATTTCACACCCTTGCTCCTTTCTGAGATGTAAGGACACTCACCTCACACATACCCGCGTGTGTGTCAGTCCGCTGGAGGAGATCACGTCCCCACGCTGCAGTGGGCACCTGCGGGAGCGTGCTCCTCCCACCAGCAGCGCTGAGTGCTTTTCTCCCGAGCCCTTGCCAGAGCAGCGCCCGCGGGCAGTGCCCTTACCTTGGTCCTGCTGTCGCTCAGCGCCGCAGCTGGTCTTCCCACTGTTCTGATCACGAGCCTGAGACGTGCCTTGGTGGCCTCCCCTTCCAGAGCCTGGACACGGGGCGCTCAGGCGGTCTCCCTCTGGGGGGCTGTGGTCCCAGTGGGGAAGTGCAGGGTGGCGCCCGGGCAAGAGCCTGGCCTGTGGAACAGGGTGTCTGTAGGCCTGATGTCTGAGGTGAAGTGTGCATTTAAACTCCGAGAATACGGAAACGCCTCTGGGAAGAGAGGGCAGAAGCCATGTGTTCAGGAGGGCCCGCGGCTACCCAGGAGCTCGCTGCAGGGTCCTGGTCAGGCCGGCCTTCCTTCCTGGTCACTCTCCCCACGCAGACAGTGCGCTCTCAGAGGCTACTCTGAAATATCAGGTTTTATTTACTTTTGCTCCTGTCTTTCCCCTTCCTTCCTCACCCACTGTGGCTCCCATGTGCCTCCTTGAGGTCCCTGCTCCGTTGACAGGCTGGCACCTTCCCAGACTCCCAGCTCTGGTTTCTGCATCCAGGCTGATGAGGCAGCCTATTTGGGGCTGTTACTTGTCTGTTTGGTTTTTAGAGCTGCACCACATTTCTGTCATTTCCTAAAAGTTCACTCTTTCAGGTACAGGTCTGTGTGGGTTCCCCAGGCTCACCCCCACTTCTTCTCTGCACTTGGCTACTTCTAGTCCAGCCAGTCTTCCCTTAGCAGCCACTGCCTCTAGGAAGCCCTGTGAAATCCACAGGTCTGGACTAGGTGCTTCCTCGTGGCAACTGGCGACCGCTGGTGAGTTGGCCGTTGTGTTCTTATTGAGCTGCGTTATAATTTCAGGTTGGATTGTCAGTCTCCCCATGAAATCGTAAGTTGGTTGGGCATGTGTTTTGCTTTTTATCATTTATTTACTTGCCGTAACAAAACGTTTATTTTAATATGTATTTGATTAATTAAAACACATAATATGCATTTAATAAGAAGTCTTTTTCTTCTTCCTCAGCTTTTATTCAGAATTAAAGATGTGGAAATGAAAGTTCCTCTCTATTGATGTCTTAACAGAAAAATGATAAAGTCTATTCAAGTTAAAAGCATGTTATGAAATATAATTAAACCAGACATTTTCACATCTAATGACTGAGTAGACAGCTCATCCACTGATCACTGAGGAAGGGGACCTCAGAATGAGAGACACAAGCCAACGACAGAAACATATGGAGCGAATTAGAGTGTAAATTTTTCAGTCTCGTGCGTGCGGGATGTGTGTGCATGCGTGTGCGTTCCTGCATGTGCATGTGTGTGTATGTGAGGGAGAGATACAGCTACACACGCACCAACTCAAGACACTTTCCTTTCCTCAACCGTGTTTGAATCCAACGTGCAAGGGGTGTCCTTTGGAGAAATAAACAATTTCTGATTAGGTGAATTCACAGGATTTCAATATAATAATTATAAATATAATGCTAAAAATATCTTGATGCTTCTCTTCATAGAAATCCAGAAGAGAATAAATATAAAACATTGATAACTCTGCAGTAAAAAGAATACAACATAAAGTATAATTCTTAATTTTAACAATAACATTGATTTTTATATGTTATGTTAGTCAAAATTTGTATAACAATTAAAACAAATTAATTATCCAATAAAAATGAAAACTATGAGTTCATAAGAATCTATAATTTTGAAATAAAGAAATATAGCTTAGTAGACTTAATTATTTCATTAATATTTAAAGCACAGTATATCCTAAATTACATGTGGATCTAAAATATGTCTTTTAAAAAGTCTAATAATTTTGTGCCCAAAAACCCTAATATATTTTGTTTTTATGTATGTGATATCTTATTTTTTATTTTGGGTACATTTAAAATAAATTTCCAAATTCTGTAGGCTGAATTAAATTGCCTGTTTAAACAGGAGCATATTGATATTATACAGATATAATATATATAATTGTTTCAAATTAGTTGATTTTACATATTCATTTAAATAATGTGGTATATAATGTTTAAATACTATCAACATTTTTGTAAGGCATTTCTTCATATTTGTTAGTGTTTATGTAGCATAATTAATAATGATATATGGACATATTTACCCAAACTGAAAATGCCCACATTGCTATGCCGTCTATACTGGCTTAGTGATGACTGTCATCTATTACTCTGAATGCTAGCGGTAGTGACGCAGGGCAGTGATACAGCATAATGCTTTCTTTGCTTCTGTTACAGGTGAGGCCTTGTCCTCAGCTGTATTTAAAGGCAAAGTTAGCACCACAGTGCTTTTTAAAGTGATTTTTGACATTAACTTTGGGAATCAATAAAACTCGACCAACCCACACGAACACAAGTTAAAAAAGAAGAAAACTCTTCAATCAAGAAAAGAATGATTTTAGTGGATTTAAAAATATTTAACACCTAGTTTCTTTAAATTTTATCATTTTTAATTATACAGGAAACAGAAATATTATGTTCGGGGTTAGAAAGGAAAAGTAGCAGGTAATTACACATTGCGAAAAGGTATATTTTAAAGTGTGAGCATAAACGAAAAAAAGTAGATTAGCATGGTCAAAGAACCCCACATGAAATTATTTTCTAGAGATTATCTAGCTTTTTCTAAAATAGTTTTCAGAAAACATTCTGCTTAGTCCTGTATATTTTAAACACAATTATTTAGAGTAAGCACATCCTGTGTCTAATAGATGCCGCTGATAGGCAGGTCAAATAAATAATGTTCAGCTGCCATTTAAGAACTTAGGTCGTATCTTTGAAGCTTCCATTATTGATAGCTTTCCTTTAGTCCATACAAACATATGCTTGATGGGATTTATTCATGGTTCTCCACTGAAATCCATCATTCTTCAAGCAACTACAAGTGAGACTCAATAGTCCAATAATTGTGCAACAAATACTCAGTCTGGTTGAAACAGCCACCACCCTTTCCCAATGTGTACATCCTATGATTAATGTGTTCGTACCAAGCCCACAGTGTGGTCACAAGCATCCTAGGTCTCTCTCCTTGCAAGGTTGACACCAGGCCTGCGGTGACACAGGTGATTTGGTGGTGGCTGATGTATAGTGTCCTGATTACAATCTCTAGAAAACCATGTCTTGATTCCCTCTTCAAATCAGCAGTCCTGAAATCCTGAGATAATTAAGCCTGTCAGCATGTGCTCCATTTTCTGGCCCTTCTGGCAGATCAGCAACCCAATGTGTAAAAATTTCATAGTTTTCCTCTCATAACAAATAGTATCTAAACAGTAATCATGATTCATCTTACTAATTAAAAAATATATTTTAATTGATTTTTAGAGAGAGAGGAAGGGAGAGGGAAGAGAGTGAGAAACATTGATGTGAGAACATAACATTGATGGGCTGTCTCCAGCACACCCCCCACTAGGGACTGAGCCACAGCCTGGGCACGTGCCCTGACCAGGAATTGAACCCACGACCTTTTGGTGCCGGGACGACACCCAACCAACTGAGCCAAACCTTCATCTTGCTCAATTTTAAGTATTCCTCTAATCACTTGTCCTGGTCTTTTTTTTTTTTTTTAATTTAAATATTATAAAATTGTTTAATTAAATGATTAATTATTATTTTCTTAATTGTAATCATGCCATTATACTCGCCAAGCAGTTTGGTCATGAAAAACATATTCCATGTACTATTACAAAACATTATTATTATTATTATTATTATTATTTTAATATTTACCTGAGGACATGCTTA
Organism: Tadarida brasiliensis; assembly: GCA_030848825.1. Lineage (NCBI taxonomy): Eukaryota > Metazoa > Chordata > Mammalia > Chiroptera > Molossidae > Tadarida > Tadarida brasiliensis. Next base: position 5,677,349 of record CM061270.1, read on the forward strand.
GAGAGAGGAAGGGAGAGGGGGAGAGAGAGAGAGAGAGACATCAATGTGAGAGACAAACATTTATTGGTTTCCTTATGACCTGCAACCCAGAGATAGAACCTGCAACCCAGGCATATGCCCTGACCAGGAATCGAACTGGCGACCTGTTAGTGCACAGGACAGGACAACACTCAACTCACTGAGCCACTCTGGCTGGGCAGAAAACTTATTTTTTTAAATATATTTGTGAACCACACTGTATTTTCAAGTAATAAAATGATATGAGATTTTGTTAATGGAGATGACTAGAGATAAGTACCACAGAAATCGTGTGTGTGTGTGTGTGTGTGTGTGTGTGTGTGTGTGTGGAGAGAGAAGGAGACATTGAAGAGGGCATGTACGGACTTTAGAAGGCGCTGCTGAAGTGCTAGCCTTCAGATGTGTACCCTCATTAGCTCTCTCTTCCTCTTTCTCTCTAGTCTCCTCTTGCTTCAGCTTATCTTTTACATTTCTGCCACACTGCCCTTTCTAAAATGCAAATTTGATCTTCTTTCTCTCACGCTCAAGGTCTTTCAGGATAAAATAACCCTTCTCAGCAGGATTCCAGCCTAACCTCACCCATGTCTGGTTTCTAAGCTCTTCTCTGGCCGGGCTGGGCCACCCGAGGTTGCCGGAGCACTGCTGATCCCGAAGCCGGTGCTGTTGCTGCGCCGACGCCTGTCCCTTGCTGCTGGTCCCCTCGTCCTCGGTGCTCCCATGGCACTTGCTTCGCTGAACTGCAGTGACTTGTGTCCTGTCCTCATCTGTCCCTTCCGTTAGATAATATGCTTCTTGGATAAAAGCCCTCTGATATTTGTGCTTCTATTCTTAGGGTCTGGGACTTAGGGAATGATCTTTAAGTTTGAAAAGTGAATGATTAAAATGTTTGCAAAGTATGTTCCAGATAAATATAATAATATATTTGTCCAATATATTTTGAGGACAAAAAATCCTCAGGAAAAAAAAATATTTTCAGAAAACTTGCACTAGTGTTGACAGGCATGGTCTAACCTTTATGAACAGCATTTTCTACAGCTGATTTGCATTTTGATCTGGAAATCACTCCCTTTGTTGGCTCTGACTTTGGGGTCTGGACTTTTGGACTGTCCTCCCTTTGAAAGGCTAATTAATGTAGGAAGTGCTACAGTAGTCCTCTGTCCATTCTTTGGTTTCACTGGTGGATTACTGCTTTTTGAGAAAATAATATATTTGGTTCTGGGGATGTGGAAATGTCTTCATAACCCCATCCAGCAACCAGCACATATGAGGCCATCAGGAAATGTTGTTTAACAAATGAAGGAACAAAAGACAGAATCAGAGCATGGATGCTGCTTTCACGCCTGCGCAGGAAGCAGGGAGCGCGCGCACATCTGCCCCTCCTCCCCTGCCAATGCTAGGGACCCGTGCCAGGCTGGCCTGGGCATGAGGGGAGAAGCAGCAAGCAGGTGAGACATGGGGAACAGCAAGGCTTGAGAGAGTGGACAGGAGCCTGTCACAGACGGTCATCGGGAAGGGCAGGCGTCCTTATGGCTAAGTAGAAGCCATCTGTAAGATACTAATTTGAGGACTTCTTGTTATTGTACAGGAGGACTTTACAAAAGAACTTTTCAAGTTACCCATACACAAGAAGGTCACCTTACGGTGAATCATCGCATAGCATTAAGAGCATCACAGTTTTAGTCTAAAGCATTGGCAGATAAAATGGGAAGGGTGTGGCCAGCCATTTAGAGGCTTGGTGCAATAGGGTTTTTAAGATTTACAACTTTTCTCTTATAAACTGTTTTTTGATCATCTTAAAGGACAACTTCACCTAGAAATCATATGCTTTATTGTGAAATGAAGATGGAAATGTAATTCCTGGGAGAAGGTGCCTGCGAGGTTAGAAGACGCTGAGACAGAATGCGTAAGACTGACATAGAGCCTCCTGAAAGAACAAGAGTTTCTTCTTTAGATTATCTAATTCACACACACACAATGAAAAGGTGTCTTCTTCTCCCCTTTACCTTGAATAGTTCTTTAAATATCAGTAAAATCCCAGCATAAAAGAAACGGATTTGAATTTAAACTAGCACTGTGAACCATCGCGGGGTCCGCGCTGAGACCATGGTGGGGTGCTGGCGCTGAGCTTCCCGAAGATTCTCTCACCTGGTGCACGGGCTGACATCGGGGCTGACGAGAGGCCAGGCGGATACATCCCAGAGGCTGGCAATAATAAAACGTAGCAGCAGCACAAACTCGCCTGCTGTGCGGGCACCCAGCGCACAGGCTCCTTGCATTCTGACCCATCAGTTATTGCGGTGCTGAGAGGAGGCCCGCGTGCACAGTCCGGGCGCAGATCCGAGACGGGAGACGTTCACCTTGCTCACCTCAAAAGGGAATTAGAAGACTCGGCTCGCAGCTTATTAAAGATACTATATTGGAAAGGATTGGTCTCAGTCACTGAAGAACTGGCTTGGAAACTGCGTCTCTAGCAGGGTCTGGGCGCTCGGGAAGATGGGAAATGCACAGTAATCTTAGATCATGAATAAAGGCTTCTTATATTAATGGGTATTGATTATTTTTAGCATGGAAGTCTCAACAATTCAAAAATCGTATTTAGCATTTAAAATATATAAGAAAGAGGATTTAGTTGAAGTTTCCCTTCTCACTCTTTACAATGCTTGAACTATTTAAGAGGGCACATGGTTCGCAAACATCCTGCAACACTGCACTCATTCTCATTTAAACGTATATGCTAATCGCAAGTAAATTCTAATCTCTTATTGCTGAAAATTGTATAACAGTATCTATCGGGAAAATGTTGTTCTAGTTTGAAATAGTAAAAAGGGCTTGAAAATAATACAGCTTACTTTAATTCAATTTTATGTTAAAACACTTGACTGGCTTAGATTGGTTTTCCCTAATTGTTTTAAGATACTGTGATTTTACTATTTATTTAAGAAATAGTTAATAAATTATACAATTTTCTATAATTTTTGCAAGCTTGTAAGTAGGGGAAGGTCTGTTAAAATATTAAAATAACAAACGACTCAATGGTATTATTTTGTTTCTCATAAAAAAGAAAAAGAGGGACTCTAATAAATGCAGAGTTTGTGTATGATATTTTAAAATAACCAAGGTTATGAAGCATTGTCACAGACCTCTCCAAAGTGTACATCCTGGTATTTTCAAGCATGTTGAATTCCCTGGCAGAATGGTTGCATTCAAATATTTTAAATAGATACAAAAAACCATAATTATTGTGTCCATGAAGGAAAGGTCCATCAAAGTTACCACCAACAAAAACTATTTAATTTGCAAATTCTATTTTCGCACCAGTCAGTTCCTTTTCATTTGCATCAGTTCTCTAAACGGTAGCACTTCATGACTAGACTATTAAGATGACCACCTTGGCCTTTTTCATCCCATTCCTCAATTTTCTTCAGCATCACCTTTCTCATATTATCGTCCTGCTCAAAAGCCTTCCAAGGCACGATTTCCTTAGCCCACTTACCGAGCAAGCCTTACGTACACAATCCAGGCCCTTTTCCTTTTTTCTCTACTGCCCCCGATTCACACGGTCCAGGAGGACTGTTTCCCGCCCCTGCCGTGATGCTTCCCTCTTCATAACCAACGCCTGCTTCAGGACAAATACATGTATGTATGTATATCTTTGTGCTTGAAATAAAGGTGGCTATTGGATGGAGGGAGCAGTACAAACATATGGGATCCCACAGGATCTACGATTATCTCTGTTGCTTTGTTGGGAAAAGAAAAACAAGGATTGCTAGAAATATATCTTTGGCTATAAAAAGAAAGTTGTATGTGTGTTTGAGAGAGAGAGAGAGGATTATTTTATTTTGTTCATTAAAAGGTTTCTGGAGAAAACAGTAATATACATGTTTAGAATTATTAAAAATTCTCATGTTTAATATTCTTATTTAATTCATTCTTCAGAGGCAGATTATGAATGTAATCAAAGAAAGCTAACTAGAAGGCTTAGCTTATACTTTTTGTCTGAATTACAAAATAGATACTCGCTGAGGTTCATCAACTATATCATTCCTTTGTAGCAGAAACAGAATATTTCTGGTGCATGGGTCCATGCTGAACCAGTGAGCCACACTGGCCGGGCAGAATATTTTTATTTCTCATCTGGTCAATAATAATACATATGTTACCCATGAGATGACAAGTCCTTGATTCTTATCTTCTTGAAGGAAAGATTTCAATCAAGGGACAAAGTACAGCAAAAACAGCAAGAATTTATTGGCCTCAGCAAAACACACTTAGGACAGTGAAACCAGGAAGGGCAGAGAAGAAGCAATGGGAGACCTGGGCTGGCTGCTTTGACTCCCTGGGAAGTCAGAGACAAGGGGCCTTGGGGACAGGTTCAGGGGGTTAGCCTGGGGCCAAGCTGCCATGTTGCTCATTACTCCCCTGGTTGCAAGTCTCATGGGGTCCCTTAGAGGGAAGAAGTGGGGGGAAGGGAATGCAAGGGCTGTGTTCCCCTGGAGGAGAGCTCTAGCTGGGTCTTTTGTATTGAGGGTATTTATTTCTCTCCTCTGGCTGGTGCGAATCCTAGGGGAGGTCTCGGGGAGAGTCTCAATAGATTATTCATCAGCTTTCCAGGTGTGCTGATTGGTCACCACCAGGGCAAGGGGTCAATAGTCAGTGCAGCTGGCCCTGAGGTCAGCCAGTGTGTCACTTGTCTGGTTTTGCTGTTTTCGGGCCTGGAGCTGAAATACAACTGAGGCTTAGATGTTATCTTTAGGGAGGAAAAGGTCAGGGGGTCCAAACCACATGGTCAAGGATATGCTAGGGGAGGAAAGGTCACCCTAGGTGAAGGTCCTTGTTTTCCCAGTTTTTCCCCTTGCTAGACACCTGGGGCTTTCACCCTGGTGACCTTCTGTACCTGTCCCATTGTCCTAAGTCTAACTGCCTATTACACACATATCCATTTCTTACCCACCACATGGCCACGTTCACGTGGTTGTGTCGCAGAGGAAGCGAGCAGATGGAAGCCCGCTGCAGACAGAGTGGGGACAGGAGAAGGGGGGACTCACGAAGAGCAGGGCTTGGACAAACAGGGCGGGAAGGCCTGTTTTATGGGTCACAGCAGCATTTCTTAGTTTTTAGCCTTGCCACTACTTAGTTATCAAAATCTATCAGGTTTTTCTCTGAAGAAGGATCACAACTCTACATTTAGGAAATTAGGATGTAGGTACACTCTTGTGAGATAATTTAAAAGTATTTATTGTCTACATTCAAAGTTATTCTGAAATGTCTCTGTTCTTTAATCTTCTCCAGAACTGATTGCCCCTCAGTTGCTCTGAATATATGAAAGGACTTAACTTTCTTCTCCTTTTAACTCAGGAACGCTCTCCTTACAAAAATCCTGATACCATAGACCTCAGTGAAGAATGATGTTCACTTTGATTCATTCTAGATGTTTCAGAGAAAATTATTTGAAGATAAGTACAATGTAAACATTTTTTAAAAATTCCATCAATAACTTTTAGGGGAAAAAATAATTTTTAAACATCTAGATGAGTGAAAAAACTGAAAAAGATGTAGCATGGACAAGGTGGGTATTTTAAAGAAACAGAAGGTAGTCTCAAATATACCTGCAGGGAGTGGGCTCTTCAAATGAGTTTTTAAGTATTTTTAACAAATACCATAAATACGAGGACTTAGCGACCCGAAAGAGGAGTCTAAAGCAAAGTAGACCTAAGGAGCGGAGACAATTCATCACGACGTCCACACGCGCCCTCGCAGGCCGCCGGCCTGCCCAGCACATTATCTGTCTGACTCACTGAGTCACAGCAGCTAATGGAATTTAGCCCATGTTTGTTGTTGCCATGGCGATGCGATATTCTCAGGCATGTCATGTTCACAGAGCAGTAGCAGCAGCCCTGTTGCAGACACACGCCCGCTCTGCGTTTGACCATCACCAGGACTCACTGGCAGGCAGGCTGTCGGGAAGGAAGTCGCTTTGGGGAGGGAGCTCCAGCCAGCGACCGCCCTGCCTTCTCCCTTTGTCACTGCGGGGCTATTATCATTAAAATAACCTTGAGTTTTCATGAATTCACTGGTTCACAAACACTGTCAAAAAAGGTGCAAGAGTTCAAGAGAACCCAGAGGGTCAAAGAGAGGACGAGTTTGAAGTCTGTGCCTATTGAACCTGGAAATGACACCGTCTGTTACGTATAATCTGATTCTGACCAGAGCAGCTCCAATCGCTGACCGGCTCCAGCGTCCGGGGGTTCCGCACCCTGAAAGGTGGCCGGGAGCAGAGGGGTCAGGTCCTTTGTGGCACTGCTCTGAGAAACAGACGCAGACATGTGTGGGAATATTTCACAATGAATAGGTTTCTCCCCAAAGGCAAAGCAAATCCTGCCAGCAATCTATAAAGGGAGTGCGTATTCTGTGCTACAGATTATAATTAGGAGGCTTTTAAGATATAAATTGTTTGAACAAGTCACAGGTATTGTGTAAGATGTTGTCATTTGTATATAAGGAGTGATAAAGTGGAAGACAAGATGGATTTTCAGAAAAGTGTCTTGGCTGGTCAAAGTAGGCTTTTTATTAAATTATGTATAATTTTCGCGAAGCATGAACTATGCAAGTAAATGAGGGGGATTTAGAAGCCCTTATGTAAATGTTTATCTATATTGTCCAAGAGAGTCCAGAGTTACTTATAACAAAATAGCTTTGCATTTTCTCAGGACCCTGTCTCATCCCGGGCTGTGGCATCTGGAGGCAGCGATGGCAACTCACCAAGCCACGTGGGAAATGGCACGGGGATGTGGTTCTGTGGAGGGGAAGTGAAATCAGAACCACGACTTCCTTAACGAGGATTGGGGGCTTCTGTGTTACATGGGATGGGGCTCGCTGGGCGAGACAGGGAGGTGGGAGAGGGGCTCCTTCGTGTGTTCGTTTCTCTCCTGCTCCAGCCGTCCAAGGAGGGCATGCTGCTGACTTTGATCAGAGTTAAGGTTGTATGTACCCTGCTTTCCAGCAGATCCCTGAATGGAGTCAGTCAGAGGCAAGGTGTGCAGGGAGGCAGCGTGTGTTTGAGAATGGTGTGGTGGAACTTTGTCCCTGCCTTTCTGGGCCATGTGGTCCAAGACAGGAATGTGTGTTGAAACAACCCACAGTGAGTCTTCCCATTATGACGAAGGTTATGTAAGCTTCAAAGAAACATCAGTGAATAACTCAGGGGGACATAAACACTTAACATTCATATTAACTGAACCACAGACTGCTAAAACTAGCCTGGCACCCTTTCTTCCAAGCAAACTTAGAAAATGAAACCATATAACCCTAGGAATGCTTAATGATTACTTTGCTTTGGACATAGAGAAATCGTGGATAAATAGTCTCTCACTCATAAAATACTTCTTTAATTTGTAATGCACTACGACATTATCAGATTCAGTGACATGTGAAGAGTAATATGTTGACTAACATCAGATGTTACTTTCACTGCATCATCTAATCAAATAATACAATGAAATTGAAATATAGGGCGATGGCCCCAAATGAAGAAAAAGGAAAACCAGTGAGGATTGCAGGGAGAGTTCCGAAGGGTCTAATCATCGTACATGGTGACCAGAAGGGGTTAAAGGCATGCCAGAGAGTGCTAGGAAGAAAAGACCGAGAGAGCCATCCATGCTGAGATGACCCCAGGACCCGAGGGAGAGGAAGGCCGTGGGGGGACCTGCTGAGTGCGGGTCAGGCGGACGGCACACAGGAAGCTGGCCTCGGGGAGTAACGTATCCTGAATCCCGAGGCAGGATTACAGTTTAGAAATAAAAGGGAAAACAACAAACAAACAAACAAAACAAAAAAATACCTCTCCTTTCAAAGATTGAGAATTTAAAAAAGAGATGGCCTTTTTTTTTTTTAATTTTTTTTTCCTTTATTGATTTTAGAGAAAGAGGAAGGGAGAGGGAGAGAGAGATAGAAACATCGATGAGAGAGAACATCGATTGGCTGGCTCCTGCATGCCCCCTGTTGGGGATCTGGCCCACAACCTGGGCATGTGCCCTGACCGGGAATCGAACCGGTGATCTCTTGGTGCATGAGTCCATGCTCAACCACTGAACCACACAAGCTGGACAAGAGATGGCTGTTTTTAAAAGTGTTTTTCTTCACCACCACCTTCCCCTATATTTTCAGACTGAAGACAAGTTTTCAGTGGCTAAGCAGGGGCCATCACCATCTGCCACGCTCACAGGTACCTTGGGGCCCTGACGGAGCCCACGGCCCAGGGTGGCTTCAGGAAAACGTTCCCTGGCTTGCTCTGTCACCCAGGGCTGAGGGAAGCTGGTCTCTGTGGTTATGTGAAAATTGCAAGCACTAGCTGAGAGCTAGTATACCCTCTGTCTTCTTTAATTCTTTCTCAGCATCCATGGTCCTTGAGAAGCAACCGCTTCCCAAGCCATGCCAGGTAATAGCATTTTCTCAGGATCACTTATTAACCACAGATACAGTGATGGTGGGGCGATCAGGAACATCGTTAGATCCACACCTAACAATAGTCACACTTTGTTTGCACACGGAGTACCCTAAGTCAGGGCCAGCTACATAATTGTACAACTCAGTGCAAAATGAAAGCAGGGCCTCTTGTTTAAAAAAAGAAAAAGAAAATAATTTTCTACTTCCGTGACAAATCTGTCTCTTTCTTGATCTGTTGTGGTCATTTTTTATTTAGTAACCCAAGTCAGCTCTGTGGGACACATGGATAATCACAGAGTGAGCGCAGACCCTCACAGCTGCTTGGAGCCACCCTCAGTGCCCAGGGCTCTGCTGGGCACAAGGCAGCACTGGGCACTAAGTCCAGGCAGAGGGCGGGCAACCGAGCACCCACCCTAGGAAGAAGGGGCCACGCATGAGACTCCAGGCCCCCATCACATGCTTCACTGTCTCATTTCACTGAAGGAAACACGACGATCAAAGATAAAGTTCTAAAGCACGTCCAGGCGGTGCGGGGGAGCTCTGACCCGGCGTGGGCCCTGCTCTGACCCGGCGTGGGCCCTGCTCTGACTCGGCGTGGGCCCTGCTCTGAGCCTGCGGCTCCCCAGAGCTCTGACCTGGCGTGGGCCCTGCTCTGAGCCTGCGGCTCCCCAGAGCTCTGACCCAGCGTGGGCCCTGCTCTGAGCCTGCGGCTCCCCTGACCTCAGGCGGCCTGTGCAGCTGCCCTGCGTCTCATACAAACAACGAAGCATAGTCTTGGAGTATTCAGGACGCAAATGCTTCTCTTCACGTTTTGAGAAATAACAACAGAAAAAGTGCAGCCGTGGCTAGGTGGCTCAGCTGTTTGGAGCGTCCCCTCAGACACGGGAAGGTGGCTGTTGGTGTCATCCCCAGTCAGGGCTCACACCTAAGGTCTGGGTTCCAGCCCGTGTCAGGGTACCTGTGAAGGCAACCAGTTGATGCTTCCCTCTCACAACGATGTTTCTCTCTCTCTCTCTCTTTCTCAAATCAACGAACATGTCCTTGGGTGATTAAAAAATGCAATATTCTCCATTAAAATAGATTTGGGGAGGGTCTATGTTAGTTATTTTAAGCTTCTTAATTTTCTCCTTGGTTGATTCACACAGACATATATTAATGCATACATTATATATATTTGCCATGGGTGGAATGATGGAGGTACAATGTTTATAACACGTGTTTCCAAGCCTTTCAGATGCCACTGTTTGAAACCGGCCAGGGCTTTTCGAGAGGTCGCTGTCAGTTTCTGTTGCCAGCCATCGCTCTTCGTCCTTCTTCTTCAGATCAACTTCCCTCTGCAGCCAAAAATTTGTAAAAAGTTATCAAAATATTTTTTTCTTGATACTGTCTCCCACAAGCAATTATGCTCTCGTATACAAATTAGCATAAGCCAGTGAGGAGGCCTCTCCTGGCCGAGTGTCATTGCACGAATCGTGCTGCGAAGGACTCAAAGCAGAGCGGGCACCGCACGCAGTTAGCCCAAAACAAATCACAGACTCGGAATAAAACCCGTTAGAGACCGCGAGCGAGAGGCGCTGTTCATTTTCTCAGATTCAATCCAATTACTTTATTGTCCCAGGATTTTTTTCAAATTTCATCTCCTTGTAAATGTTTGCTCATAGTCATTTGGTAGCAGCGTATTTCTGTTCACTTTTATTCAACACGGGCTGCAAACATGCCCTTCACTCGACCCAGTCTATTAATTTTGAGGTGCCCGGAGCCAGACCTGGCAGCGGAGGAGATCCTTGCGCCGTGCCCCAGAGAGCAGGGTAAGCTACCTGCCGTAGTGAAGACGTGGCCGCAGACTTCTCTTTCAGGAAATGTTAAGCTTTCCTTAAAAAGAAAATAAAAAGTTTTAAAATAAAATAAAGAAAACTAGTTTCTTGGAATGTTAGACGTGGGGTCTGTATATGCACAACCATTATGCTCACGTAAATGTTGGCGGCAGGACCCTTACTCACATTGGACATTTTTGTTTTATGGCCCTAATATATATTTGCTGATATTTTATTCAGAGAGACATGGACTTCCCCTGGGGACTGTTATCCTTACTCTCAAAAACTGAGTGAACATTTGAATAGCTACCATTTTCAAAATTAATATTAACATACACAAGTTCTATAAAGATACAATTTTCCTCACTGTAATCCTAATACTTAGTTCCTGTTTTGTCTTTGTTTGTTTGTTTGACTTTCTCCTGTGCCCTGGAGAATACTGCTCTCAAAACCAAGTCACTGGCCTTAGAGCACTTGCTGCGACACTAATGTTCCACATTTTACTGGTAAAGAAATAGAGGTTTTGGGGTCTCAGCCCAGTGAAGGTTATCTAACTCAAGGGCCAGCTCACGAAAACGTCACGAAGCTCAGCAGGTGTCTGTATGTCTGGTGTTATTTGCTTTCTACTTTCCCAGGGAACCGACTCCTTTGTCTACCTTTCCATCATTGCAATGTATTATTTTGGATCTCGAAGGTGTTTTGGTCTTCAAGACCCTCTGTTAAAAACATACCCATGAGCCCTCAGCATCCTACGTGAAGCTCGCACACCGATACTCTTATTTCCCTTGTTCTGGACATGGTGCTGGACACTGCTGATGACTTAGCTGGGAATAATCACCAAACACATGGAGGAAGCTGCAGGGGTGGGGTGGCTGGGCTTCTGAAAAGGGAGATACAAATGTACTAAAGACAGTTTTTCTCAGCGTGGACATAGTTCTCAGTCTCTAAACAGTGTTGAGACTTTTTCAAATCCAAAGCTGCAGCCCCCGGGGATCAACACAAGTGCACGCTGTCTCCGCTCAGTTCACCGAGCAAGTCCCCATGGCCTGGGATATGTTTCCCACGCTGCGTTCTGAGGGACAATACAGTCCCACGCGATGCTGTGTAACAAAAAGTTCAATGGTCCCAAATCCATGGGGAAGACTGGAAGCTGTATCTCTCGCTTAGAACTGCACAGTATGTTAGCATTTCAAGGACACTGCCAAATCCTGCTGAAAAGAACCCTGTTTAAAATGTTTATCAGAGTTTCCCAGGGTTATCTGATTACAGGGCCCTGTATCAAGCAACACCATGAGAAGGATGTGGGGTCCCTGCCCCACAGGGGAAAGAGCACATGGCGGTCACAGCCCATCCCCTCCAGCCCCCTCCTTCACCCCTCTGCCTTGCTCCCGCACTCTGCCTGTTAGCCACACTGAATTACTGCCCTCTGACCACACCAGCACCTGGGTTCCACTGCCCACGTTCCTTCAAGCTGCATTTTCTACCCGAATGCTCTCAGGCACACCCTGGCCATGCCCTGATTAAAGGCTCGCCTGCCAGCCTCCCTTCCGGACCACCTGTTGAGCAAAACGTCTGTGCTTCCTGGCTCTGCCGGTGCTAGCCGTGTGACCTCCGGTAGGTCACCTGACATTTTTGCCCCTCAACATCTTCATCTACAAAATGAGGGTGGAAGACGCTGTGCACCTCCTAGGCTTGCAGCCTGAATTATTGACACACAGCAAGAGCTTAGAGCAGTGTCCGGCTCACAGTCAGCACTCAGTGAGCGTGCAAATGCCTGATCTCCCTGGGCCTGCTTGTCTCTGCATGCTGTGTCATCATAACCACACCGCGTTCTTGTTATCGCTTTCTTTTTTAACCGGAGAAAACAAAATGTAATGCACATGTACAGGGAATCTGCACAAAGAGGAGAGATTTCAAAGACTAGCAAAATGAGGCATAGATGTCCTCCAGGACTAAGGAGAAGGAGGCAGAGGTCTGGAACGTCAAGGGGAAGTGAGGCCATTCACAGGAAGACAGAGGGTTCATGTTTGGTAAACAAATGTTTGCTGGACCACACAGAAGCAGTGTGCCACAGCAAGACTCCATCAGCGGGCCTCGCTAGGTGCCTCCCTGGCACACCCAGCTTCCACTGTGCTGTAGTTGTCTATGATGATACCTGCCCTGGGAGCATGTTCTCTGTCCATCGTCTCAGACAGTCAGGGGAAGGTCAACGTTTCTTCTTTCTGACTCTTGTTTCCTGAAAATAATCAGTCTAAAATAATCTTTTTGCCAGACGCATTTTGGGGGACACATCTTGCTCCCATTCAATAGGAAGGACTTTCTTTTCTGGCAAAACACTGGAGGAGGTAACCTGCAAACTTGTCTGGTGAGAGAACACCTGACGTAATGATCAAATATTACAATTATTTTTTGAAGTGCATAATTAAGCTTTCAGGATAGGAAGGAGACTGCCCAGAGGCACAACCAAACACTGACAGTTGATCCTCATTACTTGTGGATTCCATATTTGCTAATTTGCCTCCTTGGGAAATTTATTTGTAACCCCAAATTATGAAGTGGGGTGCTTTTGCAGTGATTTGTGGACATATACAGAGCGGAAAAGAATTTGTGCACATTCCCTGCTGAGGCTGGACAAGGAGACGTCTACTTCTGTGTCCGTTTGCGCACTGTCCTCGGCAGTCTATTTAGTGCTCTATTTTTCACATTTAAGTTCTTTCTGTGGTTCTTTTTTTATTTTTAAATTACAGTTGACATACAATATTACATTAATTTCTGATATATAACCCCATGATTAAACAGTTATATAACTTACAAAGTGATCACCCCAATAAATATAATACCCATCTGAAACTATATATAATTATCACAATATTATTGACTATATTCTCTATGCTCTACCTTACATCCCATGACTATTCTGTAACTATTAACTTATACTTCTAAATCCCTTCACCTTTTTCATCCATCCTTCAAACCCATCTTCCATCTGGCAACCATCACAATGTCCTCTGAATCCAAGAGTCTGTTTCTGTTCTCTTGTTTATTTTGTTGTTGTTTTTTTTTAGATTCCACATATAAGTGAAATCATCTGGCATTTGTCTTTCTCTGTCTGATTTATTTCACTTAGCATAATACCCTCTAGGTCCATCTAGGTTGTTACAGATGGCAAGATTTCATTATTTTTTAAGAATGAATAATATTTCATTGTATACATGCATCACTTCTTTATCCATTCATCTACTGATGGACACTTAGGTTGCTACTAAGTGTCCATATTTTGGCTATTGTAAATAATGCTGCAATGAACATACAGATGTATATGTTTTTCAATTTAATGTTTTGGATTTCTTTGGATAAATACCCAGAAGTTGAATTGTTGGGTCCTTCTTTGTCTCCTTAGCTTTTGCTTTAAAGTCTATTTTGTCTGGTATTAGTATTGCTACTCCAACATTTTTTGTTTGTTTGTTTCCATTTTCATGAAATATCTTTTTTCCATCCCTTTACTTTTAGTCTGTGTGTGTCTTTAGAGCTGAAGTGAGTCTCTTTTAAAAAGCATATATAAGGGTCTTGTTTTGTTATCCATTTAGCCACAGTATGTCTTTTGATTAGAGCATTTAATCCATTCACATTGAAAGTAATTGTTGATAGATATGTATATATTGCCATTTTATTGTTCATGTTTTTTATCTTGTTTCTCCTCTTCTTCTTCTTCTTCTTCTCCTTCTCCTTCTCCTTCTCCTTCTCCTTCTCCTTCTCCTTCTCCTTCTCCTTCTCCTTCTTCTTCTTCTTCTTCAAGAAGATCCCTTAACATTTCTTGTGATACTGGTTTGGTGGTGATGAACTCCTCTAGCTTTTCCTTGTCTGGGAAACTCTTTATCTGTCCTTCCATTCTAAATGATAGCCTTGCAGGGTAGTCTTGGTTTCAGTTCCTTCCTTTCTGTCAATGAATATTTCATGTCAATTCCTTCTGGCCTGAAATGTTTCTGTTGAGAAGTCAGCTGACAGTCTTAGGAACTTCCCTGTAGGTAACTAACTGATTTTTTCTTGCTGCTTTTAAGATTCTCTCTTTGTCTTTAACTTTGGCATTTTAATTATGGTGTTCTTCCTGTGGACCTCTTTGAGTTCATTTGGTTTGGGAATCTCTGTGCTTCCTGGACTTGTGTGTCTTTTCCCTTCATTAGGCTAAGAAAGTTTTCCATCAATTTTTCAAATAGGTATTCAATTTCTTGCTCTCTCTCTTCTCCTTTAAGCACCCTTATGATGTGAATGTTGGTACACTCAAAGTTTTCCCAGAGGCTCCTTGTACTAACTTCATTTTGTGAATTTTTTTTTCCTTTCAGCTGTTTTGATTGGGTGTTTTCTTCTTTATATTCCAAATCATTGACTTGAGTCTCTGCTTTCTCTATTCTAATGTTGATTCCCTGTAATTTATTCTTCATTTCAGCTAGTGCATCTTACATCTGGTTCTTTTCTGTGGTTTCCATGTCCATTTTTATGATATTCAAGTTCTCACTAATTTGCTTGAGAATTTTAAAAAAATTTTTAATTTATTGATTTGAGAGAGAGAGAGAGAGAGAGAGAGAGAGAGATTAATGAGTAAGAACATCGATTGGCCACCTCCTGCATGCCCCCCACTGGGGATTTGGCCCACAACCTGGTCATGTGCCCTGACCGGGAATCGAACTGGTGACCTCTTGGTGCATGGGTTGATGTTCATCCACTGAGCCACACTGGCTGGGCTTTGCTTGAGCATTTTTATAACCACTGTTTTGTTTTGTTTTTGTTTGTTTTAATCCTCACCCAAGGATATGTTTTATTGATTTTTAGAAAGAGAGAGAAAGAGAGAGAAACATTCATGTGTGAGAGAAACATCAGTCGGTTACCTTTTGTATGTACTTTGACTGAGGACTGAACCCACATCTAGATATGTGACCTGAATGGGAATCGAACCCATAACTTTTTTGGTGTACTGGACAATGCTCTAACCAACTGAGCCACCCAGCCAGGGCATAACTACTGATCTGAGCTCTGTATCTGGTAGTTTGCTTGCCTCTATTTTATTTCGCTCTTTTTCTGGAGATTTCTCCCATTCTTTCATTTGGGACCTATTTCTTGGTCTCCTCATTTTGATTGCTTCCCTGTGTTGGTTTCTATGTATTAGGCAGAGCTGCTATGTCTCCTGGTCTTGGTAGATCGCCCTTATGTAATAGGTGCTCTGTAGGGCCCACTGATGCAGCCTCCTGGTTTGCGGGAACTTGGTGCTTTGGGTGTGCCCCCTCTGTGGATTGTGTGCACCATTCTGTCCTCCCCTTATGCCCCTGGCACATTTCCAGCTGCTACCCTAGTACTGGAGCTCAGAGCAAGTGAGCCCAAGTAAGTCCATGTGCAGGCCCTTTAAGAGGAGCTCCTGGGACTCCAGCAGCCTTGTTGCAGTCAGCCACAGTCACCGATGATTTTTCCAGCCAGAAGTTATGGGGCTTCTCTTCTCGGAACTGGAACCCTAGGCTGGGGTTCTGATGTGGGGCCAGGACCCATTGTTTCTTAGGAACAATGCAGCCGAGATATCCCTCTCGATTTTTATCTGCCACACGTGGTGTGAGACCAGCCTGTTTCATGTCTCTGCCCCTCCTACCAATCTGACTGCAGCTTCTTCTTCCTATCTTTAGTCCTAGGACTTCTGTTCAGCTAGATTTCAGACATTCCGAACGATGGCCAGGCCGTTTTTAGTTGTGGTTGTCAGCTGTTCTGGGTGCTGCATTTATCTGCGCTGCTGTCTTGACGGGAACCCCTTCTTATCTCTTCACGTGTCTGCAGTCGCCATCACACTGCATTTGGCTTGAACCGTAGGGCTTTAGGTTGTTCTCTTTTTTTCTATCCATAGTGACTAGCACATAGTGGACAATCAATAAAGATTGAATAACTAATTGTTCTAATAAAAATTGTTCAAACTTAAACTTAATGAAGTGAATGAAACCTGTAGTACAGGTAAACTCGCAATGTTCTGTGATACTGAAATCTCAGCTACTGATGCAATGCCAGCTATTGTTTCTAATTAACTTATATTAATATTAATACCACAGGATATATTCAGTCCATGAGCGACTGTTTTAGAATGTCAGTGCGAATATGAGAAAGTTAGGTTGTCTTTTCAAATTACTGGAGATAAAAATGTAGGAGAGAATTCATCTGGTCTCTTTCATCTAAAAATTCTGTTGCCCTATGAATAAGAAGCTGGTATCTAACAGATTAGAAAACATAAGAAGAGTCAGAGTCAATATGCAGATGTCCTTCAACTTAGTGATAAGACAATAACAGCAACTGTTGCCTTGTATGCGTTGCTTCCTTAATTGAGAGGAATTTGTTGTACAAGAAAAGGGCAAATAATAAACTCCTTTGGTTCCGGTAGTTTTCTGGGCTACAAGTTATTTCATGTACTGTTTTTTTTTTTTTCTTATAGTTTTAAATAAAGTATTGTGTTGAATTATTTTTAAGTTGGCTATTTAATCATTAGAATTTTTCAGCTTTTTGAAGTATAATTGACAAATAAAATTGTACTTGTTTAAGGTATACAATGTGATAAATTGACATATATATAATTGTAAAATGATTACCACAATCAGGTTAATCGACTCACATATTTAAAGTTTTGTGTGTATGTGGTGGGAGCACTTGATGTCTACTCTCCCAGCAATTTTCAAGTACACTGCACATTATTAGCTACCAAGCTGTACAGCCACCAAGCTGTACATTAGATCTCTTACAGCTGAAGGCTTGTGTCCTTGGACCAGCATCTCAATCTCCCCCAACCCCAGCTCCTGGGAATCATCAATCTACTCTGCTCCTATGAGTTCAATTTTTTTTTAGATTCCATATATAAGATCATACAGTATATTTTTCTGTCTGTCTAGTTTCATTTAGCATAATATCTTCTAGGTGTATCCATGTTGTTGAAAATAGCAGGATTTTCTTCTTTCTTCTAGTTAAATGATATGTATAACCATCCATTATTCCATCAATGGAAACTTAGGTTATTTCTGTATCTTGGCTATTGTGAATAATGCTGCAATGAATATGAGAGTGCATATCTCTCTTGGAGATACTGATTTTATTTCCTTTGGATATATACCCAGAAATGGAACTGTTGGATTATATGGTAGTTTTATTCTTAATTTTTCTGAAGAACATTTCATAGTGTTTTCCATAATTACTGTTCCAAGTTACATTTTCTTCAGCATTGTACAAGGGTCCCTTTTCTATAAATCCTTGCCAATACTTGTTATATTATATGTTGTCTTCCATTGAAACCATCCTAACAGGTGTAAGGTGATACTGTGTTGTCAATTTGCATTTCCCTTGTGATTAATGGTGTTGAACACACTTCCACATACCTTTTGGCCACATACAATCTTCTCTGGGAAAATATTTATTCAGAATTTTGGCCCATTTTTAACTTGGGTTATTTGGCTTTTTGGCATTGAATTGTATACGTTCCTTATATTTTTTGAATATCAGATGTATGGTTTGCAAATATTTTCTCCCATTTCATATGTTGTCTTTTCATTTTGTTGATTGCCTCCTTTGCTGTACAGAAGCTTTAGTTTGATCTTCTTCATCTTTTTCTCCTCCTCCTCCTTCTCCTTCGTCTTCTTCTTCTTCTTCATCTTTTTCTTCTACTCTCACTGCTTTTTTCTCTTCTTTTTCTTCTTCTTCTTTATATTGCCTATGCTTGTGGTATCACATCAAAAAATCATTGCCAAGACCAATGTCAAAAGCTTTTCCCTATGTTTTCTGCTAGTTTTAAAGTTTTGGGTCTCACATTTTAGTTTTTAACCATTTGAGTTAATTTTTGTTATTGGTGTAAGTTAGGGCCCTAGTTATATTCTTCTTCATGTGATTAGCTGCTATTCCCTGCACTGTGTATTGAATGGAGTATAGTTTCTCCAGTGTGTGTTCTTGGTGCCTTTGGCAAAGTTCAGTTGACCTTATTTGTGTCAGTTTATATCTGGGCTATATTCTATTCTATTGGTCTGTGAGTCTGTCTTTAGGATAGTAATATACTGTGTAATTATTTTGGCTTTGAATATAGTTTGAAATCAGAGTATGTGATGCCTACAACTTTGTTCTTTCTCAAGAGGTTTTGTCTATTCAGGGTCTTTTGTCAAATTTCTAATATTACTTTTAGGATTGTTTTTCTATTTCTGTGAAATATGGCAATGAAATTTTGATAGAGATTGCTTTGAAATTGTACATTACTTTGTGTAGCATGGGCATTTTAGCAATATCAATTGTTGAAATCCATGGATACAGATTGTCTTTCTGTTTATTTGTATCTTCCTCAGTTTCCTTCATCAGTGACTTATATTTTTCAATTTACGGGTTTATCACCTCCCTAGTTAAATTTATTCCTAAGTATTTTATTCTTTGTGAAGCTTTGGAAAATGGAATTGTTTTCTTAATTTCTCTTTTTAATATGTAATTCTTCAGGTATAGAAACATAACTGATTTTTGTATGTTGATTTTGTATTTTGCAATTTTACTGCTTCTGTTAATTTGTTCTAAGAGTCTTTTGATGAAATCTTTATGTAAGAATGACATATACGTATATATATGATGATGTCATCTGCAAACAGAGACAATTATACTTTTTTCTTTCTGATTTAGATGCTTTTGTTATTTCTTGACTGATCGCTCTGGTTAGAACTTTTAATGCTCTATGTTGAATACAAATGGTGAGAGTGGGCATCCTTGTCTTATTCCTGATCTTAGAGCAAAAGCTTTCAGCTTTTTACTACTGAATATGATGGTAGCTGTGGGCTTGTTATATATAACCATTACTATCTTGGGGTACATTCTTTGTACACCTAATTTGTTGAGAAATATTATCATGAAAGAATGTTATATTTTGTCAAATGATTTTTCTACATATTTTGAAATGATTATGTACTTTTTATTTTTTATTTTGTTAATGTGGTATATAACATTTATTGATTTACATATGTTGAAACATCCTTGCTTCTCCAGGAATAAATTTCATTGATCATGGTGTATGATGCTCTTAATATGATGTTGAATTCTGTTTGCTAGTATATCATTGAGCACATTTTCTGTCTACATTCATCAGGAATATTGTCCTTTAGTTTTCTTTTCTTGTAGTGCCCATGTTTAATTTTGGAGTGAGAGTAATCTTGGCCTCATAAAATGAGTTGGGAAGTGGTTGTTCCTTTTCTACTTTTTTTTTTGAAGAGTTTGAAAAGAATTGATATAGTTTTTTTAAATGTTTGTAGATTTAACCAGTAAAGCCATTAGATCCTGAGCTTTTTTTTATTGGGAGGTTTTTAAATTACTAATTCAATCTTTTTGCTAGTTGTTGGTCTGTTTAGATTTTCTCTTTTTTATGATTTGATCTTGGTTACATGTATGTTTCCAGGAATTTATCCCTTTCCTCAAGGTTATCCAATTTCTTGGAATATAATTGTTCATAATATTCTCTTGTGAGCCTTTATAACTCTGTTGTTATCAGTTGTAATGTCACCTCTTTCATTACTGACTTTATGTATTTAAGTCATCTGTTTTTCTTAGCATACCTAACTATTTGTCAATTAAAAAAACACAGCTTACTTATTTTATATATTCTACTGTTTCTCTGGCTCCTCCCCTCCATGTATTTCCACTCTGATCTCTCTTTTGTTGAGGATGTTTTTCCATTGATTTTTTAGATAGAGTGGAAGGGAGGGGAGGAGAGAGAGAGAGAGAGAAACATCTATGAGAGAGAGGCACATCAATTGGTTGCCTCTCACACGACCCTGACCAGGGCCAGAGATCAAACCTGCAACCCAATTCTCCTTGATGGGGAATTGAACCCACAACCCTTTGGCTCTTTGGCCAATGCTCTAACTGCTGAGCCAATCCAGGCAGAGAGCCACTCTGATCTTTATTTTCTTTCTTCTTCTAACTTTGGGCTTAGTTTGGTCTTTTTTTCCCCCTAGTTATTTGAGATATAAAGTTAGGTTGTTTACCTGAGATCTTTCTTTTTTCTTAAGATAGACATTCATCACTATGAACTTTCCTCTTATTTCCATAGAGCAGGCCACTAGGATATAATTTAGTGTGCTAAGTTATATGCTGTATTCCAACTAGTATCCCAATGATGAGAATTAATATATACTCTCAAAATACCCCCTATCTTATATGTTGAAGGAATGAGATACAATAGTCTTTGAATCTATCTTCCCACTGCTAGCACAATACACATGGTAAGTGATCAGAAATTTTTAATAAGCATTTTTTAAATATTAAATTTATGTTTATTGTTGAAAGTATTATAGATGTCTCTCCTCTTTCTTCCTCCCCCCTCCCACCCTCCCCACTGTCTTCACCACACTGTTGTCTGTGTACACTGGTCATGTATATATGCATATAAGTTCTTTGATTTATTTATTTCCACCCTCCCACTCCCCTTCCCCCTGAGGTTTGTCAGTCTGTTCCCTACTTCCATTTCTCTGGATCTATTTTTTTTTGTCAGCTTATTTTGTTCACTATATTCCACAAATAAATGAGATCATGTGATACTTTTCTTTCTCTGTCTGGCTTATTTCACTTAGCATAATACTTGCCAGGTCCTTCCATGTCGTCTCAAAGGATAAGAGATCTTTCTTTCTTAAGCTGCATAGTATTCCATTGTGTATATGTGCCACAGCTTTTTTATCCACTCATCTACTGATAGGCACTTGGGCTGTTTCCAGATCTTAGCAATTGTAAATAGTGCTGCTATGAACATGGGGGTACATGTATTCTTTCTGATTGGTGTTTCAGGTTTCTTAGGGTATATTCCTAGAAGTGGGATCACTGGGTCAAATGGCAGTTACATTTTTAATTTTTTGAGGAAACTCCATACTGTTTTCCATAGTGGCTGCACCAGTCTGCATTCCCACCAGCAGTGTACTAGAGTCCCCTTTTCTCCACACCCTCGCCAACACTTGTTGTTTGATGATTTGTTGATGGCAGCCATTCTGACAGGTGTGAGGTGATACCTCATAGTTGTTTTAATTTGCATCTCTCTGATGATTAGTGACATTGAGCACTTTTTCATATGT
This sequence comes from Tadarida brasiliensis, assembly GCA_030848825.1. Taxonomy (NCBI): domain Eukaryota; kingdom Metazoa; phylum Chordata; class Mammalia; order Chiroptera; family Molossidae; genus Tadarida; species Tadarida brasiliensis. The sequence goes on from CM061270.1 coordinate 5,698,716, forward strand.
CTCTTGGCCATTTGTATGTCCTGTTTGGAGAAGTATCTATTCAGGTCCTCTGCCCATTTTTTTTGTTGTTTGTTTGTTTTTTGTATTTTAAATCCTCACCCGAGGACATTTTTCTATTTATCTGCAAATAGAGTGGGAGGGAGAGAGGGAGGGGGAGAGAGAGAGAAAAAGAGAGAGAGAGAGAGAGAGAGAGAGAGAGAGAGAGAGAGAGAGAGAGATCAATGTGAGAGAGACACATTGAATGGTTGCCTCCCACATGACCCCGACCAGGGCCGGAGACCAAAAGACAACCGAGGTACATGCCTCTGACTGGAATTGAACCCAAAAATCTTTGGTCCGCAGGCTGATGCTCTAACTGCTGAGCCAAACCGACCACGGCATCTGCCCAGTTTTTAATTGGATTGTTTTTCTTCCTTTTGTTTAGTTGTGTGAGTACTCTATATATTTTGAAAATTAACCCCTTATCTGATATGTCATTGGCAAATATGTTCTCCCAGAAAATGGGTTCCCTTTTCATTTCGATGCTGATTTCTTTTTAGTTTGATGTACCCCATTTATTAATTTTTTCCTTTTTTTTTGCCCTAGGCAATGTATCGGTGTAAATTTTGCTTCGTGTAATGTCTGTTATTTTGCTGCCTACATTTTCTTCTATGATTTTTATGGTTTCACGCTTTGTATTTAAGTCTTTTAACCATTTTGAGTTTTTTTCTTGTGTGTGGTGTACTTTGGTGGTCTAGTTTCATTTTTTTTGCATGTACCTGTCCAACTTTCCCAACATCATTTACTGAAGAGACTGTCTTTACTCCATTGTATGCTCTTTCCTTCTTTGTCAAATATTGATTGAGCATAATGTCTTGGGTCGATTTCTGTGTTCTCTTTTCCATTTGATTGATTTATATGCCTGTTCTTGCACCAGTACCAGGCTGTTTCAATCACAGTGGCTTTGTAGACTAACCTGATATCTGGTATTGTGATCCCTCCTACTTTGTTCTTCTTTTTGAAGATTGCTGTGGTTGTTCAAGCACAGTGATCAGACAAGAAGAAACAGTGAGAAGCATCCAAATTGGAAAGAAGGAAGTAAACTGTCATTATTCGTAAATGACATGATATTGTACATTGAAAACCCTAAAGACTCCACCCAAAATCTACTAGATTTAATAAATGAATTTGACAAAGTAGCAGGGTGCAAAATTAACATCCAGAAATCGATGACATTTTTAAACACCAATAATGAACACTCAGAAAGAGAAACTAGCAAATAATCCCATTTACCATTGCAACAACAAAAAAATTTAAGATACCTAAGAATAAACTTAACCAATTAGGTAAAAGACCTATTCTTAGAAAACTACAGGTCATTGAAAAAAGAAATAGAGGAAGACACAAAAAATGGAAGCACATACCATGTTCATTGATTGGAAGAATCAACATCATTAAAGTGACCATACTACCCAAAGCAATGTACAGATTCCATTCAATCCCTATTAAAATACCAATGGCATACCTCACAGAGCTAGAACAAAAATTCCAAAAGTTTATATGGAACCAAAAAAGACCCCTAATATCCACAGCAATCTTAATAAGTACTTTTAAAGAGATTAACATCAATTAAGAAAACTTAATTTTAAAAGTGATAAATGAAAACTATCTACAGTGGTATACCAGAATTAAAATTAATTTTAATTAAAAACAGCTTAAGTGTATATTTCCAAAAATAGTTAGCAGGAATTATTTCATATTCACATTAAGAGATTATATATATACACTTTTAAATTCATCATATCAATGTTTTAATTTGAGTTGATATCACAATATCCAGCCTGATTAAGATAATGTTCAATTATTTAACAAATACTAATTAATATAATTCTCAAACCCACACTATTTTTGCTCCATTTTATGCTTAAGGGAATGGAGGCTTAGACTTTTTAAATATCTTAAACAGAAAGTAACTGATAGATATAGAGTACAGAAACTGATAGCATTTGGGAACTCCGATTTCCAAATTCAGAACCTGTGTTTTTTCCTCTACATTACATTGTTGCCTTAGAATGGCATTTTGGTTACACTTCATATTTGGATTTTTGTTGATTTACATCCTAAATGGCATCATAAGGGCATTACTTCTATTTCTTTACAATGAGCATTACTTCTATTTCTTTTTATCTGCCACCTTTCTCTGTGATTCATTGTCACTCAGCTTATTATTTATTATTTAATATTTATCATTTTATATTCTAGTTTGACTTTCATAGATTTTTAGAAATCTGAATAGCATCTTCCTCATTAACATAAAGTCACCTTATTTTCTTTTCTTTCAGAAACCTAACTTGATAAACACACCCATAAATAATTTTTACTCTCAAAATGTAGGTAGTCAAAAACATGCTTCTCCGCAACTTTAATGAGATCAGCATCACAGAAAAAGCCTTCTCCAAAGCTAAGTGGGAGGAGCTTGGAAAACACAGGTGGCTTTTGTTTGTTTCTGTACAGCACCTACCACATTTTGAAATTAATTCCTAAAAAGCTTCTATGATATAATTAAAATGAGTATTTTTTTGTTCATTAGATTCCACATGTAAGTGAAATCATATGGTACTTGTCTTTGTCTGACTGGCTTATTTCACTTAGCATGATATTCTCCAGGTCCATCCACTGTCACAGAAGGTAAGATTTCCTTCTTTTTTATAGCTTAGTAGTGTTCCATTGTGTAAGTGTACCACAGTTTTTTCATCCATTCATCTACTGATGGGCACCTGGGCTGCTTCCAAATCTTGGCTATCATAAATAACATTGCAATGAATATATGAGGTGCATATATTTTTTCAAATTAGTGTTTCGAGTTTCTTTAGATATATTATATTCCCAGAAGTGGAATCAGTGGGTCATAAGACAGTTCCATTTTTAATTTTTGAGGAAACTCCGTACTGCTTTCCACAGTGGCTGCTCCAGTCTGCATCCCCACCAACAGTGCACGAGGGTTCCCTTTTCTCCTCATCCTCACCAGCACTTGATGTTTGTTGATTTATTGATGGTAGCCATTCTGGCAGGTGTGAAGTGATATCTTATTGTGGTTTTAATTTGCATCTCTCTGATAATTAGTGACATTGACCATCCTGTTATATGTCTATTGGCCATCTGTATGTCCCCTTTGAGAAGTGTCTATTCAGGTCTTTTGCTCAGTTCTTAATTGTATAATTTTTTTTTGGTGTTGAGCTTCATAATTTCATTATAAATTTTGGATATTAAGCACTTATTAGATGTACAGTGAATATGTTCTCCCATTCAGTGGGTTGTCTTTTCATTTTGTTGATAGTTTCCTTTGCTGTGCAAAATCTTTTTAGTTTGATAAACTAACAAAGTGAAGACAGACTCATGGATACAGAGAACAGGCTGACAGCTGTCAGAGGTGAGGGGGTTGGAGGTTGGGTGAGAAGGGTGAAGAGATTAACCAAAAAAAAAAAAAAAACAAAACCCAAAAACCGAAAAAACAACTCATGGACACAGACAACAGTATGGTTATCACCAGCGGGAAGTGGGAGGGGCAGGGGTAGAAGGTAAAGGGGGATAATGGTGTTGGAAGACTTGACTTGGGATGGTAAACACCCAATATAGTCAACAGATGAATTATTGTAGAATTGTATACTTGAAACCTGTATAATTTTATTAACCAATCACCCCAATAAATTCAATTGAAATTAAAAAATGAATACTTTTTAACTTTCATTACGATCCAATATTATACATTGTAAGTCAAGACTGTTTCATGTTGTGCCTCTACATTTTTAAAATTTTAGATTTAATTTTACCAAACTTCAATATTAGAATATCCAAGTAAACAAAGACAAGTATTGCTATTCCTAAATGCTATTTCCTGTCTGATAGCCTACAAATAACTTATGAATATTATAGAACCATGCATATTTAAACTAGAGGACTGAAATTTGATGTGTGTGTTCTAATATGCTCAAGGATAAGTTTTAAAACAGGATAAATTTGAAACATTTTAAATTTTTCTTACTATAACACTAGAAGCATATATTAAATACATTAAATAAAGAATAGGCTCATTGGACTAAAGAGCTGTCTAAAAGTGAGGAGTATAATAGAAACAGTCCACGTATCAGAAAGTAGGTAACACTCCCTATTCTAAATAAGCACAAATAGCCCTGGCTGGTTTGGCTCAGCGGTTGGAGCGTTGGCCTGTGGACCAGAGAGTCCCAGGTTCGGTTCCCTCTAGGGGCACATACACAACAACAACAACAACAAAAAAACCTTATTTAAATAAGCACAAATAATTAAATTTTACTGATAAAAGCAACTATGGCTGTCTAACTCATGGTACTGCAGGTCTTAGCATTGTGATCATAAGTCCTGTGAACCCATTCACTTTAAAAGCAAATATGCTCTGCCCAGCCAGTGTGGCTCAGTGGTTGAGCATCGACCCATGCACCAAGAGGTCGCTGTTCAATTCCTGGTCAGGGCACATGCCCAGGTTGTGGGCCCAATCACCAGTGGGGGACATGCAGGAGGCGGCCAATTGATGTTCTCTCTCATCGATGTTTATATCTCTCTCTCCCTCTCCTTTCCTCTCTCTCTAAAATCAATAAAGAAAAAAAATTTAAGTAAATATGATCTAAGGATAAAGATATAAGGATTATTTTGGTGTTAGATAGCTTAAAGACTAGTGATGTTGGTTGAGAATATTTCTTTATTTAATCTTGATTTCTTTAAATTAAATTTACATGTGAATTCTTTCTGATAAATAACACAGTAAGTCAAAAAGTTCCCAGATATATTTTAAATAGCCAGATTTTTTTCTAAATTATTTTACTCTTTACTTCAGTGATCATTCCCTTGGCCATAATACACATACATATTAATCTATACATAATTATGTCTGTCTTATCTGGCCCATGTCAATGACACAAGTGGAGTAATTTGTCCCTTTGCCTCAAACCCAAGGAGCTATATTACAGGTACAATAAATACTTATTCATTCATGAGTTCACTGACTTGATTGATGTAAACTCAAAACAGAACCACTTACTTTTATTTGTTGTTGTTGTTAATCCTCACCCGAGGTTATTTCTCCATTAATTTTTAGTGGAAGGGAGGAAGGGGAGAGAGAGAGAGAGAGAGAGAGAGAGAGAGAGAGACAGAGAGAGAGAGAGAGAGAGAGACATTGATGTGGGAGAGACACAATAATTATTGTCTTCTGCACGACCCCACCTGGGGACGGGGATTGAACCTGCAACCCTGGTATGTGCCCTGGACTGGAAACCGAACCACAGTCCCTTCAGTCTGTGGGCTGACACTCTAACCACTAAGCAAAACTGGCCAGGCCTTATTTACTCTTTATTCCTCTTAACAACACTTTGTAATGAGTAAGTCATAGAACTTTACGTGGTATTCTGACATGATCACCTGTTACTCTCATGGAAGTCAAAACTAAAAACCAGGGAATCCTGATGCAAGGAGGTGGCATCATGTTGCATTGTCAGTTTTTTTCTGGACCTCTGCCTATCTCCACTGCTCTTCAAGTATTCCTGAAGTTCCTCCTCCCACTCCTTCCTTTCCTGACCCTTAGCCTAGCTCATCAGGTCCTCATCTTGCTCCCAGTTTGTCTGCTCCTTCCCGTAAACCAGTCATGCCAAGCTGCTTTGTGCTAGAACACTGGAACCATTCATCATGCCTTGTACAAAGCTCCTTCTTCCAAACAGACAGAACGGACAACCTGTATGAATTCCTCATAGCTAGTGTGGTGACCTTGGGCCTCCAAAGACTTGTTCAATACGAAACAATGACATATCCTATCTCACAGTTTTATTTTGGGAATCAAATAGAATGTTTGTAGAGCAAGGCATTGGAAAGTTACTTCATAATCTTGGCTCCTTCTGCTCTTTCAGGAAACATTTTTTTTTTTTTTTGTAAAGAAAAGAACAAAATGTGTCATAAATAGAAGCAAGGTAGGGTTGGCCTTGAGAGTGACCACGGTTCCTGGGCTGTATTGTGACTGCTTTAGCTGGCTTCGTAAGTCCTGACCAGACCGCATCGTGTTCACCGTGTTCCTTCTCCCACGAACCCACCTGGAAGTCCGTTCACTTTTCATCTCTGTAAGAAAACCATCACTGAGCTCTTTAAGTGAATTACCTTCAGGCTCAAAAGTTACACATTTTCACTGACACTGAATTAAAATACCTGCTCAGGTGGCCTTTCCAGACTCGTGCCTGCAGGTGTGGGTGTTATGCCCAGGCCCCTGCAGGTCCTTCCTGTTCCCGCCAAGCTGCTGCTCAGCCCCCTCGGAGCCTGGCTGCCCTTCTGCCTCTGCTCCGCCCAGGCCTGCCCACAGCACGTGTGCCCTCCCTGTTCCAGCACCACGCAGGGGAAACCCACCGCTCTCAGGGCCTGCAGTTGGTCAGACTGATAAAAGTCTATTGGGATACATTTCAGTGATTCTTGGTAGCTTTGAATTGAAAAGTTTGTAAATGTTAGGTAGGTCATCCCCAAGTCACCTTAGGGATAAAATAGCTAATGTTCAGACCCTTAAAGATTCTAACACTTTTTCTCTCTCTTAAATTCTATTGAATTTTTAGAAAACACACTAAATATACGAAAGATACTTGTGCATATTGCTTAGTTCTTGGTATGGCCTCAGTTGCATCCCATCAAAATGCATATGTTGAAGTCCTAGCCCCCAGTAAGGTAGGATCTCTAAAGTGGTCATTAAGGTTAAATGAGGTCATAAGGATGGGGTCCTAATCCAACAGGATGGGTGTCCTTACAAGAAAAGGAAGAGATATCAACACCATGTGAAGACAGAAAGAAGGAGGCCATCTGCAAGCCATGGACAGAGGTCTCAGGAGAAACTAACCTTCCTGACATCTTGATTTTAGACTTCTAGGCTGAAGAACTGTAAGAAAATACATTTCTGTTTTTGATGACACTTAATTTGTGTGCTATATTGTTACAATTGCCCTGACAGACAATACATCTCCCCTAGAAAATCAAGTCTTTGAATCTCCCAGTGTTCTGGGAATTTGCTTTAATAAGTACTTATAGAATGACAAAATGTCATCACTGATGATTGCTTTACATACACACACCACACACACACACACACACACACACACACACACTTCTAGTCCACCCACTAAGTCATAATTTTTCCCTCTGTTTCTTTCAAAGTCTGCATACTCAGAATCACTTTACTTGGCACTCTCTCCAGGTGCAGTTCATCTTTCTTTATCTTTTAAGAGGAAGTCCAGGCACTCCAGAGAGTGCCATGTTTATCCAGATGAGAAATAAATGCCACATGACTGTAAATATGACATGAACCTTTTTGAAATGTCTCCTTTTGAAGTTATTTGTTTTAAACAAGTCTTATTTCAATGATAAGAAATGCAAAATTCATACAGCTTCAAATAGGGCAGATAGACACTGTTGGTCATAGATCATAATGTATTTATATTATTGCCAATTGGATTATCATTGAAGCAGAAGTGATGAGTGAAGCAATTTCTAAAAGGTGTGACTACTTAAAATAAATCTGGGGATTTAATGACTTATTGTTTTATTCATCAGAAAAAAGATCACATGTAAAATTTAACAAAAAAATCAAGATTTTAAAAGGAAATAAGTGTCCTCAAAGAAGTCCACCACTATCTAAGCGTCTAACATCAAAATATTTCTACTGCCTTCATCTTATAGATGACATTTATTTTCCAAGTAAATGAGATTGCAGGGCTTGTAATCACGGTTTTAGAGGCTGAATTACAGTGAACAACATCGTGAGTAACACGTTTCTGTGGAGTCCAAAGATTTTCTCCATGCGTTCGTTTCTCCCTTTCCTAAATTCTTTCTCTGGGCTATTCCGCAGCATTCCCACTAAAGTGAAGTATTTGGGTTGGGGGGTGCATCGTTAATCATTTTCACAAGGTCAACTGCTCAGCTCTCTGAAGTGATTGTATTTGGTAATGACCAAGCTGGATTAGTTTTCAAATGAAAAACAAAAAACTTATGTATCCTCATTATTTCAATAATCTGATCCAACATCTGACAAAAGAATCTCAGGTAATATTAAAAAACAACAACAGTCGTGTCTTTTTTATGTGCACTCTGCCTTTTCTCGGTGTTATAAAATATCCCCATGTTGGCTTACTGTACATTGATTTTAATAGGCATTCTCTACAGAGCAATATGAATATCATTGGAAATGTATAATACAACCTTCTACCCATGAAACGCTATAGAAAACTGCACATTTTATACTGACATGTGCCCCATCAATAATAGTGTTTTTATATCTTATTTGTAGCTATTGATCTCAACAGCATAATGAAAAATTGATTGCAGCAAAGTGTGCCATTTCTTAAGTATAAATATCAATGTCAAATTATTTTTATCTATGCTTCCCAATTCTACATGAAACTTGTACATTTATATATGTTTGCTTCCACAAAACTCTACCACAGTAAATTAGATATGACAAGAATCTTCTGAGTCAATAGAAACCAGGTTTCTCTCACTAAAATATAATTCCAAAATTAAATACACTAGTTTCATTTTTTCATTATAAAGAGAATTAACACCTTGATATATAGTATCACCTTCCTATGCAATTTAACAGTTTGAAATGAGGTCTTATATCTTCTGGGAATATGAATACACACACACATGTGCACACAAGCACACCCAGAAAAATACACACCCAGAAATCCATGCATTCATTTGCTAGTCCACAAGACACCATAAGTGGAGTGTCTGTTCTTCTTTCTCTTAAGTCCTTATAATTTGAGAGGGAACATTCTTCTAGGAAAATCTACAGGTGTAAAGTCTGGCAAAGCCTAAGAGGGGCACCATCTCTGCTCATCAGTGTTGATCCTCCAGTCTGGTACTAAAGACATAGAATGAATTAAGTCAAATCCACTAATCTAAACAAAATCCACACACACTTTCTACCCACAGTAAATAATGTCCCTATAGTCCTTCTAGAAACAAAGAGTCTAGAAAATGAGAAAAACTCATTTCACATATTAATTTGTCCTTTTTATGTTATTTTAAATGGAAACCATTGATTAAAACGATTTCAGAGTTTTTCTCTAAGAGATGTCAATTTAAAACATAAATATATTATTTAATAAAATGTATTAATCTCACAGAAGACTATACAAAACATACACATTCTCCTGATGAACACATTTCAGCATTATGCACAGTGGCTTGATGACCTGCCACACAAAATAGTAATCAGCCTCTTCCATATTCACTGGTAACTCGCTTTGGAAAACAGGTCTGTCCTTATCCTTTTCCATTAAGTTTACAACCTCCTTGAATCAATGGCAACTATTTTTCAGTGGGGTTTGGAGGACTATATCATCATTCTTTTTTCTTTTTTAAACCTTTTTTTCTTTATTGATTTTAGAGAGAGGGGAAGGGAGAGGGAGAGAGAGATACAAACATCAATGAGAGAGAACATCAATGGGCCACCTCCTGCATACCCCCCACTGGGGATTTGGCCCACAACCTGGGCATGTGCCCTGACTGGGAATGAAACTGGTGACCTCTTGGTGCATGAATCGACACTCAACCACTGAGCCACACCAACCAAGTTCTTTTTTTTTTTTTTTTTTAAAGCAGATTATTTTTGAGATCTAATTCACACCATAAAATACACCTAGTTATATTGTTCAAGTCTATGGTTTTTATTATGTTCACAGAATTGTGCACCCATCACTGTAATCTAATTTTAGAACATTTTTACCATCTTTAAAAAAAATCTCATGTGCATTCCCAGTCATTCTCTTTATATCCCTTTGACAACCACTCAAATACCTTCATCTCTGTGATATGTCTGTTCTCCACATTCATATACATAGAATCATGTAATATATGATCTGTGTCTGGCTTCTTTCATTAGCATAGTGTTTTCAATGTTCATCTATATGGTAGCATACAAATATTTGATCCTTTTCTATGGGAGAGTAATATTCCATTATATGCATATAATACATTTTGTTTATTCATTTGCTTATTCATTTCCCAGTGCATGAACATTTGAGCTGTTCCCATGTTTGGGCTATTAGGAATAATGTTGTGATGAGCATTAATATATCAGTTTTGTGAGCATATATGTTTTCATTTCTCTTGGGTATATATCTGGAAATGGACTTGCTGGATCATATGGCAACTCTATGATTAACCTTTGGAGAAACTACAATGGTTTTCCAAGAGACTGCAGCATTTTACATTCCCATCAGCAATGCACTTTGCTCACATTTTTTAAATCCTCACCCAAGGATATGTTTTTATTGATTTTTTTAGAGAGATAGGAAGGGAAGGAAGGAGGGAGGGGGAGAGAGAGAGAGAGAGAGACATTGATTGGTTGCCTCCCACACATGCCCTGACTGGGAATCGAACCCACAACCTAGGTATGTGACCTGACTGAGAATTGAACCTACAACCTATTAGTGTATGGGACTATGCTCCAACCAACTGAGCCACCCAGCCAGAGCCAATTTCTTCACATTTATGACAACAGTTTTTATTGCCTTCATTTTTTATCATGTCCGTGCTGGTCAATGTGAAGTTGTATCCTGTAACCTTGATCTGCATTTCCCTAATGACAAATAATGTTGATCATCTTTTCATGTGCATATTTGGACATTTGCATGTCTTCTTTGGAGTAATGTTTATTCAAATCCTGTTCTATTATTAAATTGGGTTATATGTCTTTTTTACTATATTGTTGTAAGAGTTCTTTATATATTCTGGAAACAAGTTTTTATAAGATATATGCTTTTTAAATATTTCCTCTCAGTGTATTGTTTTTTACTTTAATTTCAACCAAGTTTTTAAATGCCTACAATTGAAAGTCTTGCCACTGAGAGTAGCAAACAAATATGGTAAACACATAACAAATGGGGTTGAATCATCAGCTCTGCATGGAGGAGGTGACTACAATGGGACCTGAGAGAATGTGGATAGAAGTACAGCATGTACTGGTACAGGCTGGATTCCTGTTGTACTATCCCAATTTCAATTTACTTAGCAAAAGCTTCGGAAACTGTCAAGTGTCAAAGTCGGTAGCATGTCAACAGAAATCTGTGAAAGAGAACAAGTAAACGAGTAGTAGAGAGAAATGTGCAGTATTAAAACGAGGATCTTCGGAGGGAGGCTGAAGTGCTATAGCAACTGAGTGGGAGGAAACTAGCAGATTTGACTGAGGGGAAGTCATAATTGTAACACTTTGCTATTGACAGATGGGGGCCCAGAAGGTAGCTTGAAGTCAAAACAGAACACCAAACACAGGAATAACTCTGAAAGAGCAGATGAGATCAAATGCATGTTTATAAAAAGATAATTATTTTAGAAGAGGATCTAAATAAAGGTTCCTCAGCTGTGAAGGGTTCAAAGCAACAATTATTTTCATTCTCTTAATTTTTCTGTTCCTGACAGTGATGATCCAGTTGAGAGCAGAAGCATTTTACTGCTTAATGGTTCATTGCTCTCCGCAAAAATGACAGTTCCACTGTGGAAGAGTGCAAACGAATAAGGAAGTCATAATTATATGTAGGTTTAGAACTGTAAGCCCATCACTCATTCATTCATTCACTCACTCATTCATTCACTCACTCATTCATTCACTCACCTCATGAGTGCTTAATAATTTTGTGTATCTGCCATTTAGCTAAATGCTGGGGTTACAATGTTAACCAATACATGTCCTCTAGCAGTTTATAGTTAGTGGGAGAGATTACAAATTGAAACATAATTTCACGTAGCAAAATTTTATATCCGAAAAGGCATAACACTGCTGTTTTCTGGAGTCCAGAGGTGTTCAATATCAGAAACTAATGCGTCGGTTTGATTATCTAAACGAAGTACGCTGAAGAATATAAGGAAGGAAAGAAGAAGACTGTCTCCCTTGCAGGTATGGTGCATGGCTCTCTCAGTTCTCCCTGCAAACAAGCACACGTGTGCACTCAGAGACTTGGTTAGGAAGTGTGTTTACATACTGAGGAAAGGGGTGGGGAGGAAAATGCGTGGCCCTTATTATGGCTCCTTCGTTCACCACGACATGGAAGACCTAGAGCTCAGACCCTGAAGCCAATTGCCTTGGTTTACATCTCGATTCTGCCACTGAGCAGATGTATGACCTATCAGCGAGTAAATAAATTTCTCTGTGCCTTATCATCCTCATTTGTAAAAAGGGGATACAAATAGCACCTAGATTATAAAGCTGCCATGTGTGTTGAAAGTGAATAAATGTGTAGAGTTTGAGGGACAGAACCTGGACCATAGAAAGCACTCTAAAGGTTTTATCTCTATTAAGATTTAGGGCCTCACCCAGCCGGCGTGGCTCAGTGGTTGAGCGCTGACCCATGCACCAAGAGGTCACCAGTTCCATTCCCGGTCAGGGCACATGCCCAGGTTGTGGGCCCCGCTCCCCAGTGGGGGGCATGCAGGAGGCCGCCAATCGATGTTCTTTCCCATCAATGTTTCTGTCTCTCTCTCCCTCTCCCTTCCTCTCTCTCTAAAATCAGTAAAGAAAAGAAAAAAGATGTAGGGCCTCAACTGAAATGTCTTCTAAGAACAGCCAAATCATCTTTTATGCTGAAACTTGTGTGTGAAGTGGGGGTTGGGGTCATGGTGGGGCGGGGGACCCTCTCTTCAGGGACTTTTATTGCATAGCGGGCAAGGAAGAACATTCTCCACCAGTAACCTCAGAAAAAGGGCACCTGTGTGTCTGGGAGCAATTGCCAAGTGGCATCTGTGGAGGAACTGTTTTCCCTCTTCAATTCCACAGAAATGTCGTGGCAGCCGGTTCCATCGCATCCTGCCTTTTACTTCTTCGTGGAGCGTAAGCTCATCTGGAATCAGCTGCCGTTTCCCTGTTGGGTCTGTCTTCCGCGTGACATACGGACTCGGGGAGCGCAGCCCCGTCCAGGTTGGATCCCGGGGCCGCGCGCGGCATTCTAAGTGAACAGAACTGTTTCTGAAGGAATAATGCGCAGTGACACAGTCGCACTGACGAGCGGGGACCTTCTGCTCGGAGCACGGACGTGAACGTGGCTCCCAGCTCAGGACGCGGTTCGGGAACCAGTGTGTGCCCGTCCCCTCCGCGGAGACAGCCGTCTCCCCTGCCCAGAAGTTTAATACTCCACTCACTGCACACAGTATTTCTGTTTTGTTTCTTTTCTCTTGGATAGATTCATGTAACATCTGGGCCGTATAGAGACAAACTATGTTATACTCGGAAAATGTGTAGCTCAGACGTCTGGCTTCCACGTGTCCCGGCTTAAACGCGCTCTCCGTCTGCGGAGAGGATGCTCGGCTCCCGCGCCCTCCAGGAGGTGACCTTCACCATGACCTTCACCGCTGGCTGAGCCCACGCCCGCCAGGAGGTGACCTTCACCGCCCGCTGAGCCCGCACCTGCCAGGAGGTGACCTTCACCGCTGGCTGAGCCCGCGCCCGCCAGGAGGTGACCTTCACCGCCCGCTGAGCCCGCGCCCGCCAGGAGGTGACCTTCACCGTGACCTTCGCCGCTGGCTGAGCTCGCGCGCCCGGGTGCCAGCGCTGGCCTGACTCTCTTCAGAGAGAGCAAAGAGCGAACCGTCAGAAGCAGGTGCTTTCCCCAGAGATTTCTTTTCCATCAAGATTTTCAGGTTAAAAATAGTTAGAAATCATGCTTTCCTCTATTTTTCATTTCTATATCACTAACAATAAAAATCCTTTACATATGTTTCCAAGGCTCTCAGAAGTTGAGCTTTAGTTTGGTTTTAGATACTTCGTCCAAGTGGACTCATGAGTGTCTGTCCTTCTGTGACGGCTGATTTCTGTAACGTGAAGGTTCATCCATGTTTCACGTGGGCAGGATTTCCTAGTTTTGAAAGCTGAATAATATCCTGTTCCACGTGTCAGCCACGTTTCCTGAATCCACTGTCTGTGGACGACACAAGGTTGTTCCCACATCTTGGCGAACGTGAATCACGGCGCCGCGCGTGGCAGCGGGGAGGGGAGCGGGTGCTGACGGCTTATGTCGCCTCAGTCACAGTCACACTGGATGAACGAGTTCCAGAGATCGCCAGACAACACGCCGCCTGTAGTCGACAATACTGTACTATACATACACTTACAGAAGTTAGAGGATAGCTCGTATATTAAGTGTTCTCACCACAATAAAAAAAAAAAGGCAAACAAAAATTTGGTCTTAGATTACTCTTAAAACTGTAGCTGACTTTTCTTTTTGATCAAGTGTTCACGTTTTTTGGGGATTAGTAATTGCTGAAAAAAATGAAAACTAAGTGCTAGGCACTGTCCTAAACCCTTCAAACCTAGTTTTGCAGTCCTGGGAGGTAGTGTTATTTTCCCAATTTTGTACGCATGGAAACTAAGTAAAAGGTTAAACACACCGCTCAAGATCACACAGCTAGGAAGGACGTGTAGCTGGGATTTAAGTGGGTCATCTGCTTGTAAAGTGAGTGTTCTTCGGCACTGTGTACACAACAATTGGTTTCCTCTTCTATTCATTGACTCGGATGTTTTTCTCTAATCATTGACCTCCATATTCTATTATGTTTTGTCTTTTCAGCTACATCTGGCTTTTTGAAATTAGCCAGAAGGTTGTGGAACCTGAAAATCAGGCAATTTGGCAGTAGCTTAAGTTGGAATACATGTCCAAACTGCCCCGCAGAAGTTCTTCCTTCATCCAGTGCCCTCCTCACAGCAGCCCCTCCAGTTTCTCCTGGGGTAACCCAGACCTCTCTGCCCAACCTCCACCCCAAACACCTGGGCCAGCCAGGCAGGGCTGGTCCTCCCCCGCTACAACCCAAGTGCTGACTTATACTTTAAATCCCAATAGGACGTACTTTCCCTAAATGTCCAAAGTTGTAAACCCAATATATAACAATATCCAACTTTGTCCTTTGTGAAATTTTAGTGGTTCTGCCAGAATCCTAGGTTTCTGATAGCTTAACTACTTTTAATTCATGAACTTCCTCTGGAGAAGCTTCCACTACTTTTAGGACTTTCTCTGTTCTTGATGACTTTTTCCTGACAAGTTTCTGTCCTAGATATCTTCAAATGAGTATGCAATGATGACATTCTTATGATTTAAATAAAAAGGAACTGTGTATCTAAGCATACTTTCTATATTTTAGGAACAATTCTACTTTGCTAAAATAGAATCTCCTTTTTCTACACCCCCTCCTTATAATTGTACAACTGATGGGCATTGCTTTATTTTGTATCATAGTAAAAATGTTTATAACCACTCTGTTTTACTTTTTCATTGTTGCTTAGCATATTTGTTTTATTTTTATTTTTTGCTAGCTTTCTTCAGAAATCTTCTTCACATAAATGGTAAATCACAGGCACAGCAAAGCTCTTCTTCTGAATAAAGGGAAAGACAGAAACGTCTAACTATTACCTTCTGGTTACAGGACAGTGTCCACCTTCAGAGAAAGTATGAAGGCTTTCCGGGAGAAATTTGATGTTAATACAAAATTGGAGGGCAATGGGACACCACTGGACATTTTTTCAAGGCAGCGTTACTGAAGACACGTCTAACAGTGCAGATCTGTGGCTTCTGTCCTCGCTGGTGTCACTGGGCAGAGGCCCTCCGACATTCTTTACAAAGAATGGGAAGAGCCTTATAGAGTCATTCCTGCAGAATGCAAAACACTTTTAATTCCAAATAGTTTTCTAAAGAACACAAGTTCTAAGGGATGCTACTTTGGGGGAAAAAAAAAAAGTGAGGGTTTTCAAATTAAATATGGTGAACACTGAACTGAAGTTCAATAAACTCCTTTAACCCATGACTTCTCTGAGCTCCTCACATGCTGATGTGCTCCAAGGAGTGAAGGCAGTAACAGAGAGAACCCCATTTTCCAAGCTTATTTAACTCCAGATAATTAACTCTAAGGGTCATTTAAGCATTGCCTACATGACAGTTTGGGAAAGAATTTTTCCACTGCTCAGGACTAAATAAGAAGACTCTCTATCTAGATTATTTCATTTTGACTATTCAAAAAATTACTTTTTCTAAGTTTGTATGCCATCAACTCTGTCGGAAAGGCATTACCACAAAAAATCCATGACACTTGCTATCCGATTTCTTATGAGAATTTTGTTGTCTGCCCACTGCCTCAGTATTATGACTTTTATGGTGACCCATGAGGAAACTCTCTATTAGGTTACATCACCAGGAAAAGCAATGCATTTTAGCAATTTCTCCCCCCAGAGCATGCTAAAATATTTACTAATTCTATTTCCTTTTGTGGTCACTGCTAAGAAGGTCAGATATAAATTTTGACCTATTTTTAGGAGACTTTCGATCTTTGAGCAGTGATGTTCCTGGTGTAAGTATACAGCTGGAGTGCCTAAATAAGGTAAATGACACACAGGATGCCTTTGAGATCAGGAAATCCACGCCAAAGAAATCTAGCCTTAAGATCCATGGAGTCTCTTGAGTTCTCTGAACCTGTTAACTCCTAATTCAAAACCCATTTTAAATATAGGTAACTTGGTAGCCAAACCCTGAGCAGGTTGGAAACTGTAAATTAGAATATGAAGAAGGGCAGCTTCCACTCAGAGATGTCTGTTTAACTCTGAATACATGAATGAGTGAATGAATGAATGAATGGTTGGTTGGCAGGCTGATTTCTGCCTACCACCTGGTTTCCCTATCTCTGCTCCCTCACTTGCTGTCAGACTAATCATGTTTTTCTCATTTTATTTATATTTTCTTGAGGTGTAGTTGATATTACAGTAGTTTCAGGTGTGCAACATAATAATTCAGTATTTGAATATATTGTGAAATGATCACCACAATAAGTCTAGTTAACATCCATCATTACACATAGTAGCACGTTGTTTTTCTTGTGATAAGAACTTTTAAGATTTACTCTCTTAGTAATTTTTAAATATATAATACATTGTTATTAATTATAGTCATGACACTGTACGTTACACCCCGGGATGTATTTATTATTACTTTCTGGACTGGAAGGGCCAGACGGAGAAGGTCTGGCCCTGGACTGGTTAGTTTGCATGGCAAAGACATGCTCCTGGCTGGGCCCTGTTTATCCCTAAGAATTGTCTAGCCCTGGGAGGGGCAGCTACTCTCCTACTAGAAAGGTTTTTGTTTTTGTTTTGTTGTTGTTTTTTTTAGATGTCAAAACATCAAAATATGAAGAAAATAAAATATGTATTTGTTTACATTACAATCTCTTTATCAGGACAAAATTATGGTCTTTGCAAGCCTACTGAGGTGCTTGCTGCCAGAGCAGTGGAAAATACCTTGTTGATCTATCAGTTTTGCACAAATATATTTCCTGTGTTGTGTATCTATGATTGATCATCTTATTATGTCACTCACAATTCCTCTGGTCCCCCACTGTGCACACGCTCCTTTGCCTGTCTTTATACAATATGATTTCAAACATCTCAAGCCCTGGAATCGTTGTCCTCTTATTTTCTGGCATCACTAATCCCAACAGGAGCTGACATTTGCTCTGCACTTAATGGCTCTTCGTCCTGGTGGTGGTAATGCCTTTGTAGACCTTTGAAGTCTATGTGCTTTCCCTGTACATTTTGTTAGATTCCATCAGTTCCCCTTATGCCTAATTAGTACAACAGAGGAGTGAGGCTGCTGTATTGAACATCACTGCATCAACTCTTCTCAGACCCAGGGAGAACTGCATGACAGCAGAGCTTTTAAAAGGTAGAGAGCATGGAAGGGCAGCCTGGGGATCTGGCCAGAGATAAGGATAAATCATGGGAGACCATGCCTAGAGAAAAAGGGGCTTTTGACATTCTTTTAAGTATGGGGGCATGACACTGATCATGGAGTAGCTTATGTTATTCTAACTTGGCTTAATATTCCACTGTTCAGAGTCTTACAATGAGGACATCAGCTTCAAATCTCCTTCCTTCGTATAACAAATTTCTCTAACCTAGCTATTTCTCAAACACTTAGGGAGTGAGATTTAGCCCTAAATACCTTAAAGCTTCATCATTTGTAATAAATTAATTAATATGATCCACTCTGTGGATCATATCCTACTGAGGAGTTGGCTGCCTGGGATGGAGTGTAGAGGTCCAGACAGACTCAGGAGGTGTCAATGACTGAGTGGTGTGGCTTTAGGATGGGGGCCTCTCCCCACCTTCCCCCAAGCCTTACTGAAACTTCTCCCTCCAACAGCCCCACCCTTCAGACTCCCAGTGGCTGTGCCCTGTTGAGATCAAGCTTCCGGCAGAATTTAGGACAGACTAAGTTTTGTGGCTCTAGGATAGGAACCATTTTCCCTTGTTTGTCCAAATGTTGCATAGCCCTTCCTTCACATGGTCAAATATTGGTCTGTTTGCACCTTATAAACTCTGCTGGAACAAGATGACTCCCTGAGACCCCACCCCACCACAAAGGTCTGCAGGCACTGGCAGGTAGCAGATAGGCTTAGTATAGCACGGAACGTTTGCTGAGTGGCCTCAGACCCAGCACTGGCACCAAGTTTGGAACTGTATCAGTCTGGTGAACACCACTCACCCCTACCTGATGACTCACTGAGAACCACCTCATGCAGCTCAACTACCACCAGAGGCTCTTTCAGTAACTGAGCCTAAAAGGCAGCTGTCAAGTGGAGGCAGGTGGGGCAGATCTTCAGGTGCCTTGGGAGTTTTGCTTAACTGCCCTCAGGCCCAGTGCTGGTAAAAGCCAGCCTTGATGCAAAGCTTAATCATTCCCATGCATACCCAGGCACAGAAGGGCAGCCTCAAACTATGGGGTGCTTTGTAGCTCCAAACAGGTTGCCCAGGGTCAGTCACAGGTAGCATCTGACACTGGCCTGCAACAGAGTCCCTTCCAAGAGGCCCCAGAAGCAACAAATCCAGTGGCCAAATTCAGACAACATCAAAGCAGGATTCAATTAGCAGGATTCAATCAAAGCAGGATCCAAAGGGAGATCTAGATAGGTGCCAGATCCTGCTGAGGCACATTCCGCTTTATGTGATGAGCACCTGCACAGCAACTCACACACTGTGGTGGGGGTTGAGCCTCCCAAGTCAGTCAGGCTGGTAATTGACCTCATAGGTGAATAGGTCAACAACAATCAAGACTCAATTACAATAGGAGGGTTCACATAACTCACACAAGAGACATTCCGGGAACACCCAGGACAGGTGACCAAGAAGACTGTGTCACAGTGACACCAGGACATCAACTACATCACTCCATCCACCAAGACTGAGGGTCACAGCAGATCTACCTAGTATATAGAAACAACACAAAGGGACATATGGGAAACAAAGAAACATGCCCCCAAATGAAAGAACAGGAGGAATCTCCAGTAAAAAGAGCTAAATGAAATAGAGGCAAGCAATTTACCAGATATAGAGCTTAAAAAGTGATTATAAGGATGCTCAACGAACTTAGTGAGAACTTCAAGGAATTTAGTGCGAACTACAACAGCATGAAAAAGAACATAGAAACTATAAAAAAAGAGAAGCAATTAGACATGAAGAATACACCGAAAGGAATAAAGAGTAGGTAGGGTACAGCAGGGGATTGAATCAGTGATTTGTAAGAGAGAGTAGCAGAAAATACCCAATCAGAGCAGCAAAAATAAATAAATAAATAAATAAATAAATAAATAAATAAATAAATAAATAAATAAATAAGTTTAAGGGACCTTTGGGACAATATAAAGTGTAACAACAACTACATCATAGGAGTACCAGAAGAAGGAGAGAGAAACCAAGGGATCAAGAACCAATCTAAATAAATGACTAAAAAAGTCCCTAACCTGGTGAAGAAAAAGAAAGACACCCATGTCCAGGAAGTAAAGAGAGTCCAAAGCAAGATGAACCTAAAGAGGCCCACACCATGATACACCATAATTAAAATGCCAAAGGTTAAAGACAAAGAAAAGATCTTAAAGGCAGCTATATATAGAGAGAAATTTGTCTACAATGAGGTTCCCATTAGACTGTCAGCTGATTTCTTAACAGAAACATTTCAAACCAGAAGGGATTAGCATAAAATATTTGAAGGTATGAAAAGCAAGGACCTACAACCAGAACTGTTCAATCCAGCAAAACTATTACTTAAAATTGAAGGAGAAATAAAAAGCTTTCCAGACAAATAATAATAATAATAATAATAATAATAATAATAACAATAACAATAATAATCTAAATTATTTTATTACCACCAAACCAGTATTACAGAAAATGTTAAAGGGAGAAGAAGAAGAAGAAGAAGAAGAAGAAGGAGGAGGAGGAGGAGGAGGAGGAGGAGGAGGAGGAGGAGGAGGAGGAGGAGAAGACAAAAACAGAAAAATATAGATATAAAGAATAAAATAACAATAAATAATTACCTATCAATAATCAATTTATATGTTTTTGTTAATCCTCACCTGAAGATATTTTTACATTGATTTTTTTTTTTTTTGATAGAGTGGAAGGGAGGAAGGGAGGGGGAGTGGAGAGAGAGAGAGAGAGAGAGAGAGAGAGAGAGAGAGAGAGAGACATTGATGTGGGAGAGCCATATCGACTGGTTGCCTCCCGCACGACCCTGACCAGGGCCGGGTATCAAACCTGCAACCCAGGTACATGCCCTTGACCAGGAATTGAACCCAAGATCCTTAGATCCTCAGTCCAAATGTCTAACTGCTGGACCAAACTGTCAGTCAGAGCTCAATAAACAATTTAAATGTAAACTTCTTAAAAGTTCCCATGAAATGATACAGTGTAACTTAAAGAATAAGAAAGTGAGACCCATATAGACCGGTCTGCCAGAGACCCACCTCAGTAAAAAAGACACTCAGACTAAAAGTAAAGGGATGGAAAAATATATTTCATACAAATGGAAAAGAAATAAAAAGTTGGTGCAGCAATACTTTCATCTGACAAAATAGACTTTAAAACAAAGGCTAGCCCTGGCCGGTTTGGCTCAGCGGTTAGAGCGTTGACCTGCGGTTCAGAGAGACCCGGGTTTGGTTCCCGCTAAGGGCATGTACCTCGGTTGCAGCTTGTCCCCAGCCCTGGTTGGTCGTGCGGGTGGCAGCCACTCGATGTGTCCCTTTCACGTCGATGTTTCTCTCTCTCTCTCTCTTCCTCTCTATCCCTCCCACTCTATCTGAACAAAAAATGAAAAAATGTCCTTGGGTGAGGATTAAAAAAAAAACAAAAAACAAAGGTTATAGTAAGAGACAACGAAGGGAACAATTCAACAAGAGGATATAACCCTTGTAAACATTTATGCACTCAACCTAGGAGCACCTAAATATATAAAGCAAATCTTGATAGACATAAAGGGAGAGATTGACAGTAATACAGTCATAGTAGATAATTTAAACACCCATTGACTTCAATAAATAGATCTTCCAGACAGAAAATCAACATGGAAACAGAGGTCTTAAATGACACTCTAGACTAGATAGATTTAACTGATGTCTTTAAAGGATTTCAGTCCATTGCAGCAAATTACACATTCTTTTCAAGTGCACACGGAACGTTTTCCATGTTAGTACTCAAAACAAGGCTCAAGAAATTTAAGAAGTTTAAAATCATATTAAGCATCTTCTCTGAACATCAAGGTTTGAAACTAGAAATTAATCACAAGAAAAAACTGAAAAACACACAAACACATGGAAGCTAAATAACACATTACTAAACAATGGATGGGTTATCAATGAGATGAAGGAATTAATCAAAAGATATCTTGAAACAAATGGAAATGAAAATACACCTATTCAAAATATATGGAACGCAGAGAAAGCATACAAGGGAAATTTATAGCATTACAGGCCTATCTCAAGAAAGAAGAAATATCTCAAATAATATAAATTTATACTTAAAGAAACTTGAAAAAGAACAACAAATAAAGCCCAAAGGGAGTAGAAGAAAGGAAATAATAAATATCTGAGCAGACTAAATAAAATAGAGTCTAAAATAAGCAATATAGAAGATTATTGAAACCAACAGTTGGTTCTTTCAAAAGATAAGACAGAAAAATCTTTAACCAGGCTCATCAAGAAAAAAAGAAATAGGTCTTCCCCACAAAATAAAATCAGAAATAAAAGAGAAGTAACAACTGACAACAAAGAAATGCAAAGGATTGTAGGAAACTGTCATAAACAACTATTTGCCAATAAATTGGACAGTTTAAATGAAATGGATAAATTCCTAGAGACTTACAATCTTCCAAAACTGAATCAGGAAGAATCAGAAAATCTGAATAGACTGATAAAACTAATGAGATTGAAGCAGTAATAAAAAACAAACAAAAGTACTGAATCCAATATCTCTACAGGTGAATTTATTGAATATTCAAAGGACTAACACCTATCCTTCTCAAACTATTCCAAAAAATTTAAGAGGAGAAAAGACTCCCAAGCTCATTTTATAAGGCCAGCATTATTCTAATTTCAAAACCAGATGAAGACACTACAAAGAAAGAAAATTATAGGCCAGTAACTCTGATGAACAGAGATGCTAAAATCCTGAACAACATATTAGCAAAGCGGATCCAGCACTGCATTTAAAACATCATGCACCATGACCAAGTGGAATTTATTCTGGGGATGCAAGGTTGATACAGTATTGTGAATCAATAAACGTGAAACACCACATAAATAAAACGAAGGATAAATATCACATGCCCATAATCAATAAATGCAGAAGAAGCATTTGATAAAAAACAGCACCACTTATGATAAAAACTTTCAGCAAAGTAGAAATAGAGAAAACATAGCTCAACATAATTTCACCAAAAGCCACCAGAACTGATAAATTAGTTCAGTAAAGTAACGGGATACAAAATAAATGTCCAGAAATCAGTTCTATTTTTATACACCAATAACGATCAGAAAGGAAAACTAAATAATCATTTTTACAATTGCATCAAAACAAATAAAATAAATAGGAATAAATTTAACCAAGGATGTAATAGACCTACACTTCTAAAATTATAAGAAACTAAAAAAAGGTATTGAAAAAGATACAAAGGGGTGGAAGCATATATTGTGTTCATGGATAGGAGGAATTCATATCATTAAAATGTCCACATCACCCAAAGCAATCTAATTCCTATCAAGTTCAATGTAATTCCTATCGAGATACCAATGGCAAAGTTTACAGAACTGGAGCGAATATTTTAGACATTTATATGGAAACGCAATAGACCCTGCATAGCCACAGCAATCTTGAGAAAGAACAAAGTGGGAGGGATCACACAACCTGCTATCAAACTAGACTAAAAAGTCGTAGTAATAAAAACAGCATGGTGCTCAGCTGGTGTGGTTCAGTGGATGAGTATCGACCCCTGCACCAAGAGGTCACCGGTTTGATTCCCGGTCAGGGCACATGCCCAGGTTGTGGGCCAAATCCCCAGTGGGGGGCATGCAGGAGGCAGCCAATAGATGTTCTCTCTCATCGATGTTTCTATCTCTCTCTCCCTCTCCTTTCTCTCTCTCTCTATAAAATCAATAAAGAAAAAAAAAAAGCTTTTTTTTTTAAAAAACAAAAAAACCCCAAAAAATACCCAGCATGGTACTGGCACAAGAACAGGCACACAGATCAGTGGAACAGAATAGAGAGCCCAGAAATCAACCTACCCCTTTATGGTCAATTAATATTTGACAAAGGAGGCAAGAACATACAGTGGGGTAAAGACAATTTATTTGTTAAATGGTGTTGAGAAAATTGTACAGATACATGCAAAACAATGGAAGTAGACCACATTTTAAACCACACACAAGAATAAATTCAAAATGGATTGAATACTTAAATGTAAGACTCAAAACCATAAAAATCTTACAAGAAAACATAAGCAGTGAAATCACAAGCATTTCCAATAGAAATATTTTTTCTGATATATCTCCTCAGGCAAGGGAAATAAAAAGAAAAAAATAAATAAACGGGACTATATCAAACTAAAAAGATTTTGCACAGCAAAGGAAACCATCAACA
This sequence comes from Tadarida brasiliensis, assembly GCA_030848825.1. Lineage (NCBI taxonomy): Eukaryota > Metazoa > Chordata > Mammalia > Chiroptera > Molossidae > Tadarida > Tadarida brasiliensis. The sequence goes on from CM061270.1 coordinate 5,722,687, forward strand.
AAATGAAAATACAACCCACTGAATAGGAGAACATATTCGTCAATGACACATCTGATAAGGGGTTAATAACCAAAATTCATAAAAGCTTATGCAATTGAACACCAACCCCCCCCCCAAAAAAAACATACAAACAATCCAATTAAAAATGGACAAAGGTCCTGCATAGACACTTTTCCAAAGAGGACATGCAGATGCCCAATAGACATGAAAAGTTGCCCAACATCTCTAACCATCATGGAAATGCAAATTAAAACCATGAGGTATCACCTCACACCTGTCAGATTGGCTATGATCAATAATCAACAAACAACAAGTGTTGGCGAGGGTGTGGAGAAAGGGGAGCCTTCGTGCCCTGTTGGGGGGGATGAAGACTGATGCGATCACTGTGGAAAGCAGTATGGAGGTACCTGAACAAATTAAAAAAAGAAACTGCCTTATGACCCAGGTATTCCACTTCTAGGAATATATCTGGAGAAACCCAAAACACTAATTCAAAAGAATATATGCACTCCTATATTCACTGCAGCATTATTTACAACAGCCATCAATTTTAAGCCACCCAAGTGTCCCTCAGTAGATGAGTGGATAAAAAAGCTGTGGTAGCCCAGCCAGCGTGGCTCAGTGGTTGAGCGTGGACCCATGCACCAAGAGGTCGCCAGTTTGATTCCCGGTCAGGGCACATGCCCAGGTTGTGGGCCAAATCCCCAATGGGGGCCATGCAGGAGGCAGCCAATTGATGTTCTCTCTCATCAACGTTTCTCTCTCTCTCTCCCTCTCCCTTCCTCTCTTTCAAATCAATAAAGAAAAAAAAAGTTTTTTTTTAAAAGCTGTGGTACATTTACCCAGTGGAATACTACTGGGCCATGAAAAAGGAACTCTTGCCCTTTGCGACAGCATGGGTGGGCCTGGAGAGCACTATGGTGAGTGAAATAAGCCAGTCAGAGAAAGACAAGTACAATACGGTTTCACTTACATGTGGAATCTAGTGAACAAAATAGAAAGAGACTCATAGATACGATGAACAGACTGACAGGTGACAGAGAGGAGGGGGTCACAGGGCTTGGTGAAAAAGATTAAAGGATTAAGTAAAAAAACAAAAACAAAAAGCCCTCATAATACAGACAACAGTGTGGTGTTTACCATAAGCAAAGTGGGTAGGGGACAGTAGGAGAGAGTAACGTGTGGATAAATGATGGCAGGAGGAGATTGACTTTTGGGAGTGAACACCCAGTACAATATACAGACAATGTCCTATATAATTTGATTTAGCAAAATTACCCCCATAAATTTAATAAAATTAAAAAAAAGAAAATAGTTAAATCATTTCCTATAAGGCTTAATTCTCTCTGGATTTTTGTGTTCTTTGTATAATATAAGAAATAATGCTGTTTTGCTTACTTCACAGGGGTGCTCAGTGGATAAAATAAAATGAGGCTTAAAGGAGCAGTTTACTAGTCACAAATCTCCAAAACTGTCTATTCGTCCTATGACTGTGACCGGGAGGTCAGAGTCCTCTTTAACTCGTGGCCCCCAGTTCTACATGAGCTGCTTCCTTCCGTGCCAGCCAGGAGGAGGGACTGACCAGTAAGTCCTTTACCGTCCCTCTTCCCCGCCATTCTTCCTGCCTCTGGGAACGCCCACCTCCCTGGCACCAGCAGGAGCCCCCAGCTGCCACCTCAGCACACTCTCAGGAGCAAACCATGTCCTCCCTGGAGTGTGGAATCGAACCCTGAAGCAGGTCACCTCATTCTAGGCCCAGGGAGACCGCGCTTGCCCCCTGAAGTGCATGAACCAAGCACCTCTCAACCAAGGACAGCCTCGCCATATCAGTGCCGGGAGGAATCAATGGTCTTGGTATTATTGTCACCAAGAGAATAAATTATTAAACGACACAGCTTGCCTTTTGTGAACGCTTATTTGTGATAGAAAGTACTTGAAATGCACTCATTTTAGAAATGACCGTGTCAGGAGCTCTTAGAGAGCTGTGGCTTGCTTTGGGAGCTCGAGGGGGTTGGTGACAGTACCAGGATTTGAATGCTGAGCTGAGTTGCTGGGATTGCATCTGGCTGTGTGTGGCTATCAGTAACACTCCCAGTTTGCTGGAGGTGATCAGCCTGAGGAGGAGCCAGCCATCCCTCCCTCAGCCAGGGGTGCCAGAGGCAGTCAGACACTCCTCTTTTGCACGGGAGGGACCACCTGTGCACCCTCACCTGACCCTGTGAACAGCGTGTAACGGTGCCAGCGCATTACGAGGGAAACAACTGGATAGCTCAGGAAGTTGGGAGGTGGGACACACACAAACATTCACAGACATCAGAAAGCAGACAGGTACCCCACTGCAGTGGCTCAGTGCACTGAGTGTGGCCCCATGGACTGAAAGGTCCGGGTTTGATTACTGGTCAGGGCTCGTGCTTGGGTTGGGGCTCAACGGGATCCCCAGTAGGGGGCGTGCAGGAGGCAGCTGAAAAATGTATCTCTCTCACATCGATGTTTCTATCTCTCTCTCTCTCTAAAAAAATCAATGAAAACAGATATAAAGAAAGAAAGAAAGCAGGCAGGTATTTTTGGTGCCGTTGGACCTGCTAAAATCTCTCTCTGTACTTTTTCCAGGTTGTTTCCCATCTGGCTGTCCCAAACACCACATTTGACAATCCAACTCCAGCTAAATTCTTTGCACTTCCAAACAACTTTCTACGACTTATTCAGTTCCTAGTGATCTCTCTTTACTGAAAATGCTGGATGCAACCCAAAACTTAAAACTTTAAGGTGTATTATCATACATTCCTTATGTATTTTTATGGGTTTTAACTACAATACTCAAACCATTTATAAAATACTTGAAAGTCACCCCACACACACACACACACACACACACTAATTCTCAAAATGTACCATGAAAACAACCTCTGAGTTTCTGAGACTAGCTCAGTGGGTCCACAAGCTGCCATTTTCAAATAACTGCATAACCTGGATTTTCTTCATAAACTTCAACCAAACAAAACCCAGCATATCACAACAGAATTGAATGTAAAGCACATACCACAATACAGTAGACTTTTATTAAGCCAGGCATTACTTTTTTGGTAAAGATGTAAAACAATGCGGTTCACCTCAGTAATTATTTTTGTTTTAAAATACATACCTGTTTTTAAAATGTTATTATTTATGTAAACATATATTAGGGTAACTTTTTATTTTAAGGGCATTGATAAACAGATCTTTTTTTGTTGTTTATTTATTTATTTATTATTTTTTTATGTTGAAAGTATTACAGATGTCCCCCTTTTTTCCCATCAATCCCCTCCTCCTTGGTCCCACCCTCCTCCTGCTCTCCCCAAGCTAAGTTCTATGTCCATTGGTTGTGCATACATGCATAAAAGTTCTTTGGTTTATCTCCTCCCACCTCCCATCACTCTGAGCTTTGTTACTCTGTTCTCTATTTTCATGACTCTGGATATCTTTTGGTCAATGACTTATTTTGTTCATTATGTCCCATAAATAAGTGAGATCATGTGGTACTTGTCTTTCTCTGACTGGCTTATTTAACTCAGCATAATACTCTCCAGGTCCTTCCATGTCATCTCAAAGGGTAAGTGAGCTCTCTTTCTTTCAGCTGCATAGTGTTCCACTGTGTAAATGTGCCACAGCTTTTTATCCACTTATCTACTGATGGGTACTTGGGCTGTTTCCAGATCTTAGCTATTATAAATAGCACTGCTATGAACACAAGGGTACATATATTCTTCTGATTGGTGTTTCAGGCTTCTTAAGAAGATATTCCAAGAAGTGGGATCACTGGGTCAAATGACAGCTCCATTTTTAATTTTTTTGAGGGAACACTGTAGTGCTTTCCATAGTGGCTGCACCAGTCTGCATTCCTACTAGCAGTGTACTAGAGGATCTTTCTCCCACATCCTCACCAGCACTTGTTGTTTGAGGATTTGTTGATGGCCACCATTCTGGCAGGTGTGAGAGGGTATCTCATAGTCATTTTAATTTGCATCTCTCTGCTGATTAGAGATATTGAGCATTTTTTTATATGTCTCCTGGCCATTTGCATGTCCTGTTTGGAGAGGTGTCTATTCAGGTCCTCTGCCCACTTTTAATGTGGATTGTTTATCTTCCTTTTGTTGAGTTGTATGAGTACTCTATATATTTTGGAAATTAACCCTTTATCTGATATATCATTGGCAAATATATTATCCCATACAGTGAGTTTCCTTTTCATTTTGATGCTGGTTTCTTTTGCCATGTAGAAGCTTTTTATTTTGATGTAGTCCCATTTATTAATTTTTTCCTTTGCTTCTCTTGCCCTAGGTGATGTATCAGTGAAAATTCTGCCATGTATGATGTCTGAGATTTTTCCACCTAGATTTTCTTCTAGGATTTTTATGGTTTCATGACTTACATTTAAGTCTTTTATCCATTCTGAGTTCATTCTTGTGTATGGTGTAAGTTGGTGGTCTAGTTTCATTTTTTTGCACGTAGCTGTCCAATTTTCCCAAAACCATTTATTAAAGAGGCTGTCTTTTTTTTTTCATTGTATGCTCTGCCTCCTTTGTCAAATATTAATTGTGCATACTATCTTGGGTCAATATCTGGTTTCTCTATTCTCTTCCATTGATCTGTATGCTTGTTCTTGTGCCAGTACCAGGCTATTTTGATTACGATGGCTCTGTAGTATAACTTGATACCTGGTATTGTGATCCCTCCCACTTTGTTCTTCTTTTTCAAGATTGCTGTTGCTATTCAGGGTCTTTTATGGTTCCATATAAATTTTTGGAATATTAAATGTGATATATGTCCTACATCTGTGAAATGTGCCATAGGTACTTTAATAGGGATTGCATTGAATCTGTAGATTTCTTTGGGTAGTATGGACATTTTAATGATGTTGATTTTTCCAATCCATGAACATGGTAAACATTTCCACTTTTTTATAATTTCCTCTATTTCTTTTTTCTATGTCCTGTAGTTTTCTGAGACCAGGTCTTTGGTTACCTCCTTGGTTAAGTTTACTCCTAGGTATTTTTGTTGCAATGGTAAATGGGATTGTTTTTTAGTTTCCCTTTCTGAAGTTCATTATTGGTGTATAGGAAAGCTATCGATTTCTGGATGATAATGTATCCTGCTACTTTTTCAAATTCATTTATTAAATCTAGTAGATTTTTTATGGAATATTTAGGGTTTTCTATGTATAATATCATGTCATCTGCGAATAATGACAATTTCACTTTCTCCTTTCCAATTTGGATCCCTTTTATTTTTTCTTCTTGTCTAATTGATGTGGCTAAGTCTTTCAGTACTATGTTAAATAAAAGTGGGGAAAGTGGGCATCCCTGTCTTGTTCCTGTTCTTAAGGGAAATGCTTTAATTTCTGCCCATTGAGTATGATATTGCCTGTAGGTTTTTCATATATGGCCTTTATTATGTTGAAATATGATTCCTCTATTCCCTCTTTGCTGAACGTTTTTATCAGAAATGGGTGCTGGATTTTGTCAAATGCTTTTTTAGCATCTATTGATATGGTCATATAGTTTTTATCATTCATTTTGTTTATGTGATGTATCACATTTATTCGTATGTTTTTTTAAATTTATTTTTTAGAGAGAGAGGAAGGGAGAGAGAGATAGAAACATCAATGTTAGAGAGAAACATTGATTGGCTGACTCTTGCATGCCCCCCACTGGGGATCAAGCCTACAACCCAGGCATGTGCCCCGACCAGGAATCAAACCAGGACCTCTCAGTCCATGGAATGATGCACAATCCACTGAGTCACACCAGCCAGGCAAGTGTATCACATTTATTGATTTGAGACTATTGTACCAGCCTTGCATCCCTGGGATGAATCCCACTTGGTCATGGTGAATAATTTTTTTAATGTATTGCTGGATCCAATTTGCTAATATTTTGTTAAGGATTTGCTAATATTTTGTTAACATCTATGTTCATCAGGGATATTGGCCTGTAGTTTTCTTTCTTTGTTGTGTCTTTATCTGGTTTGGGGATTAGGATTATGCTGGCCTCATAAAAAGAGTTTGGAAGTCTTCCTTCTTCTTGAATTTTTTGGGATAGTTTGAGGAGAATGGGTGTTAGAGCTTCTTTGAATGTTTGGTAAAACTCCCCTGTGAAGCCTTCTGGGCCCGGATTTTTGTTTACTGGGAATTTATTGATTACATCTTTAATTTCCTTAGTTGTTATTGGTCTGTTTAAGTTTTCTGTCTCTTCCCAATTCAGTTTTGGGATACTGTGTGATTCTAGAAATTTGTCCATTTCACCTAGGTTGTCCAATTTGTTGGAGCATAATCATTCATAGTATTTTCTAACAATCGTTTGTTTTTTTGTGGTGTCAGTTGTTACTTCTCTTTACTTTCTGATTTTGTTTATTTTTGTCCTCTCTCTTTGTTTCTTGTTGAGTTTGGCTAAAGGTTTTTCAACCTTTTCAAAGAACCAACTTGTTTATCTTTTCAAAGAACCAACTCTTTGTCTCATTGATCTTTTGAATTGTTTTTTTAGTCTCTATGTCGATTATTTCTGCTCTGACCTTTTATTTCTTTTCTTTAACTTGTTCTGGGTTTTTCTTTTTGTTTACTTTCTAGTTCTTTAAGTTGTGTGGTTAAATAGTTCATTAGAATATTTTTTTGTTTCTTGAGGTAATGCCATGAACTTCTCTCTCAAGACTGCTTTCTCTGCATCCCATAGATTTTGTGTTGTTTTGTGTTCATTTTCATTGATTTCCAGGAAGTTTTTTTTCTTCCTTGATCTCCTTGGTAACCCATTTGTTGTTTAATAATATGTTATTTAGCCTCCATGTATTTGCAAGTTTTTAAGTGTTTTTATTGTAATTAATTTCAAGTTTCATACCATTGTGCTCTGAGAAGATGCTTGACATGGTGTCAATCTTCTTGACCTTGAAGAGACTTAGTTTATGTCCTAACATATGGTCTATCTTTGAGAATGTCCATGTGCACTTGAGAAGAATGTGAATTCTGCACTTTTGGGGTGTAATTCTCTGTGAATATCTATTAAATCAATTTGATCTAGTGCACCATTTAGAGTCTCTATTTCCTTGTTAATTTTTTGTCTAGAGGATCTATCCAGTGTTGTCAGTGGGGTGTTGAAGTCTCCTATGGTGATTGTATTGCTGTCAATTTCTCCTTTGAAGTCCTCCAGAAGTTTTTTAAATATATTTTGGTGCTCCTATATTGGGTGCATATATGTTTACCAAGGTTATGTCCTCCTGTTAGATTCTTTCAATATTATGTAGTGGCCTTTTTTGTTTCCTGTTATGGCTTTCATTTTGAAGTTTATTTTATGAGATATGAGTATTGCTACATCAGCTTTTTTTATTTTTTCTCCCCATTTCTTTGGAAAGTTTTTTTTTTCCATTCCTTCACTTTCAACCTGTGTGAATCTTTTCTGTGAGGTGGGTCTCTTTTAAAAAACATATATGTCATTCTTTCTTATCCATTCAGCTACTCTGTGTCTTTTAATTGAAGCATTTAATCCATTTACATTTAAAGTTACTATTGATATTTACTTACTTATCGCCATTTATATTTATTATGGCTTTGTTTCTCTCTCTACTTCTTCTGCTTATTACAGCAGTCCTTTTAACTTTTCTTGCAGTGCTGGTTTGGTGTTAATATATTCCCTTAGCCTTTTTGGTTTGTTTAGGAAGCTTTTTATCTCATCTTTTATTTTGAATGATGGCCTTACTGGATAGAGTAGTCTTGGATTCAGATCCTTGGTTTTCATTACCTTGAATACGTCATGCCATTCCCTTCTGGCTTATAGTGTTTCTGTTTGGAAATTAGCTGATAACCTAATGGGGGCTCCTTTGTAGGTAACCTGTTGCTTTTCTCTTGCTGTCTTTAAGATCCTTTTTATGTCTTTAATTTTTGGCATTTTAATTATGATGTGTCTTGGTGTGGGCCTGTTTGGGTTCTTCTTACTTGGGGCTTTCTGAGCTTGTATACCTTTTTCCTCCATAAACTAGGGAAGTTTTCTGCCACTATTTCTTCAAATATATTCTCTAACCCTTGCTCATTTTCTTCTTCTTCTAGAACTCCTATCATGTGGATGTTGTTATGTTCCATGTTATCTCATGCTCACGTAAGCTCTCCTCCTGTTTTTTTATTGTTTTTTCTTTTTGGTTCTCTGATTGGGTGATTTTTTTCTACCCTGTCTTCTAATTCACTGATCTGATCCTCGGCTTCCTCTAATCTGCTGGTTATTTCTTCCAATGTGTTCCTTATTTCTGCTATGTCATTCTTCATTTCTGGTTGGTGGGTTTTCATTTCCAAAAATTTGATTTTCATTATTTCTATATCTTTAGTCATGCTGTTGAGCTTCCTCATAATCATTACTCTGAACTCTACGTCTGATGGTTTGCTTAAGTCCATTTCATTTATCCCTTCTTCTGTAGCATTCTCTTGTTCTTTCATTTTGGATTTGTTTCTTTGTTTCACCATATTGGCTGTCTCATCAAGGTTTGGAGCCTGCCAAATTTTCTCTGTGAGGTTGATGTTGCACTGATTGTGGCTCCCTCTGCTGCGTTTGGCTGAATATGGAAGGGGCCACGCTAAACACCAATGTCTAGTCTTACTTTCCTGAGTAGAGCAGGCCAAGCAAATATTCAGTTATCCCAGAGCTTTTGCCTGCAGGCTATTAGTCTCAGTTATTTAATGAACCTCAGGTTGTAGACCTCAGTTGAATGAAAAATCCCTCAGGTGGGGAGGGTAAGAAGATTTCTAGCAGGTGGGGCAATTGCCTACCCCTGGGCTAAAGTTACTTTGAGGAGCAAGATGATTTCTGCACTGTGGGTTATTGGCTCAGGCACGGACCCAGGCCTCAGCCTTCATGGCTCTGTCCCCAGAGCCAGGACACCCAACACTGAGAGCCAGGTCCAAAGCTCAAATCTTTCATAGATTTTTCTCTGACTACTGGCTGGCATAGTCTCTGGCTGTTAATGTGCCTCATTTTGCACTTCTCCAGGCTGGGTGGTGTTAAATTCCTGAGGGAGGGGCAGATGCTTCTCTCCCAGGCTAATGCCACTCTGATGTGAAGGGGCTTCTTGAGGAAGATGCCTACTGTCCTGTGGAAGAGTGACTCAGCATAGAGTTCCTGATGGCCTTCTTTCCTGCTCTCTCCCCGGTGCTACTAACCCCCACCCCCAACTCTCCTCACACGGTTCCAGTCCAGTCCACCCTCACTCTGCCAGAGCCCAAGGTGAGTGGCTGTAGCTGTAATTTAGTGCACTGGCCCTTCAGGGAAGTGCCAGTGTTCCCTGCACAGCTCCTTGCTGGACAAGACCTCTGCTCTGGTGATTTTCTCAGCCAAGTGTTATGTGGGTGCCTTTCCCTGTTCTTCCACTCTGTGCTGGGGAGCTGGCTTGGGGTTTTAACCCCTGACTTCTCAGAGGGAACTGCTCACAGCTAAGACAGCCCTCAGCCTCTGCCCATGGGTACCCAGCCAGCCCTCTCATGCCTCTGCAGCTCCTAGCAGTCTCTATTTGGGGTCCTCTTTCCATCCCTGGTCATAAGGGTTCTCTCCAGCTTCTCTTCAATTGGTTTATCCAGATGGTGTGTCTTTACTTTGGTTGTAATTCCAGTTTGGTACTGGGAGATGGTCTATGTAGCTTCCATTCACTCTGCTGCCATTTTGGATCTTCTAAAGAGATTTTTTTTTTAAGTCTTAGTTTTATTTTGAAATATTATAAATATCAATAGTTATAATATACACACACAATCTCTCTGAATTCCTCAATGATTTTTAAGAATTTAAAGGGGTCCAGACACCAAAATGTTTGAGAACTGCTATGCTAGTTCAATGCAGCACTTTCTGTGCTTTTGACAGTGGACAGATCTGCAAATAACCATGACACACCAAGAAATACAAGTTCATAACCAAACTGGACATGGTGCAAAGAAGGTGTGAGTTTTGAGCAGCAGAGTTTCTGATATGGAGAAATGGGGATTCTTTCCTGCTGTTGTAAGGTTGGTGTGTGTATGTGGTAGAGGATATGAAGGGTGGGAAGTTATTGTAAACACATGAGCTGAATCCGCGCAGCAGGGTGGGTGCTGTGAGCCATGTTCCCTCTCCCCTCTGAGCCCTTGCCCTTCATGAACCCCAGTTCTTCCATATACCCCTCAAGTCCTGGCAAGGGCACAAAGGGTAGGTGAAGTTGGAAGGACAAATTTGCCCATGTAAAGTTCTAGGATCCTTCCTTAGACATCCATTAACTGGTGGAGTGTCTGGAGTAGGAAGGCAGACATTCCAGAGGGAAGCTATCCTTAAAACAAAAATAAGAGGGAGAGTGAGGAAAGAAATATCTAAAGGAGGTATCTTTGAGGGAGGAAAACAGAGATCTAACTAGAGCTTAAATGAGAGCTTTCTAACCAATGACCAACATTATTTTTATTTTGTATGAGCTATTTCTTTGAAAGTATATACACTGCTCTTTTGTAAATGCTTAACTTAGCAGAGAAGATTCACGATCTGAGCCACTTGCTTTCTGTATACAGACAGATGTGTATCTGACTGCTTCTTCTGAGTGTTTTCATTTTTGTATCCTCTTGAACACACTTATCCATTTCAACTAATGAAATTATCCATTATATCTATTACCTACCCACATTTTCTTGACAGCATAAAGCTATCTTCCCCTGAATATGTTTATCTCCCTTTAAATCTTTACCTTGACCTTCATTCTCCTTACATATTCATATCATTTCTTTTCTTTTCACTTTCAAACAATTTCCCAAATTCCAGTGTAATGATATAGCAATGTACGAATAGAAAACTGAATTCTAAGTCACAGGACTAATGTCTGCAACTCCCCAGTTATTTGATCTTGAATATTCTTTCTTTGTTTCTGTAACTCAAGTGTTTGATTTGTAATATTATTATAATAATATCCAATTTTTCATATCCCACAGAAAATCTGAGAGGATAGAAGTATAATATACATGAGCCTAATGTACTAGCAATTAGGCAGCGTGTATATTATTGTCATTCTACCACATTACTCAGACATCATCTTCTTTCCCTTATATTGTCATTTATTGCTCTTAAGCTATATTTGCTTTGTTGCTGTAATTGAAAACTTCATTCATTCACCCAGTAAGTGAATTGATGACTATGTTTCAACCATTATTTTTGGAACTGTGGAAATAAGTTAAGTACAATGCAAGTTCATAACTCTCTTTACAATGGAGAACCAAATAATTATTTCATAAAAGAAACATAGTTGCTGAATGTTTTAGCCAGGGAAGGCTAAGGTCTGCTATAGTTAAGCCAGATCTCAGTGGCTGAAGGCAATGTGGTGGTTCGTCTCCAAAGATGACCCACAGCATGACCTGCCCTCTGAGTATGTCCATGGTGAGCCTCCTATCAAGGTGTGGGGTTCTCCTCCCCTCGAATCTGCGCTGGACTTGTGACTTGCTGTGACCAGTGGCATGTGCTGTTTCAGACGCAGTTCTCAGGAGGCCTGGCAGCCTCTGCGCTGCTGTCTTGGATGCAGCCACCATACTGTAAGGAAGTCCACATTGTTCTGCTGGAGAAAGTCCTTGGAAAAATTATAATTACTGTTGTTTTAAGCTACTACACTTTGGCTTAATTTTTTTTTTTTTAATCTAGCAAGAGCTAACTGAAATGGTACCAGGGTTATTCTCACTCGTGCTGCCGGTTGGTTCATCGTGGGTTGGCAGGGAACTCCTGCTCCCTGGAGTCACACAGGAACCAGATCGGCAGCGGCACCACCTTGCTGTAGCTACTCCTTTCATAATACAAGGCCTCCTTGGTCACTGCCCTGGAGGAAGAGAACAAATAAGTGTGTTTCCGTGCTGTAAGTGACTCCTTTCTCTTCTGCTTACCACCCCTTAGCTAAATCTGGTACTATGGCTCTAACAATACCTGCATGGGGGTCAAGCTGTGTGATCTTCCCACATGCCCTGAGAGGGGAGGAGAACTCAATATGAGTGAGCACTAGAATTATCTGAGGCACAGAACCTCACAATATAGTGTGCAAAGTGCTAGAATAAATAAAAATGTCTTCTAGTCTGGGTGCATCAGGAAAGGCTGCTTAGGTGAGCTAGGAGCTGAGCTTCCTGACGGGATGACTGGGAGGGGCCTCAGAGAAGGGAGGTCGGGTGTGGCAGGCAGAGGTACGCTCTGACAATGGTGAGGACGGCTGGGGGCTGGGACACACAGCAACTGCCTGCCGGTGAAGGTGAACTTTAGGCACAGTGATCTGCAGGTCCTCACTGCTCGCGTACTGTGCCACTGGGGTCCATCCTGTGAGCAACACGACTCCAGTGGAAGAAGTCAACAGAGAAACCATCAGGGCATTTTAAGAAAGAAACTGTGCAAGTGTAAGTGGGTCAGAATGGAAAAATGGCATAAATAAATATGATGATAGTATAATAATTTAGGTGAGATGATAGAGAATTGATGTGGATAGATTTATTATGTATTTATTTATTTTTAAATATGTTTTTATCAATTTTTTTTTTTTTTTTTTTAGAGGGAGAGAGAGAAACATCCATCTGCTGCCTCCTGCACGCACCCTACTGAGGATCGAGCCAACAACCCGGGCCTGTGCCCTGACTGGGAATCAAACTGGGACCTCTCAGTCCCTGGGACAAAGACACTGAGGTCTATTTTGGACATACGAAGCTGGAAGCGCCTTGGTAAATACAGATGAAAATGTGGTATAGGATCGAGCAGATGAGCTTGCCTGAGGGACAGTGTTGGTGATGGATCACACAGGTGAACTCACCCAGGGAGTCGCAGACAAGCGCCCGGAGCCCTGGAGTCCCCGGCCCTGGCGGAGCAGAGAAGGGTGCCCTGCGAGACACGGGGTGGTGTTTCCCTGGGCTCTCGGAGGCTGGACTGGCATATCGATGAAAGGTAAGGACTACTGTTGTCTGACAGTACTCAAAGCTCTAAGATTTAATTTTCATTCCTTAATGAACATCTAGTAGTTGAAGATAACATGCTTTAGGAAAAATGCATTTCAACGAATATAAAAATCTAACTTCAGCATTACAGGCCATAAACTGTAGGAGTTAAAAAGGATGGGCATGTCCATCTTTTTTTTTTTTTTCCAATTATTTTTCACAGAGAAAGTGAAGAGTAGCGTCTTGGCCCCTGGTTCTCCGCAGCGTCTGATACCGGCTCTGCCGGCACCGGGTTCCTGGAGTGAGTGGCTGAAGTAATTCAACCCAAAGTGGAGAATGGGGCTTTCCTTCAATGTTTGTATTGATGTGAAGTTGAAGGTTAGGGTGCGGCTGAGCGGAGCCCTAGCTACCTAAGCAAGTTCCTTCCTTTTCCTCCCTAGGAGGGACGGGCTCACTGGCCTCTGCTTGCGGCCTGCGGTGCTTTTGATGTAGCTTAATGACATTAGACAGGAAAACCTGCACGTGAGCCAAATGACACAGTGTACATCCTGGCACGGACCTTAGTGCGCACCTGGGTTTCAAAAAAGGAAAAACAGAAACCCAAATGCCTTCCTTTTTCTTTTGGGATTCAGCACTAACACCATTTTGTTTAAATTTCATAGGTTTCAGTTTCATCAAAGTAGAATTTGTTTATGTAAAATTACAAACCAGATGTTCGCTGCCATGGAAGTTGTGGAGTATTTTATCGCCAATGTGACCCTTGTGGATTTCACAATTATAAACTGAAGCGGGCTTGTTTATATAAGGTTTCAGCTGTAGACAGCATGGAAATGTGGGCCTCTGGCCTCAAAGACAGGTCTACTTTGTATTTTTTTAAAAATATTCCCTTTAAAAATGGATCACTTGAGCTTGTAAAATTTGGAGCTTGGAGAAGTACAAATTTAGTGGCAAGGTTTTCTGTTTGTTGAAGTATTTTATAAATCATGCCACCAGCCCAGCCTGTGAGTCCGGAGGTGAGATGAAGTGATGTTTGAGGTCTGGAGCTCCACACTAGCTCCCCTTGGGAGCAGAGATCACCCATTCCACTGCGCAACGCCCTCAGCTGCAGGCTTGGCCACCACAGGGGACAGCTTGATGAATCACATTTCTACCAAGTTCTCGGGTGGTGGTGTTGCTACTGGTCCAAGGACCCCACTTAAGCACCCATTCTGTAGCGATCATTCTTAATGTGGGCGCACAGCAGACTTCTTGAATCAAAATTTCTGGGGAAAGGGTTCTCCTTTCCCATAGTAGATTGAGGATATAGCCAAACCAAGCTGACCAGTGACCAGTGGCCCATCGGCTGGTGTGAAAAGATGAACGAGGCCCATCAGCCGTGTCTTCTGAGGCATCTGAGCCCCCAGCAGGGAGCAGTGAGAGTGAGCGCTGCGGGAGGACAGAGGTTGGGTCCAGGTACAGCAAGCCAAGCACGTGGGCCACTGCTGCTAATTTCATCTGCGAGAACAGCTGGAGGGCTTAGCAGACACTGGGGAGCCACTGCCAGGCCAAGGGGGAGGGGGCAGCTCCGTGAGGAACGAGTGGGGTCCATTCACGGAGGGCCCGAAGGAGCAGGCTAGAGCAGTCTCCACCCACATGGGTCCGCATCGACATCACCTGGGAGCTTATGACAAATGTAAAACCTTGGGCTCATCATGGAGTCTACTGAATCACACACTCTGAAGACAGCCCAGCGACTGTCCAACCAGCCAGCAAGGACACGCTGACACCTGCTAAGTGCTGAGAGCCAGTGAGCTAGGGCGGGGCTGCCACCCGCGCCGCGGGAATTAAAACACGCAGCTCCTGCCCAGGTATTTGGGGCGCTGACCTCTTCTCCCTCGACTGTCAAATGCAACAATGACTCCAGCCGACACAACAGTGCCCCTCCCGTGGGAATGAATCAAAATTAACCCATGTTCTGTCAGTTTTAGTAATGAGTGTATCTGTGTCGGGAGGTGAAAAGTTGGGGGTCACCGAGGCAGAGGACGGGGCGCTGAGCCAGCTGCTTGGACTCCAGGAGCCCACCAGTGCCAGCGTTCATGGGCCCAGGCCACTGTGCCGCCTCCTCTTGGGTTTTCGTTTACACTCTATTTCCTATATACTGCCATTTACGTTTTTCAATAAACCCTTTTCTCCGACCGTGGGCTGAAGACTCACTGCTCTGTGTAAACAACGGTTCCAACTTAAAGTCAATAGAAACATTTAGTCCAAGAAAAACGTGATGGGGAAGAGAGTAATCGTCTATCTGCTTTAAATCGTTCACATCCCTAGACTAGTGGCTATCATCAGCCCTACCGTGCCTTACATTCACCTGAGGAACACTCACGAGTTTGATTCTGCGGACATTCCACTGACATTCATGTCATGACATTCCTGTCCCCTCTGCTGGTGGGGACCAGGTTTCCCAGGTGATTCCAATGTGCAGACAAGCTTGACAATGACTTCCCTAGTTCCAGATAAATAACATCTCAGGCTACTGAAAAAGCCTTGTGCTATGATTCTGAAACCACAGTCAGTAATTTTTAAGGTGTCATAGAATACTGAAGACAAAATGCACCATGGGAGAGCAGTTTCTCTGGTCTCACTGTGTACGAAGGGAGGGGAGTGTGAGCTGGGTATGACCGTCCCCAACTGAGGAAACTGAAGCTTTGTGAGGTCACAAATGCCAGTAAATATAAAACCAAGATGTCAGCCAGGGCTCGGCACGGGAGGTACTCTCAGAATTAAATGAGGCACTCTGCCTTGTTGAAGTTGCATTACTTGTCCTGTGAAACTATGTCATATTCTATATTTGGCTAACTACTACTTTAAGTAATCTTTAACTTGTTCCTGTAGCACAGAAACATCAGGGAAATAGAAGGTAGATCTGAAGGCTTTATGAGATTTACGTTCAAGTAGATTCTGGCAGGGGGAGAAGAACACTTCATAGTTGGAGTCATCACACCGGTAGATGTGATGCCTAGTTTTCTCCCATTTAGTGAGATGAACTATATTATTGATTGATTGACTTAATAAATATACATTTCAACCTTTTTGATTAATATATGTGTGTGTATATATATATATGTGTGTGTGTGTGTGTGTGTGTATATATATATATATAATCCTTCCCCTTTTTAAACACAAGGTGACATACTATAAACATTTTTCTATTTCTTGCTTTTTTTGACTTTATAATGTATTCTGCAAATAATTCTATATTAGTGTACGGAAATCACTTCATTCATTTTTATAGCTACATAATACTCTCTTGTGTAAATATACCATAGTTTATTCAACTAGCCCCACTGGTGGACATTTGAATTTATAATCTTTTGAAATAAAAATAAAGCCAAATTTAATAAAATTGAACATTTGTTTCCTTTTATTTTTGCAGATGTACTTTTGGAATTGAATCCTAGAAGCGGGATTGCTGAATCAAAGAGTGAGTGTGTATTTAATGCTGTTAGGCGTTGCCAAATTCTCTTCCACACAGCCTCTACCATCTGAATTTTCACTAATTATGTAGGAGAAACAAGCATTCCCCTCAAATTTGCCATCAGAATAAGTTATCAAACTTTTCCACGTCAGTATAGTAATGTGTCTTCTCTCCTGAGTGAAACTGAGTGTGCATTCAGAGCTCAAGGGTCATTTGTAGTAATGATACTTTGACTCATCCCATATCTCGTACTACTTCCCAGTGAGTTGTTGGTCTTTTCCTTGTCCATTTTAGCAGGTTTAAAAAATATATTAGAACTATTAACCCTTTTTTATTTTTAATACTTTATCATTGTCTTTTTAGTTTGTTTGTAAAATGTTTTATTAGTATTCATAAGTAACCCATTTTGCAGTTTTTAAAAAACATTTTTAGGAAAGCTTTATCTGATTTTTTACTCTTTAGTCTTCGTTCTAGTCAATGTATTTAAAAAAAACAAGCATTTTCCTTCTTTTGCTGTCTTCTGAAATACATTAAGCAATATTAGATCTAGCTGGTTTTTCCAGTTTGGTAAAATTTCCATATGACATTATCTGGGTTTATCATAAATTTCTCTCTTTTTTGTGTTTCATATATATTGGTCAGATTGGACGTCCTACCTCGAAGATGGTTGTTTTGTTGTTATATTTTCTATGAACAATGTCTTACATCTAGATTTTAAATTCATTTGAATATATTTGTACAGAAAGGCTTTTATTTTGTTTTAATTTCATTTGTTTAAAATACTATTTTCTCTTTGACATGTGTGTGTGTGTATTTGAGCAATCTTTCCTGCGTGGATTTAGGTAGATAGTTATTCAGCTGATTCATTGATCTCTCAAAGAACCAACGTTTGTTTCAGTCATTTGTTTTTCTATGATTTCAATAATTCCTGGATAATTACTTCTTTATCTTGTATTTCCATCTGCTTTCCTTTAGTTTATTTTGTTCTTTCCCTAGACATTTGAGTTAGAAGCTTATTCTAGTTATTATTATTTTTATTGTTCTAATATTCAATGCTCCAGACTTTCCTTGAATCCGCCACTGCTTGTGGTCTAGACTCTGCAGTGAAATGTATTTATTAGCGTTGTTTCCAGTCGGCCCTCCGCTCTCACTGGCATTTCCCCACTGAGCCAGTTGACCCACGTGTGTTCTATTAGTGAGATTATCTTATTTTCAGTTCCTAAGTGCACAGACATGTGTCTGTGAGTGTTTGGTGCTTGTTACTGATTTCCAGTTTAATGGCATTGTGATCAGGGTGTGATATTTGTATGTATTTTATTTTTCAAACTGTATTGATATTTTTTACGGCTTATTAGAGAGTTTAACTTCATGAATGCTTGATGTACACTTGAAAAAAAGTTATGTTCCCCATTATCAGGATTTGGAGTTACATACAAGGGTTGGCAAAAATAGGTTTACAGTTGTTCATATGGAAAAAGACATGCAGGTTATGATTGTTACAATAGATTTATTAACTCTGTTTTATGTAAAACTGTAAACCTACTTTCCCATCCCTGTAAATATATGTATGCATATATATGATTTATTCTACTGATTATAAAGCTTAGTCTACATGTTGCTGAGTGGGGGAGGGAAGAGATAAACCACAGAGCTCATATGCATGTACGCATAACTGATGGACATGGACAACAAAGCTGGGGACGGGGTGGGGGGATGGGGAGGAGGGTGTCAATGGGGAAAAAGGAGAAACTTCTGTAACAAAAATAAATTAATAAAAATAAATAAAAAAAAGAAAAGTGGCTTGTCCATGCTGAGGTGTGATATGTGTAAGTTCAAACCAAGTTTTGAAGACTGTGAACAAGTAAACAAATACAAATATCTCACTGAAAATTACTTAAGTTAGCTACATGCTAAAATTAAAATACTTTGGACATATTGTGTTACTGTAACCTATTTGAAAATAATTTTTACCTGTGTTTTTTCACTTTGTGTTCGGCTTTTAAAATGTTTAAATTACATGTGTGACCATATACGCAGCTTTTATTTGATTTATCTTGGACAGAGCTGTTCTCAATCCTTTTTAAAATTTTATTTCACTTAGTTCAAAATTTCCTGGGATCAAGGTGTTTTTCTATCCATCTGCCACGGTTTCTGCTTCAGGAGAAGGTTGATCTGGCTGTTACTGGACACACAGGTAGTCACAGTTTGCACCCTCATTGTGATGACCTGTGGTGTTAAGGATTGTCCTTTCAGCCTTCTTTAATGGGTTTGGTCTGTATTTAACTTGTCTTATATAAAAATAACTTGTCTGCTTTTTTACGCAACATAGAGTAGGATTTTCTGTTTGCCAATGAGAGCACTTTTGTTTATCTGTTTGTTTGTTTATCATTGGTGCATTAATGGTCGCTGCTCTGTCTGCCTGGCTGACACTCCCTGAAGTAGCCAAAGAACTCTCCTCTTCGCTGAAATCAGGTCTCTGCCCAAATCACCCGTCAGCGAGATCTCCTCCAGTCAATCTGTAGCACTGTTTCACTACCAGTCCCTTCCCCCAGCTTGGCTTTTTCTGTTGGCACCCATCCCGTCTCACAGAGTGGGTATTCGTTTAGTGTCCGACCTGCCCCCCGGAATGCGTGGCACACGAGTGCAGGGGCTGTTCTCGAGCGCTTCTGTCTCCCCAGAGCCTACAACAGTGGCTGGCACCTGGTAGAACCTCAAAATATGCTTATTAAATAGACGTGTGGATTCCTGAATGAAAAACCAATCATTTGGCATACCGTCATTTAAAGAAACACAACCAATATATATTTTCTCTTTTCATTTGGGTGTCCTGGCATTATTTAGCTGATATCTATTAATTGTGTCTCCACTGCATACGGTACTTTAAAGGATCGAGGGTATTAACTGAGTCAAATACTAACTAGAAGAATAACACCTATTTATAATAAGCGGGTACAGTAGAGAGAATTAGGTATGCAGCTGGCAGAGAGCTGACAAACGGTCTGCAAAGGGGCTTGCATGCTGTACCGGAAACAGCAAAGTCTGGGAGGTGCTGTCCTCCAGACGTCCTAGGGAAATGGAAGGAGGGCATGAAACTAGCAACATTGGCCAGGTCACCCAAAGCAAGCTGGGACCGCAGTGGGCAAGTTTGGTAGGAGATGGACTAGTTATTGCTGCCTCTGAGACAGATGCTGAAACAGGGAAGTGGAGAGAATTACCTCAACTTCTCCCCCTTCCTCACCAGTCTTCTGCCAGCAACTCCCATCTGCTGAACCTACTGAGAAGCCAGCAGACACAGTGCCCCTGAAAGGT
Source organism: Tadarida brasiliensis (assembly GCA_030848825.1). Classification (NCBI taxonomy): domain Eukaryota; kingdom Metazoa; phylum Chordata; class Mammalia; order Chiroptera; family Molossidae; genus Tadarida; species Tadarida brasiliensis. The sequence continues at coordinate 5,742,354 of CM061270.1, forward strand.
GACCTGTAGGCTTCATTCTCCCCTGGTTCAGAGCAGGCGAGAGGAAGGAAAAGGAGAGAATAGATCTGGGGGACCTGGCCAAACGCCCCTTACACTTAAGACATAATCCCAGATGTTGGTGTCATTCACTACACAGGAATTAAAAGTCAGTTTGTCAGCATCTTTATTAGTGCTTTTGCCCAAGTTAATGTTAAGTAATTCCCACTTTTCTATTACAAATAAATGAGAAACAACAGGCCTGGCTGGTGTGGCTCAGTTGGTTGGAGCATCGTCCCGCACACCAAAGGGTGGTGGGTTTGATTCCCAGTTGAGACACATACCTAGATTCCTAGGTTGTGGGTTCGATTCCTCGTTGGGGCATGTGTGGGAGGCAGCCAATCCATGTTTGTCTCTCACATCAATGTCTCTTTCTCTCTCTCTCTAGAAAAAAGTTCAATTAAAAAGTGACTGCTAGATAATTAAAAAATATTCAGATTCATTATTTTGCATTTGTAATCAGGAAGAAGTGTTTTACATATCTACCTCTATATCTCTGCCTACATATTTTCTTTACCTTTATATATCTTCTCTACATCTATCCTTATATCTGTGCATCAGTATTTATCTGATCACCTTTACACACTGGAACTCAAGCTATTTCAGAAATTCTTTCAAGTATCCCCACTCAGAAATGCTATTTCACTCACGTGTAGTGAATATCTGAGAATTAGCATATCTAAAAGTTAGATAGCCCTCTTATAAGCCATAATTTGCATACACACAAACACACACACACACACACACACACACACACACTCCTTACGCAGTTAACTCTTTTCCGGAGACAGGTGGTAGCACGGGTCCTGTTTCACAGGGGAGGGCAGTGAGGGGCAGGGCGTATTTGCCATGTCGGTGACTGCTACACTCCTAAGGACCAGGCTTTGCGCTTACGCTTTGAACCCAACCCAGCTGTATAAAAGGTTGATGACTTGAACCACTAAGTAACACTTCTCACTGTTCTAAGCTCTAAGAAAGCCAGTACATTAGTTTCAGATGTTTTTCTTTGTTATTATGAAAATACCCATTTTCTCTGTTACAATTTGGCTTACTTTTGTTTATATCCATTAACATCGGCTTATTTTTTTTTTAAAGCACATTTAAATGAAGAGGGAAGAGTGATGTAAATGAAAGCGGAATGGTAAGAAGGTAGGTAAACACCTACTTGTCAGTGCAGGGGGCAGGGATGGAGAGAAGGAAGAAAAAGAATCGAGATGTCACAGGTACTGAGCACGCACTTTGTGAACTGGGCCAAATTGTAACACTGTCCATTTATACTGTGCTTATAGAAATACCATGTGCTTTTGTTTCCAAATTGGTTATACAATAACAAATTCGTTTTTGGATACCAGTATATTAAAATATAATAGACAAAGACAAATGGCCAATATCTATTTTATACTATACTAAAACCATACATTTATTTGCAAATAAAGAAGGCTCATACCTCTATTTTAGTGATTTACAAACCCACTAAAATCAATTATTGTTATGCTTTTTATACTTTCAAATTTGTTTTGAAGTACTATATGTTCAGGCGTATGTATTCTTCTGTGATATTTCCTAAATTACATAGATCTTAGGGCCCAAAGTATATAAATTATAAAGGTTAAAGGGTCTCATATTTCTGGCTATTCTCATTAAGTATAGCTAGAAGACAAAATTTAACTTGTATTTCCATAGCAGTCAATGGCAGAGGTCAAATTTTCTCATTAAATTAAGAGGCTTTCTAAGTCAGAAGAAGTAGAAAATAATAATAATACAGTTCCTGGCACAGAGTAAAAAAATAATAAATGTAGGTTTCCTTTCTCTAATTGTCTAGGGGGTTGGATAGTTAAAATATTAATTTAAAAAAAAAAACATTTTAGCTTGGCCAGTGTGGCTCAGTGGTTGAGCATTGACCCATGCACAAAGAAGTCACCGGTTCGATTCCTGGTCAGGACACATGCCCAGGTTGTGGGCTAAATCCCCAGTGGGGGGCATGCAGGAGGCAGCCAACCAATGTTCTCTCTCATCGATGTTTCTAACTCTCTCTCCCTCTCCTTTCCTCTCTCTCTAAAAATCAATAAAGAAAAAAAAATTTAAAAAAAAACACAAACATTTTAGTTGCTTATGCAACTTTAGGTATTATGTAACCATGATGTCGATAAGCTTTATTTGCATCATTAATAGAATTAACAATATTGTTTAAAATTTTTTTTAAAAAGCTGAGATTTTGGATAAACAGGTTGATGACCAGCAACAGTGAAAACAGTGGTCGAGTCAAGTAGCACCACAGGCTAGAGGAGCAAAGGAAGAAACGCAAACGGAGAGGAGGAAGGAAATAGAAGAAATCAAGACAGTTTTGGATTTTAATCATGCACACAAGACACAGAACTGCATCTTATGTAAATGAATGCACGGTGTCTGGCACAATTTTGGTGATCAGTACATGTTTATTAATAGCAATGCAACTAACGTGATAATTTAAACATAGTAGGAAAAATAATCAAGGATGAGAATTGGTTAGCAAGTTACCTCAAGACAAAGTAGCTCCATTCCCCTTGGCCTTCCCTCTTACAACTGAAACACTGGGCACAACAAAACAAACCAGCAGAGAGGGACTCTGGCAGGTGGGAAGAAGAAGACACGCTGCATGGGGACCTTCAGACTCGAGGAACAACGTGCAGCGATTTCCCTGGTGTTCTTTCCGGCTCCACATACCCTGGCCAGGGAGGGCCAGCCAGAGCTGCCAATCATCCTCGACAGAAACATGGCCCAACAAAAGCCCGTTTCCCCTACAAGGACAGAGAAGAGGGCGGTCTAACGACATAAAACTTATTTGGTGATATTCTCTCTCTGCTTCAAACACCAAGAGAAAAACTACATCCCATTCTGCCCAAGCAAAATATGCTCTGATTCTCACCCTTAATCGTGCGGGCAAGACCGAGCTGCGCCTGCACCCCCCAGCTGCAGGGAGACAGCCAGAGTGTGGGGGGACGTGGCTCGAAGTAGAACTAGCCTTGCCTGCCGCTCAGGCAATTTCACCCCTACCTCTTTTCCTGTTAAGGTTATTTCAAACTGAAAAGCACGGAGGAGAATTGGGGAAGGAGATAAGAAGCGGAAGCGACGTTGAGGACTGTGGACATCTGAAGGGCAGTGTGCTCTGGAAGGGATGCTGGAAGGGATGCTGGAAGGGATGAAGTTAGATCATCTGATCAACAGCGAAGAAGAAGCCCTGAGGGCTCTGAGGAAGAGGGGGGCAGAGAAGCGTGGTTTTCTATCATACATGTGGGAAGGAGGATTTTAAGTTAAGAGACAGAACTTAGGGATGATACAACACGTGATTTAAAGAGGCTGAGTTGCTGGGTTGCTCATCCATGCAGGAGCTTCTAGGACCCTCCTCAGCCCCATCGGCCTTGAGCTTCAAGCCCAGGCCACACCGGAAGGACACTTCACTGACCATTAGTTCTAGAAAATGAGTTTTCCTTTCAGTGTTGGACTCCTCCGCAGAGTAGGTGAAGAGTGTTATTATTCAAGACAAGACTTCCAAAGAACAGAATACAGCTGTGTCTCCAGGAGGTTCGCAATAATACTGAGCTGGGTTGTGCAGGGGAAGCGCTGGGAACTGGGGTGCAGGCTGCAAGGCCCTGATGCACACATGGTCTGTCTGAAGGCCGAATACATAAACTCACTTTTGTGCACAACTTGCTGACTGTGTTTGATTCTTGGCTGATACAAGGGTCAAAAAGTCTAATCCAATTTGTGCTCTTGTATTATACACTCAGATGGCGGAGACTCCCTTTGCTAGCGTTTGAAATCCACGTGGAAGTCCACCATCAGCGAATCCCCTTGTCAGCTGTCTGCTCTCCTCCCTGCCTTTGCCCCCAAGTGTCAGGTAGGTGGCTTTCTTATATTGTAATGTACGGATATAAACCTGGGGCTTGGGACACTTATTACTGTGTGGAATTATAGCCTGCCTTCATCTGCATTCAGAAATCACAAAGAGGAGTAAAAAAACGCCTGAATAACCCAGAGGTTGATGAATAAGACCTGGAATGCCCTTCCGTCCCCGGAACACATTCCAGTGCACAACGACCATCGGAATTGAGACCGTAGGCAGTATCGAGTTCAACAACACTTAAATTACTATAGCACTCAGAAAAACAAGATTCAGTTACATTATATGCTCTTAATCAAAATATAGAATATATCAAAAATAAACTTCATAATTTTCCAAGATCAGAAAGCTTTAAAAAAAAATAAAAACTCTAGTTTGTAGCAAATATGTTTGTTTTGTTTATCTTGCCTAATAATTCCCAGTCTAGAGAAGTTAATATCCTTTAAATAAAGACTAATATCTTTCCATGGAAGTGCCTTTCTTTTTCTTTTTCTTTTCTTTTCCTTTTTTTTTTTTTGACCCATCTGGTTTGTCAGAAAAGTCTCCTACCTCTGATATTTATACAATATCATGCAAATGTCAAAATCTGAATGTCATCTTCAAAGACCCTTTTATGTCAGGCAACCCCTTTATAGGGAAAAAATAAACAATTTTATGTATGCATGCTTGATGCCAGTCCAATTAATAAAAGCCTTTTTTGCTATGCTTGGCTACAAGCAAGTTTCTCTTTTGAAAATGAACAGAGGGAGAATGAGATAAAAGGTCTGTATTGTTTCCTTGCAAATTTTACAGTTTCATTTTTAATTTGTGTTTGGATGTGAGGATCTTGGTGCAGATGGTGTGATAGTCCACAGTATGTTCTGAGAACCTGAAATGATAACAAAGATATGCAAATCGAGAGGGTGCTTTGGACGAAAGCCAAGATATCCAATTTCACAATAGCTGAAAACAAATTGATGTGCCCAGCAAACTATTCAGAGTAGCACTAGGAAATGTAACAGTGCCAAAACAAATTATATTAATGACCTTAGCAGTTTGTTGAATTCTATTGGCCAGCTTAATGTTGGTTACATTTGTCTGCATTGGCACTTCATTTACTGCACAAAACAACTTTTCTAAAAAAACAAACCAAAACAAAACCAAAAGGGAAAAAAAAGCAATCCTCATAATTGCAGAAAATATTATATAGCTATTTTTGCACCTCAGAAATATTTAGTGATATTTAATATATTAATGAGTAAAAATGCAAACACTTAAAATTTAAGGAAAAACATCAGAATTTTATTATTTTAGGAAAATAATATTTTTTACTTCAAATTAAACATAGTAGTCAATAAAACAGGATTCAATACATAGTAAAGTTCATATCACTCATTGGGAAGTTTAGTCAAAATGACTACACCAAAATGATTTTCAACAATTTTATGTATATCAAGGCATTTTAATATCATATTTTTGGCAGATAATTTGTTAAATTCCATTTTTCAGAGCATAAAATGGATTATTTCAGAAGACAAAATTGAAGGAAGGAATTAAATAAGGGAGGGAAGAAAAAATATCCTGTTATAAAAATGGAAACTCATGATTATAAAATATAATTCATAATGTACTATATTCAATTATAAGTATATATACAATTATTCAGCATCATTTTGTACTTGAAGTAATAAAAAATACTGGAGAGTGTTATTAGGAAGTTATTTTTCTACCTTATCTGATTTTGGCAACCTGTTTAATAATTTAACATTCTGGAGTAAAATGTTGTAAATGTGAATGATATTTAATATGACTAAAACTATAATTCAAGACTGATGGAAGATGCTGACTTACATTAGATGTTTATTAATACAGATACATTTTTAAGGCAAATGTTGAGAGCAAGACAAATACCACATGATCTCACTAATATATGGAATCTAATGAACAAAATAAATTGACGAACAAAATAGAACCAGAAACATGGATACATGGAACAGACTGGCTGGTGCCCAAGGAGAGGAGGGTGGGGGTGACTAAATAAAGAAAAGTGAAGGAAATAGCTAAAGAGCATATATGCATACCTCATGGACACGGACGAGAGTTTGGTAGAGGCCAAGGAAAGGAGAGGCAGGGAGGAGGGTGGAGGTAGTCAAAGGCGGGGTAAAGCTGGACCCTGAATTAATGTCAACACTAAACAATTTTTAAATAAAAATGTGTGTATGTGTGTGTTTCCTGGATAATTAGTCTGATCTTTCATTAAAAGTAAAAATTAAGCAAACCAAATACATAGTTTGTAGAAGAGGCAGTTAAACTTTTGAAATCAATAAAATATTTCTACAAGTAAACTGTAACTCTATTGATTTTTCCATTGTTCATGCTTTTGCAAAATAATTCATATTCAGTTTACAACTCCAACCCCTAAAAGCCTACATTTCTTACAAATTGATTGCACACTTGTTGCTCAAAAATTAGTCGGCCAAATGCAAAAGCCATGCAAAATAGGCAAATAGAAATCAAGATGATGAGAAAATTATGATTTGTGGCCCATTGTGAGAATCTAAAATGGAGGTGACACTACTGAAATCAGGTCTCTACATTTCTTATCACATTTTAATATTTTCAAAAAGATCTTATCTTGCCCTGGGCAGTGTTGCTAAATGGTTAGCGAGATGGCCCTAGCACCAAAGGGTCATGGTCACGGGTTTGATTCTGGTTCAAGGACACTACCTGGGTTGCAGGACAACCAATGAATGTGTCTCTCTCGCATGGATGTTTCTCCCCGCCCCCCTTAAAAAATAAAAGATCTTAAATCTTCTCCTCCTATAAGAGGACAGTGTATAGTCACAATAGTGCAGATAATAATAGGAAAGGGCAGAGTCACAGTCAAATCCACATTCCCTAATTTGACCACCAATTTAAATGTAATATTTATTAAAAAATTAGAAATCCATTTTTAACTTTAGGATATTATTATTTTGTCCCTTAATTCTTTTTTTTTTTTATCCTCACTTGAGGACATTTTTTTTTTTTTTTTTTTGCATTTATCTTCAGATAGAGCCGAGGGAGAGAGGGAGGAAGAGAGAGAGAAAAACATCGATGTGAGAGAGACACGTTGAGTGGCTGCCACCCACATGACCCCAACTGGGGCAGGGACAAACTGCAATCGAGGTACGTGCCCTTAGCGGGAACTGAACCTGGGACTCTCTGGTCTGCAGGCTGACGCTCTAACCGCTGAGCCAAACCAGCCAGGGCTTGTCCCATAATTCTTATGTTTATATTCCTGTGTTTTTAATGCGTGTTTTCAGATTATTTATGATTTGAAAATTTTAAAAGGAGAAATGAAATGAAAATCACTTTTATTCAATAAACAGGCAAGCCCGGCCGGTGTGGCTCAGTGGTTGAGCGTTGACCCGTGCACCAGGAGGTCGCCGGTTCGATTCCGGGTCAGGGCACACGTCCAGGTTGTGGCCCGATCCCTAGTGGGGGGCATGCAGGAGCCAGCCAATCGATGTTCTCGTTCATCGATGTTTCTATCTCTGTCTCCCTCTCCCTTCCTCTCTCTCTGAAATCAATAAAGAATAAAAAAATTTAGAAAAAAAAAATAGGCAAATGTTAAAGTGCTTTCCTTCTCATTATACCCCAGGTGCCTTTGAATGCTAGTTCACGGTCAACTGGGCCTTGGCAAAATAATGCACGTTTGGTCATCCCAACTTCAGTTACGTAAAGAGCGACAGGTTAGTGCATAAGTGTTGTCTGGAGGTGAGATAGGAGGAGCATCTATGCGGAATGTCTTGCAGCTAGGGGCTGGAGGATGGGTATGTCATTAGCCAGTAGTATATCACAAAAAGAAATCTCTTCTTATCACAAGAGTAGTTCTGTAGCGAAGTGCTCTTGAAGTACGTTAGGCAAATATAGAAAAAGCCTCTATCCGCAACAAATAACAGTTCTTATTGGCTCTTTAATCTAAGAAACACCAAAATGTAGGGTTTCTGATAAGCCCCCAAGTGACCCGGAGTTTGGGGGGGAAAACGCACTCACTGAAAGATCTTGGAGCTGTCCATCAATTTCCAGACACACAGAATCCTGAGCAGTGAGGCAATGCACTCTCTGTCTTCATGCATAATACATACCAAATAGGTGAAGTAGTATGTAAAGTGAATTTTAATTGGCTATAATTGTCATTTCATTTAGTAAAGTATTGTCTGGAGACCAGGATATCAATTAGCACTCTATAGACTCCCTTACTTATGAAAATATGCGCATAAAGAGACAGTATGCTCAAGCCGTAGATATACTTTAATTATGAAAATAGACTGTAAATTAAAGACTTTTAAAGTATCAATTAATTGCTATATAGGTGGGTTTTGATGATCAACCTGGTAAAGCCAAAATCACTGTTTGTGCTTTAAACGACTAAGAAAACATCTTTTGCCCACATTTATTTTAGTCAAGGCACCCACTCTTATGCTGTAGAAAAATTTCAATATTGAAAAAAAAAAACAGAGATGTCTGAAATAGTAAAATTTTCTCTCCTTTAATTTTAAGCTTCAATATGTATGCATTGCATGAAAACATAAGAAAACAATATTAAGTCAAAAGTCTCCCATAAAGATCTCTTTCATATGTCCTTCATTTCCTCAGAATTAATGGACGTTCAGGCATCAATAAGGTAGAAAAAAGATGATTGATGTATTTCGTTTTATTATTAAATTGTTGGTAACCAAGGCAGCTTTTTCCATGGGGATGAAGAGGGACCTGTCCCTTTTTAACCACTTGCTCTGAATGACTTTTATACCCAATATCAGTGAGAAGAGAGGATGAATGTCACCTCTCTTCTCTTCCTCCTCCTGCTGATGTCTACTCCCTCCCTTGATTGACAGCTACTAATAACCTTCCTGCCCTAAGTGCCATGGAGACACTTTATTAGGACAAACAGCCAAGGAAATCTAGGAATGGAGCCAAGTCTGCAGTGAGTTATTATCGGGCTTGTATTTATCTCAGCTTTGTAATTTTTTTCAGTGATATGCAAATCCTGAAATAGATCTTCTGCTGTTGAAGGACAGGTCCCTCTGTTAATTGATCCGCTGAGATTCACTCTCCCCTCTGTTAGCTCTCAGCCAGGCGAACGTGCTACATGAAAGCGGCTCGGAGCCGCGCACAGGACACAGCAATTCTCCGCACGCCGTCCGCGAGAACGTCCACGCCGAGCGGAATCTGTGCCTCAGAAAAACACGCTCCCTTCTCAATAGTATCTGCCCAGCAGAGCAAACTGATTTGTTTGTTTGTTTCTTAGTTTTGTATAAAATACTCTCTCAAATTATAAGCAAATGTAATTTCAGATGGGATTTCTGTTTTCTGTTGAGATACACAGAGCTCATATATATTGTAAATGTATTAAAACTAATTCAGGGAGAATCAACATTTATTTTTTCAGGAGGAGGAAAGAATTGTAGGAAAGACCATGAAGTAGAGAAATCTGTTTTTCTTAGAGCAGCTTCTTCCTTGTAAAGTAACAATGCTGGTGTACACTCCCACACCTTTCCATTCTAGGAACGTTTGGTGTTTGTCATTTTGTTTCTCCTATTCATCCATTCTGTGTGTGTGTGTGTGTGTGTGTGTGTGTGTCCACATGCATGTCTCAAGTTCACCAATAGAACATTAATGATGATAACAGCAACAACAATATGTCTATATTACATGTGCATTGTCTTGATACCTTATTTGGCACTTAAAATGTTTATATGGCATATAAAAGCAGTATTGGAACAAAGGTAAATAAAATTATGAACTGAAAATCTAAAGATTGATTGGTATTCTGCACGGAGTCTATGGCATTAAAGGAGAAGTGGACACAGAATCAGACTTGATCTTGAGACTGACACCGTGTTCTCCTTTGCAGAGTAAAATAAAAGCATGTATAGAATTGCTCCATAAAGTAAAATTCCAAGATAAAATATAAAACAATACAAATTAACCAATATTATTAGACTTTATTGTGTAGTCATTTTTCTTAAAGTGTGGTCAATTAAGTTTGGGAAACAGGCTATGTATTTGGAGGTTCATAGTGAACATTAGCATATTACATGCTTTAGAAGTCTATCGACGACACTGTTCAACAATGACACCCAAAACCAATTTGTGCATGGAACACTTTTATCAAGTGTTATCTATTAACCTTCCCTTAGATCAATAGAGAACATATCCTATAAATGTAGCACTTTAATATCTAGAGATTTGCATTAACATAGGAAGCTATAACATGTTCCTGACAGACAATCGCTTATTCAGAGACTCTCCTGCCACACCGAGACCACAGACACCCGGGAAAACCCAGTGAGGTTCACCGTGCTGGCTCAGAGCGGCTCTTCAGGCTCCACGGCTCACTCTCCATGAACGGGTCCCCTCGGCTGGCCTCTCAAGTTGCTCTTCCCTAGAGCAGACTTTCGCAAGTGTGCCAGGATGATTTTGTCCCTCAGGGAATGTCTGATACTCAACAATATCTGAATTCGTTTTTGGTGTCACAACTTGGTGGGGAGGAGCGACTGGCATTTAGTGTATAAAGAGCATGGATGCCGCTCAACATCCTACACTGCCGGGGAGAAACCCCACAGCGAAGCCCCGAATGTCACCTGTGCCGAGGCGACAGCCCTAGAGATTCAGCTCCATCCCCTCTGGACAGGAGGTGCTGTCCATTGTGCATGTTTGGGGGCCCTCTCTGCTTACGCAGTGTCCTCCGCGTGCCTCCGCACGGTGCTCAATCCCAGCCCGGACCCAGCCCGGACCGGCCCGGACCCAGCCCCTCTGGTCTGGAACCTTAGATGGGACTGTGCCTGAGACACGCTGTCTTCTGCAATAAAAACGTGCGCTTCTCTGTGGAGTACAGAATTGAGATTTCCTGTTTCCTATCATAACTTATGTCTTAATATTGGCTAAAGGTATCTGCTTTACAATTTTTTTTCTCTTGGATTTATAGAAACTCCTGGTGAATTTTAACTGTCCTCACAGTGGAAGGGTGTTCTGTGGACAGAACTCACTCAGTAGGTCAGGGGAGGGCTAGTCAGTGCGCGGTCCCCTTCTGCAGGCACGGGCCGGGGGAGGTGCAGACCTCAGGTTTACTGTCCATCGGCTCCTGCCTTCGTTCCTCATCCTTCCCGTGTGTGCTGAGACTACTCTGCTGTAACATGACACATATCTCGAGAAGCGGTTAGTTATCAAATAGACATTTCAATATAGAGTTATTTTTAGACATTATCTAACTTTATTTAAAAATAAATGTTTTTATGGTAATAAGTCTATTCCTTTAATAACCAAATGTCATTTGGGAATCCCTGACATTGGACGTGTAGTTTTTTTTTTTTTTTTAAATCAGGAATATTATGTTTTCCTGAATGTATTTTGCTTATTAGTAACAAGAATTTTTTCACACATTCTTATCTCTTTTTTCATTCATTGTTATAAAAAGAGAAATTAAAACCATTTAAATTGAACAGCAGTAAGAGTCAGGTGGACTATTTTCAGATTTTTTCTAGCTCTCATTATGAATGAATTAATATGGCCCACACTGTGCAAATTTATATTCTAATCAATTGACCAAATAATACAGAATTTGCTCAAAGAAAATATGAACCAAAGAAGAACTACCCCTATTATGATGGTACTAAAAATACAAATAATAATAATAATAATAATAATATGGTCCAGGTCCTTTGGAATTTCATAAACACACACTTTCAACATTTTTAAAGCAATATAACAAATTCCACATTGCTATATAATATTCTGTTACCAGTTTCAAAATGATAAATGGAACTTGATCTGACCTGCTTGTTAGACAGAAAGAGACATTTCAGTACTCAAAAGTAAATATCCTAAACTTAGTTGTTCTTCAGTAAATTCTGCAGATGCTCCCTGGACCTCGAGATGCCCCGAGAGCTGCAGTATGCTCAGTGATCACCCACAGTAGCACCCTGTGCTCATCACCTTACAATAGTTCACCCTCTAGACTGACTTGGTTGGATCCCGTCCTGGCACAGCCAAGGTCTGTTAGTGAGAAAGTATTTAACCTATCCGTGGCATATAAAATAATGAATTGTGATCTGGCTCATAGGGTTTTTAAAGCGTAGAGTCGAACATAAATTCTGAGAAGAGTGTGTAGTGCTGTACGTGCAGAACGAAATATGCAATTATTAGACTTTAAATGACAACTAGAGGTAAGTGCAAAGGCAATTATTATTTTTTTAATCCTCACCTGAGGATATTTTTCTATTTATCTTCAGATAGGGTGGGAAGGAGGGAGAGAGAGAAACATTGACGTGAGAGGGATGCATCGACTGGTTGCCACCCACATTACCCCGACCAGGACCAGGGACTAACCGCAACTGAGCTCCATGCCCTTGACCAGAATCGGTGACTCATTGGTCTGCCAGCCGACGCTCTAACCACCAATCCAAACCAGCCAGGGCATCGTTTTTAATCTAGAACCCTCCAAAATCTGCAGAAAATAAATCCAACTGAATTGTCAACCCACCATGACCTGCAATGAACTGAGCACATAGCTACAGTGAGGGGAACACTCTGATTCTTGTAACACTAGGTAGAGAGCATTACTGACTATATGTGGACCCCTAATTTATTCCGGAGTTGCAGTGTGTGCAAACTATGACACAGTGTGAATGAATGTGTTGTAATCGCCATGTATCTACTCCCCAGTACACCATATTTACCTGGTGAAGAAACGAACTGGGTGCTGTCACCCGGTCCCCTCACAGGCACATGCCCCTCCCACTCTCCATGCAGGCATCTGCCCAGGAAGAGCACTCTGCAAGGCTTCTCACGGTGTTCTGTAAAACAGAAGCACAAGCCAAATTAAGAACAAAAGCTATAATCTGAGAGAGAGCAATAAGGCAGTTTGGGTTTTCCCTTTAGTAAGAAATGAAATTACTTATTTGCCGGCCAGTGTGGCTCAGTGGCTGGAACATTGTCCCATGGACTGAGAGTTCCTGGTTTGATTCCCGGTCGGGGCACAGGCCCGGGTCGTGGGCCTGATCCCCAGTAGGGAGGGCGTGTAGGAGGCAGTCGATCAATGTTTCTATCTCTCTCTCCCTTCCTCTCTCTCTAAAAAAAATCAATAAAAACGTATTTTAAAAAATAAACACAAAATGACTTATCTAAGATTGGCTTTAAAAAATATAGAATGTTTAGTGGCAGAACTGGAATAAGGTAAGAATGCTAAAGTACTTCAAGCATTATTAAATGGACCAATTTGTGTCTGTTGATGGATGAATGGATAAAGAAACTGTAGCATATATAAAATAGAATCTTAGCCATAGAAAAGAAGAAAATCCTGCCGTTTGAGACAACATGGTTGAACCTGAAGGACATTACATTTATTAAAATAAGCCCGGTGCAGAAAAAAAAAAAAAAAAAAAAAGTACTGTATGATCTTACTATACATGGAATCTAAAAATTTGAGGTCCCAGAAGCAGAGAGTAGAACAGCGGTTGCCAGGGCTGGGGGTGGGGGTGGGAGATGCTGGCAAAGGGTGCACATTCTCAGGCACAGGGTGGGTACGTTTTGGGCATTTAATGTGCAGCATGGCGACGGCGACTAAAGTCACGGATGCTGTTTGTGTGTCTGGAATTTGTTAAGAGAATAAATCTTAAGTGTTCTCAAAACATACGCAAAAAGTAACTATGTGAGGTAATGCCTGTGTTAGTTTGTGGTAGTTACTTCATGGTGTGTGTGTGTGTGTCTATCAGATCAACATGTTGTACAATTTAAATATTTATAATTTTTATTTTCAATTATACTTCAATAAAGCTGGAAAACTGGGATAAAATGTCATTTCAAAGAAGTGATAGTTTCACAATTTTGGAAACTATAGATAATGTAATACTCTTTAAGAAAAAAAAATGCATTGCTGAGATGTTTTAAACTGATGAAAACATAAGAAATAAGAAGTTATCCATCCCATCACCCTGACTCAACATCACACTGAAGAACAAAAACCTTGTGGCAACTAGGTCAAGTTTTTGCTACTTTGTTCATTATAACAAGAGGAAAGATGAATGAAGCAGTTTCTCATACAGACAGCATCTAGAACTTGAAATTATAAAATGAGTAGGAAAAATCCTTAAAGATGGCTTCATTAACATATGAGTTAAATAAGAATTACTACCCAAGTCAGCTTATTAGAAGCTCTTGAGTACAAAATGTAAGAGTGCTGGCCTTGAAGTAGACCCTCATGATTTACAACCTAACCTAGCGAAAAGTAATCTCTGTCCTAATGCTGCGATGTGCAGCTGAAGTCTTTATCCTGTATTCTAGTTTCATTTGCATAAGAATGATTTCATAACTTTTATAATATATGTACTGTACATACATGCACATGTATATGAACTACGTATATGTGCAAATGTGTAAGTTATGTGTCTACTCACATATATACACATATATAGTATATGTACGGAGATATACATACATATATATATACACATATATCACATTTTTAGAAGCAGATATATTTCCAGACATATTTTTCCTGAAAATAAACACTTTCAGACTTATATCCAGTGCAAAGTTTAGAAAACCCTATGCACTAGGTAAAGTGTAAATTAATCACAGTATTATTTTATTGCTATCTTATACACCACCCCGGGCTTCTGCAGAGGAGAATTGCTGACTGATGTTACCTGCTTGAACCAACGCACATTCAACCACCTCTGCCACGCGCCACTCACAGCCACAGAAACGTCAGCCCAGCAAGGCAGAAGTTACCCACACCTGTTGCCAACATGGCACTTTCTAAGAAAAAACATTACTTGTGAATAAAGATTAATAATAAGTGGTAAAGTTACACCAAACACGGAGGTGGAAAACATGGATTGTGGGCGAAAATGTGAATCACTTCGCTCAAAAGAACACATGTGAAGGGCTGTGGAGGAATGTGACCGGACTTGTGCAGGGCGCTCTGAGCCCACACCCTCAGCCTTATGAACCTGGGAGTCCATGCTGGTCAGCAGGTGTTCTGCGGGCTGGAAACCAAGATTCCAGTCATCCAGCTGTTTGAAACTAAGGAGCAGAACTGTGCTGCCCTATGTTTTTATCTTTGTGCTTCATGTATATTTATAAGCGGGTTTTTATTACTTCAAATTTGGGGATTCTGTCTTTTATTTCTTTGGAATGTCTAGAATGTCTAGCACAGGTGTTCAACAAAACAAGACTAAGCAATAACTCTGCTTCTGCTCTGAGTTCAGAACATTCCTCGGCAGGGCGCTGCTGATTGACCAAGATGTCGTGCGTGCTTCAGGAAAGGGGTGACGCTCCTCAGCTTGGCCCAAGCGTCCTCCCCGATATTCTCCTCGCCTGATCTTCATCACTGCGAAACCACTGGTCTAACCTCTTAAAAAACGTCTACATCATAAAAGCCAAAAAATACAGGTGAAGTGTTCTAGTTTTAAAAAGTATATAAATGCAACACATGACCTTCAATTAACCCTGTATAAAAATAAAAACTAGATAGGACTTCACCATGACAAGGGCACTGCATGCCGGATACTAGCATTGTATCAAATGCATCAAGTTTAAATCCCCTGAGCATGACCCTCTGTTGAGATCACGTGCTTTGGAGATGCGTACTTACGTACTTAGGGTAATGCTACTCTGGTGCCTGCATCTCCCAAATGGTTCAACAGCAATACACTTAAACTTACAGATATAGAGACCAGGGAAGGTAGTAAGATGTTAGCTTTTGGTAAATCTAGGTAGAGGTATATGGGTGCTTATTTCACTATCTTGATGACTTTTCTGCTGTAGGTTTTAAACTTTCCAAAATGAAAAGTTGCGGAAGTAAAGTGATAGAGTGAAAATAACATAAATAGGTATTCTAATGTTTTTAAATATGTCTCAATGCATCGTCTGTACAACTGCAGACCACATGGCCAGGCCGAGAACACAGGTTCCCCATTCCCAGGGGCTGGTGGCTTCCTATGTTAAACCTGCCTTTAAAAGTCCCAAAACGTTTAAAAGTTTAAATATGCATCTCAGTCTATTTACTGTGCATTTGATACACCTTTAAATAAAATGCCTCAATACCTCTGTTTGCTTGTGTCCCTCTCGACGCCTGATAAGTAACAGCAGGTGAAAGAACAAGGGCTTCCGTTACCTGAGCAGCAGCCGCAGACACCAAGCCCTGTTCACAGCAGCTTTGCGTGGTCACAGGGAGCAGGGACAGTTAGGGACATTCTCAGTCGAGCAATACAGCCAACCCTGGATTTCTCTTTGCCGGAAAGGATTGACTGTGCTCTACTGCCCCAGACATGGTGTGCCAGGCTTCTTGTTACTTCAGACAGCAGCGAGAGCCTGACATTTGCACAGCCTCGCCTACTGGTGCTGTCCCTGTGACAGCGACCCTGAGGATAAAAACCTGTGCCCCTGTGATAAACGCCTGGCCCTTGTAAATGCAGATCTAACTATCTCTACTATGATAATAAACCACCAAATAACAAGGAACCTTCACCCACGAGGAAAATAGCCACCTTCCTGTGTATAGATAATTCAAAGCCTTTTAAGAGATTTTTCTCATTTTCTTCTAACCTCTATATGTTTCTGATATTCAATATAGAGTGTTTTTTTTTCCTTTTGTATTACTGTGTGTCTTTGCATTAAAAAGAGAGGAAACACTATGAATTTTGTTTTATGTTTTATTTTGTGTAAGAAATCAGAAATCCTTTTCACTCGGTAAGGCAGAGAAACAAAGAGAAAACTATTACTTGGCATTGGATCTAGAAACAATACTGCGATCCAGCTGTTCTGCCAACATGGCACCAGGGCACCTGTACCCAAGCACAGCAGGTGAAGTAAAGATGAGGAAGGTCGGCATCCAGACAGCATCATTCATCCTGGGCGGCTCCTCTGTCCTGCACTGAACACTTCCCCCTGAGCTCCAAGTTGATAGAGAAAAATGAAGTCGGAATCTGTTTTTAGGTCATCAAAAATAAAATGCAATACTATTAAGGTTACCCTACCATAGGACTTGTTCATTGGCGAAGGAAAAATAATAATTTTGAAGAAGGGTGACCTCTTTAGTAGACGTGACTAAAGCACAGAGTGTTAAATTTGCTTGAAGTACTTTTTAAGCCCCTGGGTTGGACACGTGGACTTCGTCTGTGCTACTTCCTCTTCCTGGGGCTGAATCTCAGTCTTCCTTCCTCCTCCATCCACACTCCGTCCACAGAAACGCCTCTGCACTTGGGAGCATGGCCTCGGCTGGAAGGGTGATCTCGGGTGGGACACGGGACGGGAAATGAACTCCCTGGACCGTGTGGTGGTCAATGCTCCTGTTGGCTCTCCCCGTATTTCACTGTCAAAGTTGTATGTAAATTAAACAGAAGACAATTCAACTGAATATTTAAAGTCCCCCCACCCCCACTATTAGGGGGAAATTATTTTACTTTGGAATTTAAGAAAAGCTCTCTATTTTTGTGTGATTTTTCACCTAAAGTTAAGTGTCCACTCACACTGTTTCAATGCCACTGTCACTCTTATAGAAACTGCCAGCATCATTGATGTAACTAAACTGTATAAATTACCTGTATTTGATCTATTGCTTGAATGTTTATAATTAGAATATTTATGTATTATTTTACCTAACTCCCACTCCTAGACCTTCTGACTTAATTTCTGTTTATGACTGGGCATTAAGATTTTTTTATTATTATTTTTTATTGACTTTTAGAGAGAGAGGAAGGGAGAGGGAGAGAGAGAGAGAAACATTACTGAGAAAGAACATCGATTGGCTGCCTCCTGCACGCCCCCTACTGGGGATCGCGCCCACAACCCTGGCATGTGCCCTGACCGGGAATCAAACTGGTGACCTCTTGGTGCATAGGTCCACGCTCAACCACTGAGCCACACCGGCCGGGTGCATTAAGTTATTTTTAAAAGTCCCATCAGGTCATTTTAATCTTTAGCAAGATTTGGAAACAAGTGGGTTAGAAAATAGTAGTGTTTTAATATTTTATTTTATGATTTTGCTTGCTGTTGTTATGAGGGAATGCACCACAGGATTTAAGACTGAAAGCACTACGTGTCCACCTGTATTATATGTATCACATACATATATGTAAGGTAGGTGGAAAAGAATGATAACGCAAATGGAACAAACTGTAATCGATTGTTGAGTCTGGGTGAGAGACACACAGGAGTCTCAGGTGCGACTGCCAAACGTGTTCTACAAGTTTGCAATTTTTTATGTCAAAATAATGGATACCAGTAATAATCTGACCTCACTTCCTCGGAGAATATTAGACACACCTTGAATTTCCTTTCCACTATTCAGCAATATCTTTTTTTCTGTTTCTTCCCCCCACATTTTTTTGTGTTGGTATAAAGAAGATTATACGTGCTTTTGCGGATCAAAGTCACGGGATGTGAAGTCCAGCACAGGGAATGTTGTCACTAATACTGTAATACCCATGTAAGGTGCCAGGTGGGGACTGGACTTACCAGGGTGGTCACTCTGAAAGGCATATAAATGTCTAATCATTATGTTGTACATCTGAAACTAACATAGTATTGTATGTCAGCTGTAAATCAAAGATAAATTAAATACGTGTATGTATTTTACTGAGATACCATGGACGCACAGGGCTTTGTGTAAAAATCACACGTTTTCCAAATCCTACATTTAATGGCGTTAAACAGTTTTCAAAGACCTTTCAGACAAGTAATTTCATTTGGTTCCTTGAAAAACCTGGGGAAACTCTTATGGCCATTTTACAAACGAAAGAGCTGACATTCGCTGGTGATAATTCCTCGCCGTGTTCTCCGAGCTGGCGGCTCCGAAGGAGCTGGCCTCCCATCTCCACACCGCGTGGCGGGCCCGTGGCGGGCAGCTCGTGGGTGACTGCAGCGCACAGGTGTCTGCAACAGCTCCTACGGCCGCTGGGAGTCACCGCGCGGCCGGGACGGCAGACAACACAGGACCTACGGGCCTGGAGGCCAGGAGCTCCCGTGGGCGCGGGGCTGCACGCCCCCCCGAGGCTGGAGGGGAGAGTCTGTCCGCCATCCCGTCGGGCCCGTGGAGGCCCCCGCACCCCGCAGCTCCTGCCCTTCCCTCCATCCCAAAGCCGGCCCTGTAACAGCCTCTCTGACTCCCCGCCTTTCTCTAACAGGGACCCTGTGACTGTATGGGGCCCACTTTCACGATCCAGGAGAATCTTTCATCTCAGGACTACCTATGTGATCATCTGCAAAGTCTACTCTTCTCCCTAAGGTAACCTGTTCACAGGTTCCAGGGATGAAGACAGTGAAATGTTCAGGGAACCTTTAGTCAGACTGACATCATCTTATGAAAGCATCCATATACCTAAAACTTTTTATTAGTTTTTTAATGCCTCTTATTTATTTTATAATTAATGGATATTTCAGAAAATTCTTCTTATTAGAAAGAGAATACAAAAAAATCAGAAAATTAAAAAAAATGAACCAGAAAATGCAGAAGCAGAGTAAAAGTTTAAATAAACGTCTCTATAATTAGTATCTTTATAAAAATCATAATTACTATCTAGGTGAGATTTTTGCCCATTAGAAATGGTTTGCTATAAAAAAACAAAAACAAAAAAACCCCCCAAAACATGAAAAGTACATTTAAATCAAAGCTATAAAGACATAAATAAAAATTCAAAAGAAAGATTGGAATATTAATTCTAAAGTATCTCTGAAAATAAAAACAAAATTTTTTAAAAATTTGAAATAGAAAAAAATGTATAGTGAAATTAGAAAGTAATTAAGGTGATCCAACATCTGACTAAAGGAATTTTAGAAAATGAAGAAAAGCTAATTATCCCCTCAAAAAAATTAGGAACAGTTTTTCATACTAGAAACCATGAACTTCAGAGACAAAGAGTATGTGTGAGACTCTGGATTTAAAATGCTCAAGGCAGAAATCAACAACACTGATCGTTTCAGAACACAGAGCATGGAAGTAATATTCCAAAAGAAGGATTGAATAGCTCATACAGAAATGACTGGAATCAAAATGGCTTTAGATTTCTCAACCATTAATGTATGTAGGCTTTGGAGAAAAGTGAAAGACTACCTTTAAATTTTTTCGGGAAGAAATCTTTTGTCCTAGAACTTCATACCCAGATAAACAGTAAAAGCAGAGCGATGGTTGAATAAACACTTTTCAGATATTCAAGTGTATTTCGGATAAGCAAACACTACAATAGCGTAACCTCCCACACACCTTTTCCTAACAAACCACTGCAGTGTATTATTTGGCCAATAAGAGTAAGCCCAGAAAGCAACGTGTCACAATTCAGAAAATGTTGACACTTCACACTATATAACATCAAAAAGCTGTCCTGAAACAAGACCCACGCAGCGCATCCCAGAGAGAAACAACTGGCACAGGAAAACACAGGTCACAGGATGAAGCTCTGAAGGGGGGATCCCAGGGGGAGCGGAGGGATAATCTGAATTTTTATCAGATTCCCATGTGATGCCAGTGTTACTGGGCTTAAAACCCCACTTTGATAGCCTCGGTCCTGGGGAGTCACCTGTGTGGCGGAGGCTTTCTGCTGGCAAATCAGAGTGGCACCAAGGCCACCGTCCTCGCCGGGGAGGGAGCTGCTGGACACCACGGAAGCTCTCTTGCCATCTTGCCATTCGGTAGAAAAACTGTCTCCAGCTAGGTCACTGGCTCGATGATGAATCCTTTGTGGGCTTCTCTCCTTTCCTATGTTACGTCACTGATTCCTCACCAGTGCTTCCTGAAATAGCCTGCTGATAGAGCTGCTTAGCTGGAAGGGCTCGGAGTCAGCTTCGGGGGAGACCTCAAACCACGGTAGTGAAGGCTCAGGAAAATTAGCCTAATTAAATGAGTATAAAATAATTTAAAAATTAAACTTTTCAGTACCCCATTAAATACTTTTGTATAGACATCTGTTTACCTTTCTTCCACAGTGCCATTCAGATGATTTATCTGCTGCCCCCAAATCAACAATGATGTCGTATTAGAACTGCTTTATAGAATGATTTTTAAAAATCACAGTAGTCATTTTCGTTTATTTGCTTCATGTTTGAAAGCTAATTATTAATTAGTTGTATTGATCTTTGTGTGGTCCTGTGAAAAGTAAAATATGATTGTGAGTTTTTATTTACCAGCTAGGACGTTGTGCACAGGCTCACAACTGCCAGAGAAACTTGAGAAAGAAACTGAAATGATTTCACTGATGCAGACTTGCAAGGGGTGACGTTCCTACCCACTAATCTGGGAACAAGGAAATCTGTCAAACAGGAAGCACGTTTAAACGTCTAGACATGAGAATAATGCTCTTCAGTTTCCCTTGGTGCACAAAGCGAGAGTGAAAGGTTCAGATCTTTAAAGAAAAGAGAAGTGCTTTTCAAAGCCTGGGTGATCCGCAGGTGACAGGGACCCCGCTGCCGGAGGGGCTTGCACGGGCCACCACAGCCTTCCTCACACGTGCTGGTGAAGGGGTGGTTGTATCCTCAGGCAAAGCTACATGGATTCAGTGAAAACCCCTTTCTAACATCAGATGGCATGTCACAGTGCCACACACTGTCTTCTTGCCGAGCTTATAATGAGTTTTCCTCACTGCTATTACCTGAGCCCCAAAATGCACATTAAAGGAGTCTGTCAATTAACATTTGGATCAAAATGTGACCTACATTCCTGCTGACATAGTTTCGTGGAGACAGTCCTGCAGAGTCCAAATGTCTACCCACATATTTTCAACACTCTATTACTGAGAAGGTATAATGTTCAATTAAGAGGAGGTGATCCCTGAGGACTCACAAAAACATGTGAATTCTGTATATTACAGTTAGTTATGTGATGTCACTGAATAAATTGGCAGTGTCCTTGTAGTTCTGCTCATATCACTCAGAGTCAAGAGATTAAAAATCCCCGGGCCTGAATCCCCTGACTCTTTCACTGAGAAGCCAAACCACCCTGGCTGAATCTTGCCCCCTGTCACTATTTGCAGATGACATGATACTGTATATAGAGAACCTTAAGAATTCCACCAAAACACAAAAACAAAACAAAACAAAAAACCAAAACCCCACACTAGAACTGATAAATGAATTCAGTAAAGTAGCAGTATAAAAAATAAATATCCAGAAGTAAGTTTGATTTTTATACACCAGTAATGATCTTTCAGAAAGAGAAACTAAGAAAACAATCTCATTTGCAATTGCATCAAAAAATAAAATAAAATAAAATACCTAGGAATAAATATAACCAGAGATGTAAAAGACCTGTACTTGGAAAATTATAAAACATTGAAGAAAGAAATTGAACAAGATACAACTATGTGGAAGCATATACCATGTTCATGGAGAGAAAGATTTAACATCACTAAAATGTCCATACTACCCAAAGCAATCTATAGATTCAGTACAATTCCTATCAAAATATCAATAGCATATTTCACAGAACTAGAACAAATATTCCAAAAATATATATGGGACTTCCAAAGACCCTGAATAGTTACGGCAATCTTGAGAAAGAAGAATAAAGTTGGAAGAATCATGGTACCTGATATTAAACTATACTATGAAGCCATAGTAACCAAAACAGCATGGTACGGCATAAAAGCAGATATATAGTTCAATGGAACAGAATAGAGAGCCCAGAAATAAATCCACACCTTTATGGTCTATTAATATTTGAAAAAAGAGGCAAGAACATAAAATGGGGTAAAGATTGTCTATTCAATAAATGGTATTGAGAAAACTGGACAGATACATGCAACAAAAAAGAAAAAAACTAGACCACCCATTTTACACCATACACAAGAATAAACTCAAAATGGATTAAATACTTAAATGTTATATTCAAAACCATAAAAATTCTAGAGGAAAATATAGACAGTAAAATCTTGGACATTTTTTGTAATAATGTTTTTTCCTGATATACCTCCTTGGACGATGGAAACAAAAGCAAAATAAACAAACGGGACTACACCAAACTAAAAAGTTTTTGCACAGTAAAGGAACTATAAACAAAATATAAAGATAATTCACTGAATGGGAGAACATATTTGCCAATGATACATCTGATAAGGGGTGAATTTTCAAAATTTATAAAGAACTTATCAAACTTAAAAACAAAAAAACCCCAAACAATCCAATTAAAAAATGGGCAAATGACCTGAATAGACATTTCTCCAAAGAGGACATACAGATGGCCAATAGACCTGTGAAAAGATGCTCAATGTCGCTAATCATCAGAGAGATGCAAATTGAAACCACAAGGTGTCACTTCACACCTGTCAGATTAGCTATCATCAATAAATCAACAAATAGCAAGTGTTGGGGAGGATGTGAAGAAAAGGGAACCCTCGTGCACTGTTGGTGGAAATGCAGATTGGTGCAGCCACTATGGGAAGAAGTATGTAGTTACCTCAAAAAATTAAAAATGGATCTGCCTTATGACCCAGCAATTCCACTTCTGAAAATATATCCAAAGAAATCCAAAATACTAATGTGAAAGAATATATGCACCCCTATATTCATTGCAGCATTATTTACAACAGCCAAGATTTGGAAGGAGCCCAAGTGCCCATCAGTATATGAGTGGATTAAAAAGCTGTGATACATTTACACAATGCAGTGCTACTCAGCCTCAGCCATTAAAAAAATGGAAATCTTACCTTTTGCAATGGCATGGAGGAACCTGGAGAGTATTATGCTAAGTGAAATAAGCCAGTCAGAGAAAGACAAGTACCATGTAATTTCACTTATATGTGGAATCTAATGAACAAAATAAACTAACAAACGAAATAGAAACAGACTCATAGATATAGAGAGCAGGCTGACAACTGTCAGAGGGGAGAGGATTGGGAGGCTAGGTGAAAAATGTGAAGGGAATAAGCAAAAACAAAAACAAAAACACTTATAGATACAGGCAACACTATGGTAGTTATCAGAGGCAAAGGAGGGAGGGTAAAAAGGGGATAAATGATGATGGAAGGAGACTTGAATTGGGATAGTGAACACACACAATACAATATACAGATGACGTATATAGAATTGTACACCTAAACCTATATAATTTTATTAACCAATGTCACCCCAATAAATTCAATAACTATTTTTAAGAAATAGGTAAAAAATCTAAACTCCACACCAAAGATGATTTCCAGTGGCCAATAAGCATGTGAAAAAATATTCAGTGCAATTTGTACCTAAGAAATGTAATTAAAATATAAATGAGTTAGTACTATATATATATTAGAATGGCTAAAATTTTAAAAACTTACAATATCATTTACTGGTGAGGATACAGAGCAACAAGAACTCTCATTCATTGTTGGTAGAATGCAAAGTGGTACAGACACTTGAAGACAGCTTGGAAGCTTCTTATAAAGTTAAACAGTTTTACCATGCAACCCAGCAATTGCACTCCTGGATTTTTGCCCAACTGATTTGAAATGTACGCCCACACAAAAAATTTACAGGTGAATATTTTTAATTATCAAAAACTGGAAACAATCAGTATGTCCTTGAACGGGTGATTGGATAGAAAAATAGGATGTGTCCATAAATAAAGGAATGAGCTCTCAAGACACAAACTACTATGGAGAAAACTTAAATGTATATTTGACTCTTTTTTAAAAAAATGTATAATTAAATTTATTGTGGTGACATTGGTTAATAGATCATGTATGTTTCAGGTGTGGATTTCTACAAGATCTGTATATTGCACTGTGTGTCCAGCACCCAAAGTCAAACCATCTTCTGTTACCATATATTAGGCCCCTTTCACCCCACCCCCCCACCCCTTTCCTCTAGCAACCACCACACTGCTGTTTGTGTCCAAGAGTTTCAGTTTTATATCCCACATATGAGTGAAGTCATATGGTTCTTAGCTTTTTCTGCCTGACTTATTTCACTTAGCATAATATTCTCCAGGTTCAACCACGTTGTCAAAAAAGGTAGTATTTGGTCTTTTCCGATGGCTGAGTAGTATTCCATTGTGTATATGTATCACATCTTTATCCAATCCTCTATCAAAGGATACCTTGGTTGTCTCCATGTCTTGGCCACCATGAATAATGCTGGGATGAACATAGGGGTGCATATACTTTTGCCAATGTTTTATGGTAGCTCTAAATTTAATTTTTTGAGGAATTGCCAGACTGTTTTCCATAGTGGCTGTACCAGGCTACACTCCCACCAGCAGTGAATGAGAAATCCCTTTTCTCCACAACCTCTCCAACACTTGCTATTATTTCTCTTGTTGATAGTAGCCATTCTAACATGTGTGAGATGGTATCTCATTGTAGCTTTTATTAGTATTTCCCTAATTGCTAGTGAGGTTGCACATGTTTTTATATATATGTTGGCTGTTTGTATGTCTTCTTGGGGAGGCATCTGTTCAGGTCCTCCACCCATTTTTTAATTGGGTTGTTTATTAGTTTGATGTTGAGTTTTATGAGTTCTTTATATATTTTGGATAGTAAACCTTTGTCAGAGCTACTGTTAGAACATATCATCTCCCATTTGATCAGCTGCCTTTTTGTTTTGTTTTTGGTTTATTTTGCTGTACAGAAGCTTTTTAGTTTGATATAGTGCCATTCATTTATTTTTGCCTTTACTTCCCTTGACTTTGGAGTCAAGTTCATAAAATGTTCTCTATGACCAAAGTCTACAAGTTTAGTACCTATGCCTTCTTCCATGTAATTTATTGTTTCAGATCTCAAATCTGATGATTTTTTGTTCTATTTCTTTAAAGAATGACATTTGAATTTTGATGGGGAATGCGTTAAATTTGTATATTGCTTTGGGTAATATGACCATTTTAACTATGTTGATTCTTCCAGTCCATGAGCAATGGACATTTTTCCATTTTGTTGTGTCTTTTTCAATCTATTTAGTAATGCTTTGCATTTTTCAGTATATATGTCTTTCACATTCTTTGTTAAGTTTATTCCTACGTATTTTATTTTTTTGGTTGCAATTGCAAAACAAAAATTTTTATTTTATTTTTCTGAAGTTTCATTGTTAGTATACAGGAAGGCAGTGGATTTTTGTACATTGATTTTGTATCCTTCAATTTTACTGTATTTGTTTATTGTTTCTAATCATTTTTAATGGAATCTTTAGGGTTTTTCATGTATAGAATAATGTCTACAAAAAGTAACACTTTTACTTCTTCATTCCCAATTTGAAGGCCTTTTATTTCTTTCTCTTGCCTGATTGCTATGGCTAGGACTTCCAGAACTATGTTGAATAAGAGTGGTGAGAGTGGGCATCCTTGTTGTTTCCTGATTTTAGAGAAAAGCTTTCAGTTTTTTGCTATTGAGTTTAATATTGTCTGAGGGTTTATCATATATGACCTTTATTATGTTGAGGTACTTTCCTTATATTCTTATTTTATTTAGTGTTTTAATCATAAATTGATGTTGTGTATTATCAGATATTTTTTCTGCATCTATTGATAAGATCATATGATTTCTATTCTTGATTTGCATACGTTGAACTATCCTTGTGACCCTGGAATCAACCCTGTTTGATGTTGTTGTATTTTTTTTTTTTTTTGATGTACTGTTGTATTTGATTTGCTAGTATTTTGTTTAGGATTTTTGCATCTGTATTCATCAGCGATGTTGTCTGTAGTTTTCTTTTTGTGTGCTATCCTTGCCAGGTTTTAGTATTGGGGTTATGTCGGCCTCATAAAATGTGTTAGGAAGTATCACCTCTTCTTCAATTCTTTGAAAGAGTTTGAGGATAGGTTTTAAATCTTTTTTGACAGTAGAATTAACTGGTGAAGCCATCTGGTCATGGACTTTTATTTTTTGGGAGGTTTTTGATAGTTGTTTCAATTTTCTCACTGCTGATCAGTGCATTTAGATTTTCCAATTCTTCATGATTTAGTCTAGGAAGGTTATATATTTCTAGGAACGTATTCATTTCTTCTAGGTTATTGAATTGGGTGGTATGTAGACCTTCATAGCATTCTAGTATGATCCTTTGTATATCTGTGATGTCTGTGGTGACTTCTACTTCATTTCTGATTTTGTTTACATGGGTCTTTTCTTTTTTTCCTTAGTGAGTCTAGCCAGGGGTTTGTCAAGTTTATTAATCCTGTTAAAGAATCAGCTCTTTGTTGTATTAATTTTTTCATAGTCTTTTTTTCCTTTCTTTCTCTATTTCATTCAATTCTGCTCTCATTTTTATTATTTCCTTTCTTCTGATGACTATGGGTTGCTTTTGTTCTTTTTGTAGTACTTTAAAATGTAATGTTAGGTTGTTTACTTTGATTTCTCATTTCTTGAAATAGGCCTGTAAATGTAAACTTCCCTCTTATTGCTGCTTTTGCTGTATCCCAGAAGTTTTGATGTGTCATATTGCCATTCTCATTTGTCTCTCTATACCTTTTGATCTGACCTTTATTTCTTCTTTGATCCAGTCATGTTTTAGTAGTATGTTGCTTAATCTCCACATACTTGTGGGTGTCCTTACTTTCTTTTCGCACTTGATTTCTAATTTTATGGCACCATAATCAGAGAATATGCTTGGTGTCATTTCAATCTTCTTGAATTTGTTGAGGTTAGTTTTGTGACTCAGCACATAGTCTGTCCTTGAGAATGTTCGCTGTGCACTGGAGAAGAATGTATAGTCTGATGTTCTGGCATGAAAGGTTCTGTAAATGTTAATTATGTCCATTTGGTTTAGTATGTCATTTAAGGCCAGTATTTTTTTTTATTGATTTTCGGTTTGCATGATTTATCTAGAGCTGTCAATGGAGTATTAGGTCCGTAACTATGATTGTGTTTTGATCTGTTTCTCTCTTTACTTCTGTGACTAATCGTTTACACATTTTGGTGTTCTCTGATTGGATGCATATACATTAAGAAGTGTTATGTTTTCTTGATGTAGTGTCCCCTTTATCATTATAAAATGTCCATCTTTGTCTCTTGTTACCTTTGTTATCTTGAAACCTGTTTTGTTAGACATAAGTATGGCTACACCTGCTTTTCTGTGGATGTCATTTGCTTAGAGAATCATTTTCCATCCATTCACTTTGAATCAACCTTTGTCTTTGCAGCTTAGGTGTGTCTCTTGAAGGCAGCATATGGTTGGGTTTTGTTTTTTGATTCACTCTGCTACTCTCTACCTCTTTATTGGTAAATTCAATCCATTTACATTTAGGGTAATTATGGATGTATGAGGATTTCCTATAGCCATTTATCTTTTGTTTTCTGGTAGCTCTGTGCCTCCGTTGGTTCTTTTCCTTTGTGTTTCTGTCTGTGTTTTTGTTTCATGGAATTTCCTACTTCTTTCCTGTTTCCTCTTTTTTTAAGCTATGTGTCTTAATTGGGGGAGGGTGGTTGTGTGTAGTTACCATTAGGTTTATGAAAAATAAACTTGTGTGTGTGTGTGTGTGTGTGTGTGTGTGTGTGTATATGTATATATATATATATATATATATATATATACAGTTTTTTTTTCTTTTCAGTGCATCTGATCTCCATCCTCCTTTGCCATTTCAGACCTTTCCCCCTCCCCTTTTATGTTTTTGTTGTCACAAATTATCCCTGTTTATGCTGTAAATTTTTTGGTGGTCTTACTCATAGTGCTGTGACCTTTGCTCTTTGTTTGGGGTAGAATAGCTCCCTTGAGTATTTCCTGCAGTGGAGGATTTTTGGTGATAAAATCCCTCAGCTTCTGTATGTCTGTGAAAGTCTTTATTTCTCTTTCATATTTAAAGGATAAGTTGGCTGGATATATTATTCTTGGCTGGTAATTTCTGTCTTTTAGTTATTTGAATATTTGTTTCTACTCTCTTCTGGCTTGTAGCGTTTCTGCTGAGAAGTCAGATGATATTCTGATGGGATCTATTTTGGTCACTGCCTTCTTTTCCCTGGCTTATTTGAGAATTTTTACTTTGTCGTTAATTTTTGACAATTTTAATACAATGTGCCTTAGAGACGGCCTCTTCGGATTGAGGTAACTAGGTGTTCTGTTTGCTTCTTGGATTCGAGGATCTAGTTCTTTCCATAGGTTTGGGAAGTTCTCATCCACTATTTGTTTGAATAGGCTCTCTGTTCCCCTCTCCCTCTCTTCTTCTTCTGGTATGCCTATTACTCTTATGTTACTTTTTCTAATGGAGTCAGATAGTTCTCATATAACTCTTTCTTTTCTTTTTATTTTATTTTATTAATTTACTTTTGTTACAGATGTTTCTCCTTTTTTCCCCCATTGACACCCTCCTCCCCCTCCGTCCCTGCCCCATCCCCATTTTTGTTGTCCATGTCCATTGGTTATGAGTACATGCGTACAAGTTCTGTGTTCATCGCTCCCCTCCCCCACCCCCTCTTCTGGCAAATGTCAGTCTGTACCCTACTTCCACGTCTCTGGGACTACCCTGTTCCTCACACTGTTATGTTCATTACATTCCAGAAATAAGTGAGATCATATGATATTTGTCTTTCTCTGCTTGGCTTGTTTCACTTAGGATAATAGTTTCCAGGTCCTCCCATGTCGTCGCAAAGGATAAGAGATCGTTCTTTCTTACAGCTGCATAGTACTCCATTGTGTATATGTACCACAGCTTTTTTATCCATTCATCTACTGATGGACACTTGGGCTGTTTCCAGATCTTAGCTATTGTAAATAGCGCTGCTATGAACATGG
Organism: Tadarida brasiliensis; assembly: GCA_030848825.1. Taxonomy (NCBI): domain Eukaryota; kingdom Metazoa; phylum Chordata; class Mammalia; order Chiroptera; family Molossidae; genus Tadarida; species Tadarida brasiliensis. The sequence goes on from CM061270.1 coordinate 5,771,920, forward strand.
GGGTACATGTATTCTTTCTGATTGGTGTTTCAGGCTTCTTAGGGTATATTCCTAGGAGTGGGATCACTGGGTCAAATGGTAATTCAATTTTTAATTTTTTGAGGTAACACCATACTGTTTTCAATAGTGGCTGCACCAGTCTGCACTCCCACCAGCAGTGTACTAGAGTCCCCTTTTCTCCACATCCTCGCCAACACTTGTTGTTTGATAATGTGTTGATGGCGGCTATTCTGACAGGTGTGAGGTGAAACCTCATTGTTGTTTTAATTTGCATCTCTCTGATGATTAGTGAAGTTGAACATTTCTTTATATGTCTCTTGGCCGTTTGTATGTCCTGTTTGGAGAGGTGTCTATTTAGTTCCTCTGCCCATTATTTAATTGGGTTCTTTGTCTTCCTTTTGTTGAGATGTATGAGCACTCTATATATTTTGGAAATTAGTCCCTTATCTGATATATCATAGGCAATTATGCTCTCCCATACAGTGGGTTGCCTTTCCACTTTGATGGTTGTTTCTTTTGCTGTGCAGAAGCTTTTGAGTTTGATGTAGTCCCATGTGTTCATTTTTTCCTTTGTTTCTGTTGCCTTAGGTGATATATCAGTGAAAATTTTGCTGCGTATGATGTCTGAAATTTTGTTGCCTACATTTTCTTCTAGGATTGTTATGGATTCATGAGTCACATTTAAGTCTTTTATCCATTTTGAGTTTATTCTTGTGTATGGTGTAAGTTGATGGTCTAGTTTCATTTTTTTGCATGTAGCTGTCCAGTTTTCCCAACACCATTTATTAAAGAGGCTGTCTTTGCTCCATTGTATGCTCTTGCCACCTTTGTCGAATATTAATTGAGCATAATGTTTTGGGTCAATTTCTGGGTTCTCTGTTCTATTCCATTGATCTATGTGCCTGTTCTTGTGCCAGTACCAGGCTGTTTTGATTACAGTAGCTTTGTAGTATAACCTGATGTCTGGTATTGTGATCTCTCCTACTTTGTCCTTCTTTTTCAAGATTGCTGTAGCTATTCGGGGTCTTTTTTGGTTCCATATGAACTTCTGAAGTATTTGTTCTAGTTCTGTGAAATATGTCGTTGGTATTTTGATGGGGATTGCATTAAATCTATAGATTGCTTTGGGTAGTATGGACATTTTAATGATGTTAATTCTTCCAATCCATGAACAAGGTATGTGCTTCCACTTTTTTATATCTTCCTCTATTTCTTTTTTCAATGTCCTGTAGTTTTCTGCAAATAAGTCCTTTACTTCTTTGGTTAAGTTTATTCCTAGGTATCTTAATTTCTTTGCCGCGATGGTAAATGGGATTGTTTTTTTAGTTTCTCTTTCTGTGAGTTCATCATTGGTATATAAGAATGCCATCGATTTCTTGATGTTAATTTTGTATCCTGCTACTTTGCCAAATTCATTAATTACGTCTAGTAGATTTTTGATGGAGTCTTTAGGGTTTTCTATGTATAATATCATGTCATCTGCGAATAATGACAGTTTCACTTCCTCCTTTCCAATTTGGATCCCTTTTATTTTTTCTTCATGTCTGATTGCTGTGGCTAAGACTTCCAGTACTATGTTAAATAAGAGTGGTGAAAGTGGGCATCCTTGTCTTGTTCCTGTTCTTAAGGGAAATGCTTTTAGTTTTTGTCCATTGAATATGATGTTGGCTGTAGGTCTTTCATATATGGCCTTTATAATGTTGAGATATGATCCCTTTATTCCCAAATTGCTGAGCGTTTTTATCAGAAATGGGTGCTGGATTTTGTCAAATGCTTTTTCAGCATCTATTGATATGATCATATGGTTTTTATCTTTGATTTTGTTTATGTGATGTATCACATTTATTGATTTGCGTATATTGTACCAGCCTTGCATCCCTGGGATGAATCCCACTTGGTCATGGTGAATAATTTTTTTGATGTATTGCTGGATCTGATTTGCTAGTATTTTGTTAAGGATTTTGGCATCTATGTTCATCAGGGATATTGGCCTGTAGTTTTCTTTCTTTGTAGTGTCTTTTTCTGGTTTTGGGATGAGAATTATGCTGGCCTCATAAAACGAGTTTGGAAGTCTTCCTTCTTCTTGAATTTTTTGGAATAGTTTGAGGAGAATGGGTGTTAGTTCTTCTTTGAATGTTCGGTATAACTCGCCCGTGAAGCCCTCAGGGCCTGGGCTTTTGTTTGCTGGGAGGGTCTTGATTACATCTTCAATTTCCTCCATTGTTATTGGCCTGTTCAAGTTTTCTATCTCTTTCTGATTCAGTTTTGGGAGACTATGTGTTTCTAGAAATGTGTCCATTTCACTTAGATTGTCGAATTTGTTGCCATATAAATGTTCATAGTATTTGCTAATGATCCTTTGTATTTCTGTGCTGTCAGTTGTTACTTCGCCTCTTTCATTTCTGATTTTGTATATTTGGGTTCTCTCTCTTTGTTTCTTGGTGAGTATAGTAAGGGTCCATCAATCTTGTTTATCTTTTCAAAAAACCAGCTCTTTGTTTTATTGATCCTTTGAATTGTTTTTTTGGTCTCTATGTCGTTTATTTCTGCTCTGATATTTACTATTTCCTTCCTTCTATTTGCTCTGGGGTTTTCTTTTTGTTTGATTTCCAGTTCTTTAAGTTGTGAGGTTAGGTAGTCAATTAGAAATTTTTCTTGTTTCTTAAGGTGGGCCTGTAGTGCTATGAACTTCCCTCTCAGAACTGCTTTCGCTGTATCCCATAGATTTTGCGTTGTTGTGTGTTCATTTTCATTGGTTTCCAGGAATTTTTTAAATTGTTCCTTGATCTCCATGGTAACCCATTCATTGTTCAGTAACATGCTATTTAGCCTCCATGTGTTCATATGTTTTTGCATGTTCTTGTTGCAATTGATTTCTAGTTTCATGCCATTGTGGTCTGAGAAGATGCTTGATATGATTTCAATCTTCTTGAACTTGTAGAGACTTAGTTTGTGCCCTAACATATGGTCTATCTTTGAGAATGTCCCATGTGCACTTGAGAAGAATGTGAATTCTGCACTTTTGGGGTGTAATTCTCTGTATATATCTATTAAATCCATTTGATCTAGTGCTTCATTTAGAGTCTCTGTTTCCTTGTTAATTTTTGTCTAGATGATCTATCCAGTGATGTCAGTGGGGTGTTGAAATCTCCTGCTATGATTGTATTGCTGTCGATTTCTCCTTTGAAGTCCTCCAGAAGATTTTTAATATATTTTGGTGGTCCTATATTGGGTGCATACATGTTTACCAAGGTTATATCTTGCTGTTGGATAGACCCTTTCAATATTACGTAGTGGCCTTCTTTGTCTCTAGTTATGGTCTTCAATTTAAAATCTAATTTATTAGATATGAGTGTTGCTACCCCAGCTTTTTTTTCCTTTCCGTTTGCTTGGAAGATTTTTTTCCATCCCTTTACTTTCAACCTATGTGAGTCTTTTGTTGTGAGGTGGGTCTCTTGTAAACAACATATATGTGAATCATGCTTTCTTATCCAGTCAGCTACTCTGTGTCTTTTTATCGGAGCATTCAGTCCATTTACATTTACGGTGATTATTGATATGTACTTATTTATTGCCATTTTTGTACAGTGTGGTTCTAATTTTCTTTCTATTTCTTCTATTAATTACAGCAGTCCTTTTAACATGTCTTGCAGTGCTGTTTTGGTGCTAATATATTCCCTTAGCCTTTTTTTTTGTCTGGGAAGCTCTTTATTTGACCTTCTATTTTGAATGATAGCCTTGCTGGATAGAGTAGTCTTGGATTCAGATCCTTGTTTTTCATGACCTTGGTTACTTCATGCCATTCCCTCCTGGCCTGTAGTGTTTCTGTTGAGAAGTCAGATGATAGCCTAATGGGGTTTCCTTTGTAGGTAACCTGTTGCTTATCTCTTGCTGCCTTTAGGATTCTCTCTTTGTCTTTAATATTTGGCATTTTAATTATTATGTGTCTTGGTGTGGGCCTGTTTGGGTTCTTCTTACTTGGGGCTCTCTGTGCTTCTTGAACTTGAATGCTTTCTTCTTTCACCAGGTTAGGAAAGTTTTCTGTCACTATTTCTTCAAATATATTCTCTCACCCTTGCTCATTTTCTTCTTCTTCGGGGACTCCAATGATACAAATGTTATTACATTTCCAGTTGTCCCACAGTTCTCTTAAGCTATCTTCCTGTTTTTTCATTGTTTTCTCCTTTTGGTTTTCTGATTGATTGTTTTTTTCTACTCTGTCTTCTAATTCACTGATCTGGTCCTCCGCTTCTTCTACTCTGCTGGTCAGTCTTTCCAATGTGTTCTTTATTTCTGCTATGTCATTCTTCATTTCCACTTAGTTGGTTTTCAGTGTTTCTATATCTTTACTCATGGTGTTGATGTCCTTACTCATGCTGTTTAGTTTCCTCAAGATCATGGCTTGGAACTCTACCTCTGATAATTTGCTTAACTGCATTTCATTTATCTCCTCTTCGGTGGAGTTCTCTTGTTCTTTCATTTGGGATCTGTTTCTTTGTTTCACCATTTTTGCTATCTCAGTGGGTTTTGGAGCCTGCCAAATTTTCCTTGTGGGTGTTGGTGTTCTGCTATTTGTGGCTCCCTCTACTGGGTTTGGATGAGCGTGGAGGGCCCTCCTTCAACACCACTGTCCAGTCTCACTTTCCTGGGTAGATTTGCAAGCTCAGGAAAGGTTTAGCTATGTTCTAGCTTTTTGCCTGGAGGCTATTAGCCTCAGTTACTTGAAAAGCCTTAGGATCTCAGTTGAATGAGAAACTCCCTCAGATGTTTACAGTGTAAGAGGATTTCCCAAGGGTGGGGCCAATGCTGGTTGTTAATGAGCCTCAATTTGCATTTCTTTACCTCTTTTTTCACCTGGCAATCTCTGAGGGAGGGGCTTCCACAGCTCCGGGAAGGAGCAAACTTGGATGCCTTTCTGAGTAACCGGGAAGGAGGGGCTGGCCACCACCTTCCTTTGTAGCCACAGCTCAGCACAAACTCTGAGCGCCCTCCAAATCCCAGGTGTCCCCACAGAGTTCCAGTCCGGTCCGCCCTCCCTCTGCCGGAGCCCCAGGTGAGTGGCTGTGGCTATTTAGCGCTCTGTCCCGGCCCTCTGCGCTGTGGAGCTGCTAGGGCTCTTAACCCCGAGGGCGAGCACCGCTGCTGCTCTCAGCTAAGGCCTCTGCTCACAACCAAGGCCGCTGCTGTCCATGGGCTCCCAGCCCTCCACCCTCACGTGCCTCCGCAGATCCTACCAGGCTCATTCAGTGTCCCTGGTTGTATGGTCCTCTCCCGCTGCTTTTCTGTTGCTTTTTCCTGACGATTTGTCTTTATTTTAGTTGTAATTCCCGTTTGGTCCTGGGAGATCGTCTGTGTAGCTTCCATTCACTCCACCGCCATTTTGAGTTCTCCTCTTTTTTTTTTTTTTTTTTTTTTTTTAATGCTCTTCTTCCCACGGCATCGTTTCTAGATTCCTATCTTCAGTGTCACTAATCCTTTCCTCCATCTGGTCGGCTCTGTTTCCTATGCTCAGTAGTTCACACCTAATCTCCTTAATTGCATGTTTCATTTCCAGGATTTCTGATTGGTTCTTTTTTAACATTTCAATCTCTTTGGTAAAGTACGAATTTTGTCATTATCTTGTTTTCTGAGTGCACTGAATTGCCTGTCTGCATTTTTTTTTTTTTTTGTATCTCGTTGAATATTTTCAGAACAGCAATCTTGAATTCTTTCTCATTTACAACACATATTTCCATGTATTCCAGCTTGTTTTCCGGAGACTTTTTGTTTTCTTTCTGAGCTTCCTCATTACCATGGTTATTCATGTATTTGCTGGTCTCCTTTGCCTAGACATCTATTGAATTACCTTTCTCTAGCAGCTTTCTCTGAAAAACGGTATTTCTACTATTTTCCGGTAGGTGGCGATGAATCAGAAGATTTTTATCTCACATCCCAGAGCTGCCCTCCTCTGCCTCCATCAGACAGTACAGCAGCATCCCTTGGTGGTGGGGTTTGTTTTGCCCTCACCATGATGGTGATCCTGGACCTCCATGAGGTCCCCCTCCACACACCCCACCTGGGGATCAATCACAGAGGAAAATAGCAATTCTACTGCAAATAGCTCTCCGTTTGCAGATAATATGCTCCTTGACCTGACACCAAGGGCAATTGGAGGTGAATTTTGGGAGTCTAAAGGACCGCAGGGCTCTGTTGCTCCATCTCTTTGTCTGAAACTTGGCCACCTGACAGTGGACAGCTGCGGCAGAACCCCTATGCTGTGTGCTTTCTCAGGCCTCTCTGCTGACTCAGCCACTGTTAGCACTGCTGGCCCTGCTGGAGGGCCCACCAAGACTAGATTCCTCCTGGCCCATGGTGCCTGCTACCACTGGCGTCCTTTCCTCTTCTGGGCGAGCTGCAGGCTGCATCCATGGCTGCCTGGGCTCTCCTCCCTTCTTGCCTCCTCATTTATTCTCTGTTGCCCACCTTTAAATTCATGGGTCTGTAAGGCATGCCTCTATATAGAGCAGGGAATCCTTTGTTGAGTTATAACTGATTAACTTGTTGAAGTTTCAGGGGAAGAGGCCAAGGGGATCTTTCACATGCCATTCCTCTACATTTGACTCTTAAATGACACTGGTTTATAGGTTTAAACTGTGCCAAACCAATTACTCATATATATTTTCCCATTAATGCTGTAAATGCATTTTTCTCTTCCTTATGGTTTTCTTAATAGCATTACATTTCCTCTAACTTACTTTATATAATGCATATAACATACAAAATAAGTATTAATTGACCGTTAATGTTATCAGTAGAGCTTCTAGTCAACAGTAGTCTATTAGTTAAGTTTTGGGGCTGTCAAAAAGTATACATGTCATTTTTGCTTTGGGGACAGTGGTGTGCCTAACTCTCATATTGTTCAAGGGTCAACCGTAAATTTCTAAGCAAAACAAGCCAGTGTGAATGCTTACACACAGTATGATTTTGTTTAAATGACAGTCATGAGAGGCAGTGCTCTAGAACCAGTATAAAGATAACTGGTTACCAGGCTTTTGTAGGGTGAAGAGAGGACTGAATGAAATAAATACAGGGCTTTGTATTGTTTTTTAAATCTAGCTACTTCCTCACTATGTGTTTTCTTATATTCTTTATTCCCAACTGTTACACAGATGAGCCGTCCCAGCATTATCATTACATTTCCTTTCCTGTTGAACTATTTATGTACCTGTGTGGAACATGAATTGGTTTATGTGTATGCTTGCACCAACATAGGTTTGTGTGGGTTTTTTTATTTGTTTGTTTGTTTTTGCAGTTAAATTATTCTGCATGATACTATAATTGTGGATACATGACCCTGTGCTTTGGTCAAAACCAATTGAACTTTATAGCACCAAGTGTGAACCATAATGTACTTAAATAAAATAATTATTTAAGAAGTCAAGGGAGCCCCGCAATGATATGCAGAATGTGTGAAAGCAATTTAACTGTATTACAAAGGTATGGAACTACTTCAGTGAATGGGGCAGGGGAGAAGGTTCTGACCTAAGTACCTTGGAAAATGGTACACTCTAGGAAAAAAGCAACAACACGGGAGTCTGTAGTACGAAAGGCAAATGAACTACATAAGCACATAAGCACTACATTCTGGTAGGTCATAAAGCCAGTGCAAGTCTCAGAAACTGCCACTCCAAAAGGAGCCGGAGGAGACATGGTGACTAAATGTCATAGAAACAGAAAAGGGCATAGTTAAAAACTAAGGAAATCCGAATAAAGTATGGACTTCTGCTAATATTACAAAAATATGGGTTTAATGGTAACAAATGTGATGTAAGATGATAATACCAGCAACACTGGGTGTGGGGTACATGGGAACTCTCTGTGTACCTAAAGCTCCTTTAAAAACATAAGGAGCCAAGTTAAATGTGAATTTGGATAATGACTCATTTTTAGTATAAGTATGGCCCACGGAATATTTGGGACACACTTATCCTGGAAATTGTTGTTTGTCTGAAGTAGGTTCTCAGTAAATATGCAATGAATGGGTAATGGACTATAAATAGCACAGCCCCCGCTATCTCAATGACAAAACAAACAAACAAACTAAACTGTCAGTCACTGATTATTCTAAAATGACATATTCCTACTTGTCCAGCATCTCATCTTCCTAATTTGACACTGCATCAAATGTCCAGTTCATCTTGGTGCTCCGGGGGCCGTGGGGGTGAACTGGGTCGTTATAACCTGGAGCAGTTCCCAAATTCCCATGGGGGAGAGAGGCTACAAAGGGAAAGTTCATTTAGAGAAATTGACGAAAAGCAAGAATTACAGATGAAAGTGTAATTTGAGATTATATTTTGAAAAGTGAAATGACTTCACGTTACACTGAGTGGACAAGTATGCGTGGCTTTTAGCAGAAAGGGATTTTATCAGATCAGGAGTTTCTGGTGACAGGAAGAGGCTGGCAGGAGCTGGAGGACAGGAGGCGTGTGGCAATGTTTCCATAACAGGATTCTTTTATTTTAGACGAAGAACGTTCAGAAGTCAATGAGTTTCCATCTGGTTTTTCTTAGTTTGGAAATCTTCTCAAATCCCTAACAGATTTTGTGCTGACCTTAGTATATTTTTAAGTTAGCAATTCTTGATAGAAAATAAAGTTATACTCTAAATATTTACAAAATATATTTGAAGTGGTGCTAGAACATTTCCTTTGTCACAAGAACATTTTACCAATGTGCATAGAAATACTAAGTCTTGGAGAGTTTTCTCCATTTTGTTGCGGTTCCTACATGTGCATTTTGAATTTTGGCTATTAAGGTTGAACAGCTTTGTGGCCTGCTCAGATTGCCAACATCTGCCTCATTTTTTAATGTTTTCTCTTTTTCTAATATCCGGCATGAATTGACTTTTAATGGATGGTGCTGATGTTAACTTTGCCTTCTATTCAAAAATAAACGTTTTTTTATATGTATATATGAATCTAAACCTTTTCCTCTTGCTCCAAACACTGACTGGATAATAGGTATTTTGTAAAATGTAATTATTACAGAGGAGCAGTGCTATTCTTCATTTAGCACAATTTGCCTATTGCAGAGCACAGCACACAGCTCTACGATGCACAATAGTCATAATGGGACAGAGCCCCTCTCGGCTAGCTCTGTTTTTGCATATGATTCATTTTAATTTCAGAAGCACAAAAGGATTATGTTTCTATTGGAATGTCTTGAGTAAGCCCTACAGCAGGAGAGCTGTTATGTCACTTGTTCTATGAAAAGCATGCATTCATGTATTGTGGACGGAGTCTAAAATATAAACATAAGATCCCAACTTCCATTTTTAGATATCTGGTAGCCATTTGTGACAACCTAGGCAAGGCAGTCTGGGCTATAAATATAGTAACTGTGTGAAATTTCTCAAGAATTTTCTCAATTTTATTGAAATTTTTGCTATTTGCTTTAAAAAATTTAGTTATAAAATAGTGACTAATAAGATAAATTATTAAATTACAACAATGGCATTGATGTGTATGATATAGAATTAACTTGGTATGAGGTTAACACCCCTGAACAAATCAGAAGATGTAGCTTGAAGTTCTAAATTCATCATGTTCCAGCTGTGTAATTAGTACTGACCACCTCATATTTGAACAATTTTATTACTTGCCTTTCAAAGGATTGAAATCTACAACTAGTAGTGAGTGATTGATGGAGTTAAGAGATACTTGATATGAAAAAGAGAAGATGTTTACAAGAGACTAAAAGGATGAGAATATAAATATACCACACAAATCTTTATCAAAAGATAGCTCTCATAGCAATACTTTTATCATAAAATTAAAATTTAAAGCCAAACAAATTAAACTCCCAATATAGAAAGCAGACAAATAACATTACAAAATGAATTGACAAATTCACAATCAACATGGGACATTTTCACACAGCTCTATCAATAACTTGTAAATCAAGCAGACAAATAGCTTATGACAGCATAGAACACTTGGAAAGCAAAACTGAAAGGTATGACCTAATAAATAACTTATATACAGAGAAACCTGCAATCAACAAATAGAAAGTATGTATTCCATGTAAGTCACATGAAACATGTACAGGTTTACAAAATGATTTTTAAAATGTTTAAATACTAGGTCACAGAGTTTAAAAAATTTCAGAGAACTGATGCAATGCAAATCAAGTTTTCTCACTGCAATGCAATTAAACTAGAAATTAGCAGCAACAACAACAATAACGACTCCGTCGTGGTAACCAGCTTCAGGTTCGCTGATGACCCTTGACTTCCAGAATTCAACATCTGTGTATTACACTTCCATGTTTGTCCTAGTTGAGCTATGCCACCAGTGCATGATGACATAAGTGATGGTGTGTCCTGTCTGAGACCTGGCAATGAAGAGCATGTAGCTTCCTTCCTGCTATCTCTGGGGTTGCCTGTCCCAGAAGTGCAGGAAGAACTTCTGCAAGGACATTCACAGAGGAAGGCACTCAGGGCTCTGCCAAAAGCCTGGTGAGTACCTGGGGCCTCCACACAGAGCCATGTGAGTAAACCACCTTGGGAGTAGATCCCCTGACCTAGTACAGCCTTCACAAGACTGAAGGCTTGGCCAACACTTTGACGGAACGCTCATGGACCTTGAGTCAGAAACACCGAACCACGTCTCTGTCAAATTCCTGACATCAGACACGGGGGACATGATACACATTTGTTGTTTTGAGCCATTAAGTGTTAAAGTAATTTGTTAGGCAACAATAGATACAACAGATAATTAATAAATGTATATACTTGGAAACTTAACATTTTAGTCCCAAATAATTCCTTGTTGTGATTCTTTTTTTTTTTTTATCCTCACCTGAGGACATTTTTGCATTTAGCTTCAGATAGAGCGGGAGGGGGAGGGGAAGGAGAGAGGGGGGAAGAGAGAGAAAAACATCGATGTGAGAGAGACATATCGAGTGGTCGCCACCCACACTACCCCAACCAGGGCCGGGGACAAACCACAACCGAGGTATGTGCCCTTAGCAGGAACCGAACCTGGGACTCTCTGGTCCGCGGGCCGATGCTCCAACCGCTGAGCCAAACCGGCCAGGGCTGTTGTGATTCTTTTTTACTTATTTTGTGGATATTTTCAAAATTATACTAAAGCAATGAAAAGAATACAATGAATCTCCATGGACGCATTAGCCATACTTTTTATTTTATTTTTTTTTTAGTTAAGAACTTCCATTCATCAGAAGATACCATTAAAATGGGGTTTTTTTTCTCCTTTTTTCCCCATTGACACCCTCTTCCCTGACCCTCCACCCCTCCTCCAGCTTTGTTGTCCATGTCCATCAGTTATGCATACATGCGTATAAGTTCTGTGGTTTATCTCTTCCCTCTCCCCCACCCCCTCTTCTGAGGGTTGTCAGTCTGTACCCTACTTCCACATCTCTGGGTCTACCCTGTTCCCCAGACTGTTATGTTTATTATATTCCACAAATGAGTGAGATCATGTGATATTTGTCTTTCTCTGCTTGGTTTGTTTCGCTTAGTATAATACTCTCGAGGTCCCTCCATGTCGTCTCAAAGGATAAGAGATCTTTCTTTCTTACAGCTGCATAGTACTCCATTGTGCATATGTGCCACAGCTTTTTTATCCATTCATCCACTGATGGACACTTGGGCTGTGTCCAGATCTTAGCTATTGTAAATAGTGCTGCTATGAACATGGGGGTACATGTATTCTTTCTGATTGGTGTTTCAGGCTTCTTAGGATATATTCCTAGAAGTGGGATCACTGGGTCAAATGGCAATTCAATTTATAATTTTTTAAGGTAACACCATAGTGTTTTCCACAGTGGCTGCACCAGTCTGCATTCCTACCAGCAGTGTACTAGAGTCCCCTTTTCTCCACACCCTCGCCAACACTTGTTGTTTGATAATGTGTTGATGGCGGCCATTCTGACAGGTGTGAGGTGATACCTCATTGTTGTTTTAATTTGCATCTCTCTGAGTGATGTTGAGCATTTCTTCATATGTCTCTTAGCCATTTGTATGTCCTGTTTGGAGAGGTGTCTATTTAGTTCCTCTGCCCATTATTTAATTGGGTTCTTTGTCTTCCTTTTGTTGAGTTGTATGAGCACTCTATATATTTTGGAGATTAATCCCTTATCTGATGTATTGTTGGCAATTATGGTCTCCCATACAGTGGTTTCCCTTTCTGTTTTGATGGTTGTTACTTTTGCTGTGCAGAAGCATTTGAGTTTGATGTAGTCCCATGTGTTCATTTTTTCCTTTGTTTCTGTTGCCTTAGGTGATGTATCAGTGAAAATTCTGCTGCGTATGATGTCCAAAATTTTGTTGCCTAGATTTTCTTCTAGGATTTTTATGGATTCACGAGTCACATTTAAGTCTTTTACCCATTTTGAGTTTATTCTTGTGTATGGTGTAAGTTGATGGTCTAGTTTCATTTTTTTGCATGTAGCTGTCCAATTTTCCCAACACCATTTATTAAAGAGGCTGTCTTTGCTCCATTGTATGCTCTTGCCACCTTTGTCAAATATTAATTGAGCATAATGTCTTGGGTCAATTTCCAGATTCTCTGTTTTGTTCCACTGGTCTATAAGCCTGTTCTTGTGCCAGTACCAGGCTGTTTTGATTATAGTAGCTTTGTAGTATAACCTGATATCCAGTATTGTGATCCCACCTACTTTGTCCTTCTTTTTCAAGATTGCTGTGGCTATTCGGGGTCTTTTTTGGTTCCATGTGAACTTTTGGAGTATTTGTTCTAGTTCTGTAAAATATGTCATTGGTATTTTGATGGGGATTGCATTGAATCTATAGATTGCTTTGGGTAATATGGACATTTTAATGATGTTAATTCTTCCAATCCATGAACAAGGTATGTGCTTCCACTTTTTTATATCTTCCTCTATTTCTTTTTCCAATGTCCTGTAGTTTTCTGCAAATAGATCCTTTACTTCTTTGGTTAAGTTTATTCCTAGGTATCTTAATTTTTTTGCTGCGATGGTAAATGGGATTGTTTTTTTAGTTTCTCTTTCTGTGAGTTCATCATTGGTGTATAAGAATACCGTCGATTTCTTGATGTTAATTTTGTATCCTGCTACTTTGCCAAATTCATTTATTAGGTCTAGTAGATTTTTAATGGAGTCTTTAGGGTTTTCTATGTATAATATCATGTCATCTGCAAATAATGACAGTTTCACTTCCTCCTTTCCAATTTGGATCCCTTTTATTTTTTCTTCATGTCTGATTGCTGTGGCTAAGACTTCCAGTACTATGTTAAATAACAGTGGCAAAAGTGGGCATCCCTGTCTTGTTCCTGTTTTTAAGGGAAATGTTTTTAGTTTTTGCCCATTGAGTATTATGTTGGCTGTAGGTCTTTCATATATGGCCTTTCTTATATCAAGATATGATCCCTCTATTCCCAAATTGCTGAGCGTTTTTATCAGAAATGGATGCTGGATTTTGTCAAATGCTTTTTCAGCATCTATTGATATGATCATGTGGTTTTTATCTTTCATTTTGTTTATGTGGTGTATCACATTTATTGATTTTTGAATATTGAACCAGCCTTGCATCCCTGGGATGAATCCCACTTGGTCATGGTGAATAATTTTTTTGATGTATTGCTGGATCCGATTTGCTAGTATTTTGTTTAGGATTTTGGCATCTATGTTCATCAGGGATATTGGCCTGTAGTTTTCTTCCTTTGTAGTGTCTTTTTCTGTTTTGGAATCAGAATTATGCTGGCCTCATAAAGTGAGTTTAGAAGTCTTCCTTCTTCTTGAATTTTTAGAAATAGTTTGAGGAGAATGAGTATTAGATCTTCTTCGAATGTTCGGTAAAACTCCCCCGTGAAGCTGTCCTGGCCTGGGCTTTTGTTTGCTGGGAGAGTCTTGATTACATCTTCAATTTCCTTCGTTGTTATTGGTCTGTTAAGTTTTCTATCTCTTCCCGGTCCAGTTTTGGGAGACTATGTGTTTCTAGAAATGTGTCCATTTTGCTTAGATTGTCGAATTTATTGCCATATAAATGTTCATAGTATTTGTTAACGATCCTTTGTATTTCTGTGGTGTCAGTTGTTACTTCTCCTCTTTCATTTCTGATTTTGTGTATTTGGGTTCTCTCTCTTTGTTTCTTGGTGAGTCTAGCTAAGGGTCCATCAATCTTGTTTAACTTTTCAAAAAACCAGCTCTTTGTTTCATTGATCCTTTGAATTGTTTTTCTGGTCTCTATGTCATTTATTTCTGCTCTGATATTTACTATTTCCTTCCTTCTACTTGCTCTGGGGTTTTCTTTTTGTTTGCTTTCTAGTTCTTTAAGTTGTGAGGTTAGATAGTCTATTAGAAATTTTTCTTGTTTCTTGAGGTGGGCCTGTAGTGCTATGAACTTCCCTCTCAGAACTGCTTTCGTTGCATCCCATAGATTTTGTATTGTTGTGTGTGTGTTCATTTTCATTGGTTTCCAGAAAGTCTTTAATTTCTTCCTTGATCTCCTCGGTAACCCATTCATTGTTTAGTAACATGCTATTTAGCCTCCATGTATTCAAATGTCTTTGCATGTTCTTGTTGCGATTGATTTCTAGTTTCATGCCATTGTGATCTGAGAAGATGCTTGATATGATTTCAATCTTCTTGAACTTGTAGAGACTTCGTTTGTGTCCTAACCTGTGGTCTATCTTTGAGAATGTCCCATGTACACTTGAGAAGAATGTGAATTCTGTAGTTTTGGGGTGTAATTCTCTGTAAATATCTATTAAATCCATTTGGTCTAGTGCTTCATTTAGAGTCTCTGTTTCCTTGTTAATTTTTTGTCTAGAGGATCTATCCAGTGATGTCAGCGGGGTGTTGAAGTCCCCTGCTATGATTGTATTGCTGTCGATTTCTGCTTTGAAGTCCTCCAGGAGATTTTTAATGTATTTTGGTGCTCCTATATTGGTTGCATATATGTTTACCAAGGTTATATCTTCCTTTCAATATTATGTAGTGACCTTCTTTGTCTCTAGTTATGGCCTTCATTTTGAAATCTATTTTATCAGATATGAGTATTGCTACCCCAGCTTTTTTTTCCTTTCCATTTGCTTGGAAGATTTTTTTCCATCCCTTCACTTTCAGCCTATGTGAGTCTTTTGTTGTGAGGTGAGTCTCTTGTAAACAACATATATATGGGTCATTGTTTCTTATCCAATCCGCTACTCTGTGTCTTTTGATCTGGGCGTTCAGTCCATTTACATTTAAGGTGATTATTGATATGTACTTATTTATTGCCATTTTTGTTTAGTGTGGTTCTGTTTTCCTTTCTATTTCTTCTACTAATTACAGCAGTCCTTTTAACATTTCTTGCAGTGCTGGTTTGGTGCTAATGTATTCCTTTAGCCTTTTTTTGTCCGGGAAGCTCTTTATTTGACCTTCTCTTTTGAATGATAGCTTTGCTGGGTAGAGTAGTCTTGGGTTCAGACACTTGTTTTTCATGACCTTGATTATTTCATGCCATTCCCTTCTGGCCTGTAATGTTTCTATTGAGAAGTCAACTGATATCCTTATGGGGGTTCCTTTGTAGGTAACCTGTTGCTTAGCTCTTGCTGCCTTTAGGATTCTCTCTTCGTCTTTAATTTTTGGCATTTTAGTTACTATGTGTCTTGGTGTGGGCCTTTTTGGGTTCTTCTTACTTGGGACTCTCTGTGCTTCTTGAACTTGAATGCCTTCTTCCTTCACCAAATTAGGGAAATTTTCTGTCACTATTTCTTCAAATATATTCTCTAACCCTTTCTCATTTCCTTCTACTTCGGGGACTCCTATGGTGCAAATATTATTACATTTCCAGTCGTCCCACAGTTCTCTTAAGCTGTCTTCCTGTTTTTTCATTGTTTTTTCCTTTTGGTTTTCTGATTGGTTGATTTTTTCTACCCTGTCTTCTAATTCACTGATCCGGTCCTCAGCTTCTTCTACTCTGGTGTTTAGTCCTTCCAATGTGTTCTTCATTTCTGCTATGTCATTCTTCATTTCCAATTGGTTTATTTTCAATATTTCTATGTCTTTGCTCATGGTGTTGATGTCCTTACACATTCTGTTGAGCTTCCTCAAGATCATGGCTCTGAATTCTAGTTCTGTTAACTTGCTTAACTCCATTTCATTTATCTCATCTTCGGTGGAGGTCTCTTGTTCTTTCATTTGGTATCTGTTTCTTTGTTTCACCATTTTTGCTATCTCAGTGGTTTTTGGAGCCTGCCAACTTTTCCCTGTGGATATTGGTGTTCTGCTGTTTGTGGCTCCTTGTACTGGGTTTGGATGAGCGTGGGAGGACTCACGTTATACACCACTGTTGAGTCTTACTTTCATGGGTAGATTTGCAAACCTAGAAAAGGTTCAGTTATCCTCCAGCTTTTTGCCTAAAGGCTATTAGTCCCAGTTAAAGAGCCTTGGGTTCTTAGTTGAATCAGCCATACTTTTTAAAATCAGATCTTTTATTCAATCATCTTTCTCTCCTCAATATTTTTTAAAATTATTACTCTCAATAATTAAAAATACTTTATAAGACAAAACTTTATTGTGTTAATAATTTACAACACAGAACACATAAGCATATTATTTAACCACAACACTTATATATTTATCTTTAATAGATAAGAAACTAAAGAAAATAAGACTTGGATATTGCAATTTCTTGGATTATCTGCAAAAAAAATCTAAAGTAGATTTGTGTGAATTGAGGTGAAAACAGAATCTACACAATGCATCTTCCTAAAATGTCTGTTAAATGTTCTTCACATCACAGTAGCTTTGCTCCCTCGAGATTCTGTATATTTTCTATTTACTTGTTGAAGAAACTGAATTCTTTATATCTGTATTTGTTGGATTGCTTTCATATAATGTCGTTTTCCCTATTTTCATGTTCCTTCTATTTGTTAATATTTTTTTATATCTCGACTTAGATTCCAGTTCATTGCATGTGTGTGTGTGGCAATGGGAGGTGGCCTGCCCTTCCCGTGCATCCTGACAGCAATCGTGGGAATCTGTGATTCACATTTGGTGAGCTAAGATCGGTCCATGGATCAGGCACTATCAGGTATCCATGTAGGTGGTGCATTTCTTCTCAAGTTTCCAAACCAATAATGATCTAATGGCTTTGGCATTTGTGGATGATAACTGTCTAGATTAGCTACGCATTAAGAACAACAAAGTGGTGAGCTTCCATCATTCATTTCGCATTCATTAGCTGGTGTTTGATTTAACATTTTTGTTTACCCTATAATAAATTTTCTTCAGAAAAAGCAGGATAAATACTCAAACAAGAATTTCAGTTATTTATCATCTTCTTGAATAATGACCAATGAGTGTTTTTATTCTTTTTGGGTATCATTTTGAAGACATGAATTTTTCCATATTTGTTTGCATTCTTTGCATTAATTATTCTTTTTAATATTAAAATTGTTCCACCCCTTGCCATTGGATGTCTTTTCAGATGGTCTAATCTGGGTTTTGTTTCATGATTTTTATTACTGTCTATGTTTTGAGGTATAACTATAAGTTCTAGGATTGTTTATACATATTCTGCCCCAGGCCTGGAATCATCATTTCACCAGGAAGCCTGGACACTGCGGGTTTTCAGTATTTTTACTTCTCTTTACTAGGAAGTATGTATGTAAGCCCTATTATAATATATTTATTAATAAAATCAGTCAAAAGAGAGAACAAATGCACACATGGGAAAATGGTACAAATTGTCTCTCTCACTTTTATTCCCCTACCTCAGAACGACCTGGCAGTTGAACCAGGGTGTTCTTCGAGGAATTTTCACAAATATATCACATGAACACAATGGTCCACCTGGATGTATTATCACCTACAGGTCCATAATATTCTTGATGAAAAAAAAGAAAAGACAGTACAATACTTACAATTTTAAAATTACTTTGGTGTCATTTAAAAAATTTTTCCTGTAGAAATTGCATTTTATTATTTTCTATGCACAGAGAAATCTTACTTATTTGTACTAGTTGTTATAGTTTGAAAACCAACTTTCAGTAGAGATTTAAAAGAATCAAATACAAATTTTGTGTAACATTAAAAGGCTGACTTCTACACATACTTTGAATAGTTCTTCCTTCTACTAAAATAAAAACTTAGTCAATGACAATTCAAATGCATATCATTTTACTTTGTTCATAGAACCTTATACAATTTTTGGTTAGTTTCCTGTTCAGAATTAAGAATTATTGAAGCTTGTGTAACAAGGACTTTGTTCTCCATAATTCATTTCCTGTTACTTGCTTATGCAATGAAGCATTATAATCTGTAGTCTATTTTACTTCACAGGACTTAAAACTTCATTGCTTGTACAAAGAAAAGAACAAAGATGAGTCAGGAGTATAAAACAACATTTCCTAGGTAATGAGAAAGTAAATCAACTTACATTTCTCGCAAACTGATAAGTAGAAAGTTTTTACTAATGAGTTCTATAACTCTGACAATGCAGTGTTTATTTATAGAGTCCTCTCCCAAGAAACATGCTCATATGGAGTAATCATTATACACTGAGATTAGGTCCTAGGTAAATACAATCTATGCTGAATTACTTACATAAGAATTAGTATAAAATATCAAGCTATACTTTGAAATTGTTACATCTCAATAATTTTAAATCCAGTAACACTCTTGACAGACCTGTTAAATAGTATTTGAAATGCACCATGTAGATTTATTTAAAAATTAATGAATCATTCTTACCTTTAAAATATTCAAACTGGTTTTGATTGAAGAATTACTGAGACAGGAGAAGCTGCTCAGCGAAGCCACGGCACTTACAGGTGCTCCCAGTAAGGGGAGTGGAGTGGGAGCGCATCTCCACATTTCCCTTGGTTATCCCATAGGGTGTGAGAGGCAGGACATCAAGAAGCTGCAGGGTGGCACAGGCTGAATACCGCTTTTCCCCGTTAATCCTTTTCTGAATCATTATATAGTAATAGAGCATCAACTAGTTCATGGTATATTACTTTAAATACCCAGCAAGTCACAAAATTGAAAAGCATGTGTCTCCTACTAATGGGTCACTAGGAAATATAGGAAATCTTATCTATATATGTAAGTGAAGACTGTTATAGAAAGAATCTATTTGGCCCTGGTCAGTGTGGCCCAGTGGTTAGAGAGTCAGCCTGCACACTGAAGGGTCATGAGTTTGATTCCCAGTTAAGGGCATGGACCTGGTTTGCAGGTTTAATCCCAGGCCCCCGTTCAGGCTTGTGTGGGAGGCAACCAATTGATGTATCCCTATCACATCAATGTCTCTCTCTCTCTCTCTCTCTCTCTCTCTCTCTCTACCTATCTATCTCTTTTCCTTCCTCTACCATACTCCCTTCCACATTCTCCCTAAAAAAAAAAAACAGTAGAAAAAATATCCTCTGGTGAGGGTTAACAACAACAAAAAAGATGATTAGGAGTGAAAGAAGAGTAACAACTAGAGATTTGGCAGGGATTAAACCAATAAATATTATCAATAACTTTATGCCAATTAATTTTTAAACATTTTTAATTGTTTTTCTTTATTGATTTTAGAGAGAGAGGAAGGGAGAGGGAGAGGGAGATAGAAACATAGATGGGAGAGAACATCCATTGGCCGCCTCCTGCATGCCCCCCACTGGGGATTTGGCCCACAACCTGGGCATGTGCCCTACCGGGAATCGAACCAGCGACCTCTTGGTACATGGGTCGACACTCAACCACTGAGCCACACAGGCCGGGCAATGCCAATTAATTTTAAAACTTAGATAAAATGGAAATATTTTAAGAAAAATATTGATATAAATATTTTTTTTATTCAACAAGAAACAGAAAATATGCATAACCCTATGATTCGTTAGCACAGTTGCATCAGTAGATAAATATCTCCTCACAAGGAAACTCCAAGCTCAGATGGGTTTATAAGAATTATAACAATCAGTCAAAAAAGAGATTGTTTCTATCTTTCTGACACTCAAAGAGAAGTCACATTCACAGAATCATTTTTGAGTCAAATACAATCCTGGTAGCAAAACCAGAGGCAGCTGCGTGGTCTCAAGCGCGGAGACTTGCCGACCTCTGGAAGCACCGAGGCCTGAGATGCTGAGACACTCATGGAAATGAAGACGGAATCATTCAGGACCGCTACTCTGGGAGAAAAGGAGAGAGCTGATCAAAATACAAAGGAGGGGTGGGATAGAACAGAACATTCTGGGGAGGGGCGTAGACGTAGAGGCCGTAGTTTTAATAATCGAAACAGCACCGCAGAAGCGCCAGAACCCTCCAGCTGGGACCGTGGCCCTGATTCACGCCTCCCCTCAAAGTCTGAAAACCACGGAGTAGCCTGTCCACGAAAACACAAAAGAAGGATTCAAGTTGAGCCTTAATATAAATATGTGATTTTTTTCAAAAGAATTAAGACAACCTGAAAAACCTGCGTATAGAAAATGAGAATGTTACATATATATACATATACACATGTTCACAAACGACAGAAACATTGGAATGTAACAACACTAAAAGAAAAAGTTTAGAAGTTGACAAAAACTATGAAACACACACACAGTATATTTCACAACAAAAATTACGAATACAGAAATCAGTGTGTCACTTGGATTCCATAAAATGGACCTGGCTACGAACTTCTGCTCCAAAATATTTAGTATTCCTTTAATGGGCTACTTTTTTTTCTCTTTTTTTCCAACTGCCCCTTTTGTGTGGGGGGAAAAAATGAATAATGGGATTTCTAGGGTAGAGGTAGATAAAATGCTTCCTAAAAGTCTCATTCAGGCTTCAGCTTTTAAACTCGTCCCTGATTTTTAGAATCTTTTTTTCACTTCTCTTATTCTTACTTCCCTGTCCTTTGTTCTCACCGATACTCTTTTTTTATACTTATCTCAGATTTCTAATAACAGCAATGAAATAATCAAGCATAACTAAACAAATTATTTGAAAAATAATAACTTTGTCCATCCCTTCCCTCCCCCCATGCAAATGGCTGCTTGCATGAAAGTCAGCCCTCCAGTCCCCTTAGGGAATGAATTCGTCTGGCTTATTTTGGAAAATACTTTTGCATAACACCAAAGATGAGCTCAGGACATAAAATACTTGGCATATTCTATGAAATTCAGGGAAAACCTTGTGTCCTTATTGTTTTTTAATTATTGATTTTTAGGGATTACTTTTTTTAAATTCAGATAAAAGCTTTTTGTCTGATATTTAAATTGCAAATATTCTCTCTTAGTCTATAATCTGTATTTTTAATTTCTTCATAGGTATCTTTTGAGGATCATACATTTTTCCTGTTTCTGAAGTCCTACTTATGAATTATTTTATGATTGGTGTTTTGTGCACTAAAAACCCTGGCCTTTACCAAGATCATGAGTGTATGCTCTTATGTTTTCTTCTAGAGCAGGAGACAGCAAATATTTTCTGTAAAGCAGTAGGTAGTATATTTTAGGCTTTGTGGGCCTTATGATCTTTATCGTAAATACTCAACTCAGTCATTATTGCATGAGAAACTATAGACAATACTTAAAGAATAAGTGTGTGCATGGTTGTGTTCCAATAAAACTTTATGAAAGGTTACAGTCGGTAGTGCGCGGAAAGGTTCAATAGCAACCCAGAGGGTGAATAAAGAAGAACTGGATTTATTTAAAGAAAAGGGGCTGGGTGGGGGATGGGGTTATGGGGTTGATGATGGCAGCCCCTGGGAGCTGGAGTCTGGTCCTCATATGCCTCCACTGGTGGGAAGCCTTTGTCATCAGTGGGTTTTGGGGCCTGGATTCAGGGGCTTGGGTAGTGGGGTTGGGTCTACAAGAATGTGGATGTGCGATCAGGTGCTTCTTTGGCAGTTTTGATTCCTTATATGGTTTGATTCCTGGTGTCCAGCATTTCCTGTCCAACAGGTCTTCCTGGTCGTTGTTTTTCTGTGGTGGGAAGCTGACAAAATGGCCATTAGGAATGATATTGCCTTGTAAATCCTAACACTTCATTTACAATGACAGAGAGAAGGACTTTCTGTTCAGGGACAAGAACACATAGACTCAATTTCCCATGTTCCTTCTCTCTCATTACAACTATATACCTTGAAAATCATTCGGGAGGCAATCATAAGAGGACTCTCAAAGTAGAAACCAGGTGGACTGGACAGGGGACTCAGGAGCTGAAGGATGGCACCACCTGAGTTCCTTGGGTTTCTCCCTGCCTGGGCACCAGGGAGGCCTGCAGCACAGCGTGCCGACGAGAATGAACAGAACAAATACAAGAGCAGTGCCCCTTTTGGTCAAAGAGAGAGTAAGGAAAGCCCAGCAGGGACTTGCCCAACGGCAGTGATGGGAACACCCCAGCAGAGGCAGGGGTGTGGAGCAACCCATACCATCACCCCTGGCAGCAGCAGTGAAGCCAAGGAGCCCTGGAAGGCTGATCCACCCCACCCCACACGAGGTAACAAACAGCACAGTGGATTCTTGACCAAAGGCTGGCTCCAATAGGCCCTGTGTGCCCAGGCTCTCCAACCAGTGGCAGAAGATGACCGCTGACTCACAAGTGTCCACTACCCAGAAATAGCAGACGTGAAGATGGTGGGTGTGGCTGAAAAAGGGCAACATGAGAAACCCTTGTGGTGATGGAACTGTTCTGTAATTTGACTGTGTTGGCAGGTATATAGACCCGCATGTGATCAAACTACATAAGACTTCACAAACACACACACACACACGGAGTTTATGGAAACCTAAAATCTAACCACAATCAGTGGATTGTGTCAGTATCATTGTGGATGTAATATTGGCTAATATGAATGGTGGTGAAATGATGGATATCTGTGTAGAGGTTTTGGTATGAAATGTTTTCAGTTATTTTGGATATTTACCTAGGAGTAAAATTACTGGGTCATAAGACAACTCTAAATTTTTATGCATCTATTAAACTTTTCCAAAGTGAATGTACCATGTTCCATGCCTTCCAACAATGTACGAGAATTCCACTATCTCCACGC
This sequence comes from Tadarida brasiliensis, assembly GCA_030848825.1. Classification (NCBI taxonomy): domain Eukaryota; kingdom Metazoa; phylum Chordata; class Mammalia; order Chiroptera; family Molossidae; genus Tadarida; species Tadarida brasiliensis. Next base: position 5,794,903 of record CM061270.1, read on the forward strand.
CCTTGCTGACTCTTGCTCCTATCCATCTTTGTAATCATAGCCGCCCTAGTGCTTATGAAGTGGGATCTCATTTTGTTTCGCGTTAGATTTACATTTTTCTAATGTCTAATGATGTTGCACACTTGCATGTGGTTATTAGATATTGTATTAGAGAAATGTCTATACAAGTATTTTGCCAATTTTTTGTTTCTTTTTATTTTTGAGTTTTAAGAGTTCTGAATATTATAGTTATACAACATACATAGTTTAGAAATATTTTCTCCAATTCTGTGGGAGCTCTCTCAGGCTTTTCAGTTAAATGTTATTGATCTAAATGTTTGTCGTTACACTAACTACCATACAGTCTGGGTCACAGTAGCTTTGCTGTAAGTTATGAAATCAGAAAGTATAAGTCTCCAGAAAAGGTCTGCTTTTCAAGGTTGTTTTGGCCATTCTGGATCCTTTGAATTACCATATGAATTCTAGAATCAGCTTGTCAGTTTCTGCAGGGAAGCTAGCTGGGATTTTGCTAGGGCTTACATTGGATGTGCCGATCAATTTGTGCAGTGATGCCATCTTAGTCATGTCAAGTCTTTCAATAAATAAGCAAGATATGTTTTTTCATTTCTTTAGGTCTTCTTTAATTTTTTTCAACCATGTTTTGTAGTTTTCAGTGTACAAATCTTATATATCTTTTGTTAAATTTAAGTATTTTATTATTTTTGATGCATTTGTATATAAAATTTCCTTAATTTTATTTCAGATTTATAATTTTAATGTGTACATATATAGTTGACCTTGGAACAATGTAGAGGTTAAGTACACCGACTCCCCATGCAGTTGAAAAGTCGTATATAACTTTTGACTCACCCAAAAACTTAACTACTAATAGTCTACTATAGTCTTACTGATAACATGAATTGTCAATTAACATGTATTTTGTATGTTATATGTATTACATACTGTATTCTTACAATGAAGTAAGCTAGAAAAACTGTTTACAGCACTGTATTGTATTCATTGAGAATATAAGTTAGCATCATCTGTTTACAGGATGATTTGTTTATCAGTAACTATATCAATATTGTCTTATAGGACACAAGACACTGTAGATGTATTACTCTCACCAGGTTTCAGAAATGAAAGATAATGTGTAAAAGAAATTCGTATTTATTTACAGGTATAATGATTCATGCATTGATAATGAAAAAGCAGCAATATGATTGCTTTATGGTAGCCTAGTATAATTGACACATTTGTTTCATGGTATAGCATTGCCTATACACTAATGAATGAATCATAAAATTTTATAGCATGCAGTATTATAGTCATATTCATAGGCAGTATTGGAAACATTGTATTTAAAAACAAACTTACCTGTAATGATAGACTGATGCAAAGTTTCTCCAATTACAAGAGAGGCATATAGTACAGTAACTTGAAAGCAAAGTTATAAAAGTAAGAAAACTAAAACATCATTCATTTTATATGAAATATTATTCACCTTATACCTATGTAAGGATGGGTTATACTTCAATACAAGTCTTGCACATTTTGGTCTACATGATGAGTACTTAGGTGATGATAATGATAATAAAAATGCCTCCTACAACTCTTGCTGTATAGTGATTAGATTTTCACAGGTAAGTATATTAACTGACATGACAATTATTAACTAATACTATTTATCAGTAATATTATTTACTAATAGTCATTAAGTGGAAGTGGATCACCATAAAAGTCTTCATCTCGTCATCTTCAGGTTTAGTAGGCTAAGGAGGGGGAGGAGGGGTTAGTCTTACTTTCTGAGGGGTGGCAGGTGGAAGAGATGGAGGAGGTCCAAGGGGAGGCTAGAGAATCAGGCAGACTCAGTTGGACTTGACAAAAATATATCATAAATTCTGTCTGACATTTTTGTTTTTTCATTTCTCTGAAAATATTTCTGTGTGGTACTAATGTTCTCTCTACTGTGTGCTCTAGTTCCTGTGCCCATATCATTGAAGGGTCCATATCATAAAGAAGTTAAAAGCAGTCTTGAATAATTGGACCCCTTCTGCCAGATCGTTGGATGTCAATTTGTTTTCTGGCCCTGTTTCTTCTCTGTCTTCTTCCTCATCGTCTAGTGCTGGCTCAGAAGCACTCTTCTTCATTACGTCCTCTTCTGTTAATTAACTCCTCTGCTGTTCTGTTTATTGACTTTCAAATTTTTCCAAGACCCATATTTTGAAATATTTCACCTCCCACCTTTTTTCCACAGCCACAATCTGTTATGATGTCCTTAACTGGGTCTGCCGTCAGTCCTCTGAACTCATGCACAACATCTGGACAGTTTTCCGTGCAGGAATTGATTGTTTAGGGCTTGATGCTTTTGTGTCTCTTTCTAAAACAATGATGGCATTTTCAATGGTATCATCCTCCCAGACTTTCATGATATTCTATTGGGGTTCTCTTCCATAGTGTTGACAATTCTTTCCATGAGTCTTAAAAGTTCTTATAGCCCTCTGATCTAGAAACTGAATTAGAAACATTGTGTTTATGGGAACATAGACCACTTTGATGCCTTCAGTGTTAAACTCATGGGGTTCTGGGTGGCCAGGGTCATTGTCCAATATCAAAAGAACTTTAAAGGGAAGTCCTTTATTGGCAAGGTACTTCCTGACTTCAGGAACAAAGCATTGATGGAACCAATGCAGAAAAAATGTCTCACCCTGGCCAGTGTGGCTCAGTTGGTTGGCCATTGTCCTGTGCACCTAAAGTTTGTGAGTTTGATTCCTGACCAGGGTATATGCCCTGGTTGCAGGCTGGATCCCCAGTAAGGGGCATGCAGAAGGCAGCTGATCAATGTTTTGCTCTCACATTGATGTTTCTCTCTCTCCCTCTCCCTTCCTCTATCTTTAAAAATCAATAAAAGAAATACATTTAAATAAAAAGTTCTCATTGTCCAGGCCTTCTGGCAGCTGGTGTTCATCTTTTCCCATCAATGCTCAGGGGTGAGCAGCTTTACATATAAGGGCAGTCCTGATCATAAACCTGACTGTATTTGCATAAAATAATAGAGTTAGCATATCCCTTTCTGCCTTAAATCTTGGTGCTCACTAGTAAATGTCCTTTGTGGCATTTTATTTTTCCGGAATAGGACACATTCATCTAAATTAAAAACCTATTATAGACAGAGAGCAAGCTGACAGCTGTTGGGGGGAGGATTGGGGGGTATGGATTGAGAAAAAGAAAGAAGAAAACTAATGGACGTGGACAACAGTGTGGAGATTGCTGAGGGGAAGTGGAGGAGGGTCTAGTGGGGATAAGTGGTGATGGAAGGAGGCTAGACTTGGGGTGGTAGACACATAATGCAGTGTCCAGATGACGTGTTGTGGAATGTGCAGCTGAAAACTATAATTTTGTTAACCAGCATCACCCCAATAAATTTAATAAAAAATTTAAAAACCCTGCTCAGGCACATAGCTTTAATGGCACCTGCTGGCTCTTGGTGGACAGAAGCTGCTTCTCCTGTTACCTTGACAGTTTCAAAGCCAAACCACTTTCTAAAATTATCAAATCATCCTCTGCTGGTATTAAATTCTCCAGCTTTGGATCTTTCACCTTCCTTTTGCTTTGTGTTGTCATATAATGACTTTGTCTTTTTTTGAATCATAATAAAGTCTACAGGTGTGCCTTTCTTATAGTAATCCTGCACCACGTAAAAGCTGCATTTTCAATACAAGATGAAAAGGTATTTCACAAAAAGTGTAAGGTTTTCACAAGTGCTAGTGTAGCTGCAGAGATGGCTTCACACGTTTTCTTTTCTATTTTTACAGTGGTCCTTAGGCTGGATTCATTATCCTGAAACAGTAGACAACCAGCACGGCAGACCCCTGTCCACCACGCAGTCAACAGCGCGGCTTGTCCCTGCTTCCCGGGAACTCGTCCAGCACCGCTAGCGGCACTTTGTATGGGTCACATGGTGTTATCCAAGGTTTAAGGAAATGCACTAAACTTGATGAAAAATACACGAGCCCCATGAAAGATTATTTTTTTACTGTAATACACAATTTACTGGAGAGACAGCCACGCACGCGGAGATGATTAGTGTAACGCGGCCTTTCAAGCAGACACTTGCCGCACTTGAGCTTACCGCCTAACACCAGGAGGCGGCCGCAAATTACCACGGTCGCTCAGCGTGCACTACAGTTAATTTTATGCAATTATAATTTAATACTGCTTCTTTGTTTGTTTACATTTCTCTTGACTGGGAATGGTGCCATGTAAGATTCATAACTGTTTGTGTGCATAAGTTTTGATACATTTTAACTTTTTATAAAAGATTTGTGCATATTTTACAGGAGTAAATGGTAACATAGAGTAGTATCTATTACACGTACATTTTATGCATTCATGACATACTTAATTTTTATATTAATTTTGTGTGCATTTCTAAGCCATGCAGTTCATCTGAGTTTTTTCAAATTGTTGCAAATCTCCAAAAAATGTTTCAATATATTTATTGAAAAAATTCCATGTGTAAGTGGACCCATGCAGTTCAAACCTGTGTTATTCAAGGGTCAACTGTACAACTCATTTTTGTATGTTGATTGTAACTTATTTATTAATTCCAATAGATTTTTCATAAATTCCATAGGATATTCAATAAATAAAATCATGCCATCTGTAAAGGATATAGTTTTCATTGTTCCTTATCAATCTAGATGCTTTCCATTTTTTTCCTAATTGCCCTGATCAGAATCTCCAGTAAAATGTTTAATAATAATGGTGAGAACAGATAATGTTTTGTTTCAGATCTTGGGGGAAAGCTTTGAGTTTTTCCCCCTTAAATATAATATTAGTTGTGGGTTTTAAAAAATGTTGTTGAGATGCTTAATCAAGATAAGGAAGTCTTTTCTATTCCTAGTTTGTTAAGTGTATTTTTTTTCTCGTGAAAGTATCGATATTATTTCTTAGTACTACTCATGAGTCAATAAGTACTTCAAAATGAAAACATTAAAATAATAAACAGACAGGTGGCAAGCCAGAATGACTTTTGAACTATACTTTGCTGACTCCTGTTCTGGAAGTCTATTATTTTAACTTACACTTTTATATTTATGATCCATCTCAATTATTTTGCATAACTTTTAATAAATGGTGTGAGATGAAATGGTCCATATTAAAAAAAACACAATAATATGGCAATATATACATAAAAAAACTTTCTTGTGTAAAGAAGATATAAAAATGTCCATGTGAAAATATCATATGAAAATTAGCCTCAAATCATTAGACTTGAGTAAAATTCAAATGAAAATCACCACCATGAGTCATTGCCGCATAATTCCTGGAATAGAAAATGTAAAATGTTAATGTGGGCGTGAAGTGAGTGCATACTCGGCAGGAATGTAAATCCGTAGCGTGACTTTGTAAAGACTGACAGTTTCAAACCATGTTAAACACATCCATCTCTACATCCTGCCCATTCCACGCAGGTCCATACTCAAGAGAAAAGAGTAAAAGTGTCCAGTGAAAGCCTTGGATAAGGATGTCCTTAATAACCACAACTGGATACAAACTAAATGCCCTTAAAAGCAAATATTAATGTATTCATACGACAAAATGCTCTGCAGCACTAAGAAAGAACAACTTACTTTTTATGTATGTGTATGATATATGCATACAATATGTATGACATGAACATTTTATATATATACATGACAACATACACATATATGTGTATGTATGATGTATATAACAACATGGGAATTATTGAACAATGTATAAGTTTCTCTATGTTTTAATACTTAAGTAAATATTTTCATGAAGTTTTCTAAACACATATAAAGTATCTGTTTTCAAATTTTTCAGGTAGATACCCAGAAGAGGGATTGCAGGGTCATTTGGATAGCTCCATTCTTAATTTTCTGAGGACTTTCCAGGCTGTTTTCCATAGAGGCTGTACCAGTTTACATTTCCACCAGCAGTAAATGAGGATTCCTTTTTCTGTACATTCTCTCTAACATTTGATATTTGTGTCGTGTTGATAATAGCCGTTATATCAACTGTGAGGTGGTACCTCATTGCAGATTTAATTTGCATTTCCCTAAGAGCTAGAAAGTTGAGCATCTTTTCATACATCTGTTGGCCATTTGTATGTCTTCTTGGGAGAAGTAGCTGTTCAGGTCCTCTGCTCATTTTTAATTGGACTGTTTCTTGTTGTTGTTGAGTTGCGTGAGTTCTTTATATACGCTGGACATTAACCCCTGTCGGAGCTGTTGTTTGCACTCCAATGTTCATTGCAGCATTATTCACGATGGCCAAGACATGGAGACAACCAAAGTGTCCTTTCACATATGATTGTATAAAGAAGATGTGGTACATACAAACAATTAAATACTATCTGTAAGGAAAGATGAAATACTGCCATTTGTGATAACATGGATGGATCTTGAGAGTATCATGCTAAGTGAAATAAGTCAGATGGAAAAAGTCAAGAACCGTATGATTTCACTCATGTGGGATATAAAACTGAAAGCAACAAATGAACAAACAAGATAAGCAAACAAAAATTCATAGACACAGACAACAGTATTGTGGTTACCAGAGGAGATGAAGAGGGTAGAGGGGCTCAAATATATGGTGACGGGTGGAGATTGGCTTTGAGTGACAAACACACAATGCAATATATAGATGATGTATTATAGAATCGTATACTTGAAACCATATCATTGTACTAATCAATGTCACTTTAATAAATTTAATAGCATTTAAAAATAAATAAATGTTAATAAATTCTAAACACATAGTCAAGATTCAAGGAATAACATCCTGAATGTTTCTAGTTCCAATCAGTTATTATGTAGTGTTTTTTTTAATAACTTCAAACATGTTTCCATTTTTTTTTCATTTCTTTCTAATTGCTTCATTTCTCTAGTTTTAGCCTTTAGTCCATATTCCTCTTTTTTTGGGGTCCAGTACCATTTATTTTTCTATTTCTATCTCACCGTCTTCACGATTTTGTATATTCTTGGACTTCTCATCTTTGCTATTTCATAGGAACTAGATTCTCTCTCTAACACACACACACACACACACACACAGAAATGTAAATTACAATCTGCATAGAAAAACGTAGATCATAATCTAAGTCATTTTTTTAAAGTTGTTTATAACATTTTTATATTGTCAGGAAAATTTAAAATATAACCTTACTTAAAATAATGGGATCTATTTAGCGGTAAAGGACAGATGAGCCCGCCTTTTTTTTTTTTTGTCCTTATGGACTTTTTAGTTGGTTGTTTTATTTGATTGATCTGTGTATAGCTCAGACCAGAAGACCAAATCTATGATTCATCTCTAGAAGCCTCATTTAAATAACACTCTATTTACATTAGCATTCCTAATTACTTAATGGCCAATCAGATATGGTTCATTGCTAGTAAGTGTAGAGACATGTTGTCTGAAGGATGTGGTTTAATTAGTATACTCTTAAAAACAGGTCCCTCGTGACCGCTGGATGTAATCATTATTTTATGTATTTAACTGTGAAATTCATATTTACTAATCAGGCTAGAGAAGAGATTTTTAGTTCTCAAATCTTGTTAATAGAGCATAGTCAGAGTTTTAAAGGAGCCTGCAAAAACTTAACAAAAGCAGATTACTTTTTAAAAAATGGCCACCATTCTAATAAAATAGTTATTACACCTAAATGCTAATATCATATCCATAAAGCAGGAAGAGGGAATAAGCTTATTGTAATTCTGTCTTTAATAATTTAAGTTTAGTAGGTTTACATTTTCGAAACTACTGAGATTATTTAGGTATTGTTACAATTGATTAATGATTTTGAAAATGACCTCATTTTAAGGATAACTGGTGATTTACAGTTTTCATCCCATTGTTTATTCATTAAACAACCAAATTAAATGTATTTTATAACCAGGAAACACGATGTATGAAAACTTGAACTTGGCCCTGGTGGAGAGAGATCAGTGGTTCCCCTTCCAAACAGCATCACTTCCTGATGTCATCGAATCTTCCATGGGTTGTCATTTGCAGTTAACTTCTGAGAAGCACCATATTTCTTAATGGGGGTTATAATTTGTTATAATTTATACATATATTATACACATGCATACATAACATATAAACATAGTCAAGAAATTAGTTTGCAAGGATTTAAAACAACCAATAAAAATTATACTGTGATCCCTGGCTGGTTTGGCTCAGCAGTTAGACTGTCAGCCCTCGGACCAATGAGTCATGGGTTAAATTCCGGTCAAGGGCACTACCTTGGCTGCGGGTCATCCCTGGCTCTGGTCCAGTTGTGGGGGAGGCAACCAGGCAACGTGTCTCTCACATCAATGTTTCTCTCTCTCTCTCTCTCTCTCTCTCTCTCTCTCTCTCTCTCTGTCTGTCTCTCTCTCCCTCCCTCCCATTCTATCTGATGATAAATAGAAAAATATCCTTGGGTGAGGATTAAAAAGAGAGAGAGAGAGAGAGAGATACTGTGAGCGTAACCTTGTGCAGAACTTTCTAGTATGCCTTCATGAGCTCACTGATCATTCGTTGTCCATGACTCTCATTAGGGTGTGGATCACACAGGTGTCCTGGGACTGCTTTCTACCAGGAATCAGTCAATGACTCAGCCGCCAATTCCAGCGTTGTGACTCTCATTCCTGCGAAATGTTTTCTCACTGTCTCTTTATATCTTTCAGATGCACACGGGCAGCATCTTACAGCTGCCTCCCATTTGCAGAATTCACAGCAACAGTAAAGATAGTAGTAACTTGATATTGTCAATGTTACTGAGTCAAGCATAATATTAGAGATGTTTTTTTAGGCCTTACTATATGTCGGACATGTTTGTGATCATTTTACTCCATTAACTTGTTTACTCCTCAGAGCCATCTACTGAGTTAAGCATTATTACTATTCTCATTATTCCCATTTTAGAGATGAGGAAGTTGAAATACTGAAACATTTAATACCTGTCATATACAAGTAATAACTGGGGACACCTAGATGTCATCAATACCTTTAGAAGTTATAAATGAGATATTTTTTGTGACTTTGAAGAATTAAGACCACTACTGATTTGTAAGTCGTAAATTGTTTCCGAGTTTTACAGTATCAGAAACATAAGATAATAACCTTCAGGAAAAATTACTGGAATACTTGTAAAAACTACTGGCAGTACTTCCACAAGTAAGCAATGAGTTCACTTTTAGCTTTGTCCTCAGATCGCTATGACTTGAGTTTTATTAGTGGCTGGGTGGCACTCGTCTGTCCACCAACCTCGTCCTGAGCACCCGTCGAGGAGGGGCCGTGGCCTCAGCGGAGTCGGGAGCCGGCACCGAAGCGGCTCTCCCATCGCGGGCCTCCAGCTTCCATCACAGTTTGTGATGTCGTCTGTGCTGTCCTGCTGGCACTCCCCTAATCGCCCTCTTTCCCTTCAAATGAAGTCACCTACAGAGACACAGAATGGGAGAGTTTTATTTATATAGATTTGGGACAGTATTTTCTTTATTAAAGTCTATCAGTTTATTCTGATAATGAACAAAGGTTACTAAAGTAGGCTTTATTTTTACTTATTTAAAAAGAAATTTTTTTTAATCCTCACCGAGAATACTTTTCTGTTTATCTTCAGATAGAGTTGGAGGGTGGGAGAGAGAGGGAAATATCGATGTGAGAGGGACACATCAACGGGCTGCCTCCCGCCAGACCCCGACCAGGGCCTGACCAGAATCGATCCCATGACTCATTGGTCCGCGGGCCGACACTCTACTGCTGAGCCAAACCGGCCAGGGCAAGTAGGCTTTCTTTTTAAAGTGTACTTTAACACATAAACAGTTCTGTAAAACACAGACCACCTTCAGGAGACATGTAATGATGAAAGGAACCTGAATATTTAGAGTCAGACACACTTGGACTTGATTTCTAGCCATATCAATTACTATATGCAAGATTTGGGGTTAATTTTTTCATCTTAGTTTAACTCTACAAGGGTAGAATCATTACTATCCTGATTTTATTTATGCAGAAATTGAGGCTGAGATGATAAGTAACTTGCACCAAGTCATACAAAATGATGGAGCTAAAACATAGACTCAGGCATTTGCCTGCCAAGCCCATGTTCTTAACCACCACAACAAGGAATTGCAAAAGAGGTCGCATGCAAAAGAAACTGTTGGAAGTAGTTAAAGCTGAACTATAATTTTTTGGAAGGATATGGAAGAAAATATATGTCAAATACCTACTAACAAAAGATGTGAGGGGCAGGCAGAACCTCAGTAGAGGTCGTGGGACAGGAGTAACGTGCTTCAGGTGTTGCCATTGGTAACACCTTCTGTGTCATGGCAAAATATCCAAGCCGCTGGATGCTGCACATGAGTGCTACACTCAAGACTAAAAGTTCTTAGAAGAAATATATAAATGTCCAGGATGAGTCTATTGACTGCATTGTTACCGTCCAAGATGTGGAAAGAGAATGTTTCTGTCCCTGCCTTCCACCATGGACTAGTCTTCTAATCAAAACTTTGGTTGCACATATAAGTGAAACCATACAGTAACTTTCTCTATCTGACTTATTGATGTAACATAACATCTTCTAGGTCATCCACGTTGTTGCAAATGGCAGGATTTCATTCCTTTTTATTGCTGTGTAATATTCCATTGTGTGTGTGTGTGTGTGTGTGTGTGTGTGTGTGTGTCTTTATCCAGTCAGCTATCCAGGACACATAGGTTTCACTTATAAGTGGAATAAAAAATAAAAACAAAAACAAATGCCCAGCCGGTGTGGCGCAGTGGTTGAGCATTGACCCATGCACCAAGAGGTCACTGGTTCGATTCCAATCAGGGCACATGCCCAGGTTATGGGCTAAATCCCCAGTGGGGGGCATGCAGGAGGCAGCCAATCAATGTTCTCTCTCATCGATGTTTCTATCTCTCTCTCCCTCTCACTTCCTCTCTCTCTAAAATCAATTTAAAAAAAAAAAAAAAGAACAAACAAAATAAAATAAAAACAGAGACCAAATAGGTGGTTGCCAGAGGGCAGGGTGGTGGGGAATGGATGAAAAAGAGTAATGGAAATATAGTCAATAATACTGTGATAAATGGGAATATAGTCAATAATACTGTGATAAGTTTGCACAGTGACAGATTATTATTAAAATTAGTATGGTGATCACATTATAAGGTTATAAATGTCAAATAACTATATTGTACATCTGAAACTAATATAATTTTGCATACCAGCTATACTTAAATTTAAGTAAAAGGTGATTGGATTTGGGGAAGCCAAAGGGAGCAGATTTCCAGCAGAAATTGTATACAAACAAACATCCGTTCAGGAGCACCCAATGAAGTGCCCTTTGACGTTAGCTGAACACTGAGGGAGTCGCCGCCACATTAACAACAGAGCGTTAAAACATTGTGACTGACATACATTTGAATTTACTAATGATATAATGTGTATAAAAGTTTAAAATTTGAGGCAGTTAATAGTTGTAATGAAAGATACCTAAAATTGAATTGTTAAAGCATGTGGTCAAAATGTATATGAAATGACATATTTGTAGGTTTGGATTACCTGTGTAAGTAGGTCACTCTGGTTAAAGTAATAATTTAAACGTTTTTGAAGCTTTAGAGGGAAGAAGAGAGACCGAAAAGCATTGTGCTGGTCCCAGACGATTCTGGTCTTCTGATGCCTCACATGGGGTCTTAGAAATGAATGACCAAGATATTAGAGAATATTCTGATGTTGAATAATTGTTTGATTTTCTTTTGTGGGACAGAGGAGCAGAGCACATCTCTGTGGGTGAGAGCAGGGTTTTCCTTGAAGCAAATCAGATTTCCCATGTCAGTCATTCTGAGGTGCCATGGGAAGAGGCTCTTGACTTTAAGGAGGAAAAATCTTTTGTTGCCTGGGCTTGGGGAAGTTGGCCCAGAAACCATGGTATAGAGTCATCTGTAGTTATTTTTTTTAACAGCTTTATTGATGTATAATTAGCATAATTAATACCACCTATTTCAAGTGTACAATTTGATGAGTTTTGACATATGTATACACCCACGAAAACATCACTACAATTAAGATAACGAACATATCTATCATCTCCAAGCCTCCATGTGGTCTTTGTAAGGTATCCTTGCTCCCCGGCCCTCACCTGGCCCCAGGCAACCACTGACACGCTTTCCGTCCAACTGCATTTTTTTGTTAGTTTTATACAAATGAAATTATACAATGTGTGTTTGTTTTTTTCTGCCTTCTTTCACTAAGCATGCATTTTAAGACTCACCCATCTTCCTGAGTACACCAATAAAATATATTTAATTTCTCTTTATTGCTGAAGAGTATTCCATTTTATGGATATACAGTATTGATCCATTTATTTGTTTATGGACATTTTGATTGTTCCCATTGTGGGCTGTTATAAATAAAGTCACTGTGAACATTTGAGTACAGTATTTTGTGTGAGCCTATGCTTTAGCCAAGGAGATGTGTAGCTGTTTCATTTAGAAGGTTTATGTTCAACTTTTAAAGAAACAAACCGTTTTCTAAACTGATTGTACCACGCTATATTTTCACCACCAGTGTATGAAACTTCCATTTTTTGCCCAAAATGAGGTATTGCCAGCCTGTGGTGCATTTGTCATATCCAAGGAACTATATCAATACATTACTATGAACTCACCACCACTTGTTCAGATTTCACTCATTTTTTCTTTAATATTCTTTTTCTTTCTTTTTTTCAGGATCCCACACAGGACACCACAGTGTACTTAGGTGTGCTGTCTCCTTAGCTTCCTCTGTTCTGTGACAGCTTCTCAGAGTACCAGTCAAGTATTTTGTAGCATTTCCCTCAATTTGGGTTTGTCTGATGTTTTTCTTGTTGTCCAGTGGGTTATGGATTAGGGGGGAGGAGGTCACAGAGGTGAACTGTCATTCTCAACACATCATGTCAAGAGTACCTGCTGTCAGCATGACGTATCACTGATGACATTAACCTTGATCGCCCGGCTGAGGTGGTGGTTGCTGGGTCTCTCCGCTGTAAAGTTACTGTCCCTTCCTTCCTTCCTCTACTCTTTGGGAGCAAGACACTAAGAGCAACACACACACAAAGGGTTGAGAATTACGCTTCACTTCCTGAGAGGGAGTATCTATATAAGTCATTCGCACAAACACTAGTCTCTATTATTTACTTAATCACATATTTGTATCATCATGGACTTGTGGGTGTTTGTTTACTGCTTTGGGTTGTAATCCAATTCTGTGTTATTTATTTTTCAGCTCAAATTGTTGCACCTTTGGCCATTGGAAGCTCTTTCAGGTTAGTCTGTGTGTGTGTTTGAGAGGTCCCGTCTTTGTGTTTCTTTGCTTGTTTAAGCACTTCATTTCCTTCCAGGACTACGGGATGCTGCAGACTCGCGGTGGACATTACCACCTTCGGCTCGCGAATTGGCTCCGTCTGCATGCAGCCTGGCTTCATTTACCGGGAAGCACAGTACAAGCCATGATCTGAGTGCGTGTCTGCTACGGGAAAGGTATTGCTTCTAGTCACTCTCAGCAGGAAGAACAAGAAAATAGATCTATACTGATTTATGTATACTCCATAATAATTTTCTTAATTTAATCCTCACCTAAGGATATGTTTTCATTGAATTTTAGGAAGAGAAAAAGGAGAGAGAGAGAAATATCAATGTGTGAGAGAAACTCCGTCAATTGCTTCCCATATGTGACCACACTGCGGACTGAACCTACAACCTTTGGTCGCACAGAACAATGCTCCAATCAACTGAGCCCCTGGCCAGGGCTACTCACACCATCATTTTTAATTAATCTATCCACATCTATATTAAGCTGAATATAAGTTCGTACAAAGTCTCTGACTCTAGAACAGTAGCGTCGGATTCGTTCCAGTCTTCCCCCTGCTTGCATGTAACCTCTCGCTGTTGAAATGAGGATCCTGGCTCCCACCGACTTACTGGGTCAGTCTCCGTGCATCACATTAGTTTCAGAATTGTCAACCTGTGTTTTCATAAGAAACAACTTTACCAACCACAGTACAGGGCTGTGTACAGTTGCACGAGGTTTTCTCTCACCCCCGGCAGTGACATTATGTCACACATTCATAATATATTTAAATTATTTTGTCACAGTCTGCATTACAACCTGAACTCCCCCAGCTTCTGCTTTAAAAAAAAAAAAATAGTATGTATTAAGATTTGTTCTTTGTGCAGTAAGATTCTACAGGTTTTGACAAATGCATAGCATCAGTACCCTACAGGGCCATACTTTGCAATGCAGATTATTTTAGTACCCTCGAAATTCTTCTATGCGTCCCCAAGTCAAACACAATCCTCTCCCTAAACATCTGGAAAACAATGATATTTTTCTGTCTCCAAAATTTTGCTTTTTCTATAATATTATATGATTGGAATATAGTGTGTTGCCTTTTCAATGTTGCTTCTTTTACTTAAAGAACTACTTTTAAAATTAACATTGGTGCATGAGTCAGTAACTCATTTTCTTTTATTGGTGGATAGTGGTCCATTGTATGGCTATTACTAATTTTTCCAATTGTTATTTAGGAAACACAGTTTGTTTATTCATGCCTCTTGAGGGACAACATAGTTGCCTCTAGTTTGGGGCAACATTTATAAAGAAAACGGCTATGAACATCCATGTGCAAATTACATATTTTTATGGACATAAGTTTTATTTTTTAATTTAATTTTTTAAACTTTGGTTGACATTCAATATTATTTTCTATTAGTTTCAGGTATGCTTCATAGTGGTTAGACAATTATGTAATTTATAAAGTGACCCCCCCCCCATAGTTCAAGTACCTGCCTGGTACCACACACAGTTATTACAATATTATTGACCATTTTTCCTATGCTGTACTGCAATTCAAACTGTATATTTGTGTGTTCAGTCCCACATCCCTAGCTAATGGAATAGGACCTAGAACATAGCAGGTGCTCAATAAATATTTCTTAAATATAGAAAATAGTCACGGCAATCTGAAGTGCAGCATATGGACACAAGTTTTCAAATCAGTGGAGTAATACCTAGGAGGAGTAGGATTGCTTGGGTATATGGTAAGACTATGTTTAGCTTTGCAGGAAATTGCCAAACAGCCTTCCAATGTGTCGGTACCATTTTGCATTTCCACCAGCAATGATAGTACATATTCTCACCAGCAATCGGTACAGCCAGGGTGATGAATGTTTGCCATTCTAAGGGGAGTATCTCATGTTTTGATTTGTGGCTAGCCTTTTACTCTCGGCATTTCCACGGAACATACAGTGCTATAACGGTATTGTTTTAATTTGCAATTCCCTAAAGACTAATGACATGCAGTGTGCCTTTGGGTGCTTTTATGCCATCCACGCATCTCCTTTGAGGGTGTGTCAAACCTTGTGTCTACCTTTTAATATTACTTTGTTTTAATTTTTCATAATTATAGATTTACATGTAATTGTAAGAAGTAATGCAGAAAAATCCTAGGTACCCTTTACCCTTTCTCCCAATAGTAACATCTTGCAATCAATAATGACATATTACACCCAGGACATCGCAATGAGAAAAGTGGAGATGCAGACTCGTCAACACCAGGATCTCGGTTATTACCTTTAAAATCACACCCTGGCCAATTTGGCTCAGCAGTTAGAGCGTCGGCCCGTGGACCAGAGAGTCCTGGGTTCGGTTCCCGCTAAGGGCACATACCCAGGTTGCAGTTTGTCCCCGGCCCCGGTTGGGGTTGTGTGGGTGGCAACCACTCGATGTGTCTCTCCCACATCGATGTTTCTCTCTCTCTTCCTCCCTCTCTCCCTCCCACTCTATCTGAAGGTGAATGCAAAAATGTCCTCGGGTGAGGATTAAATAAATAAATAAATAAATAAATAAATAAATAAATAAAAAACCTTAAATAAATAAATAAAAAACCAGAAACACTTCCTCCTTTCACTGATGTCTTCTGTTTCTAAAATGTTATTTCAAAAACGTAAAAAGAATTATACGATATATAACTTTTGGCATTTTTTTTTCATTCTGCATAATTTCCTGGAGAGTCAACTTGGTTGTTAAGTATATCAATACTTTAGTGACCCAAAGGTTCTCAACCTTCCTAATGCCACGACCCTTTAATACAGTTCCTCATTTGTGGTGACCCCCAACCATAAAATTATTTTTGTTGCTGCTTCATAACTGTAATTTTGCTACTGTTATGTCTTAGGTGACCCCTGTGAAAGGGTCATTCGACCCCCAAAGGGGTCGTGACCCACAGGTTGAGAACCGAATCGCTGCTAGTCCTTTTTATTGTTGATCGGTATTTAAAGGTGAAGATAAACTAAAGCTGTTTTTTAACCCATTCACCTACTGAAGGATATTTGAGTTGTTTTTAGCTTAAGGCTATTATGAATAACACCGAAACAAACATTTATATAGTTTTTTGTGTAAACGTACATTTTAATTTCTCTAGAATAATTGCCCAAGTGAGAAATTTGTGGGTCCTTCATATTTGGCCAGTTTCAGCTATTATTTAAGTACTTTTTCAGCCCCATCTTCTTTCTCTACTCTTTCTGGAACTCTGATGACACAAATATTAAACTTTCCATTATAATTCCAAAAGACTCTGAGGCCATATTCTTTATGTTTCCTTCTATTTTCTCTGTGTTGTTCACACTGGTAATCTCTATCATCGTGTATTCTTGTTCACTTATTCACTTCTCTGTTCCTTCTGTTATGCTGTTGGGATCACCCACTGAGATTTTAACTTTAGTTACTATATTTTTCAGCTTTAAATACATTTGTTTCTTCTATATAGCTTTGTTGATATTTTGTTTCTCAGCTAATATTTTCTAATTTTGTATTTGTTGATAGAATATTTAAACTTACTTTTTGAAGCATTTTTATCACTGTTTTAAAATTATTGGCAGAAAAAGTCTAACATCTCTGTCATTTTATGTCAACATTTATTATTGACTTTTTAAATTCACTTTGACCAGGAAATATTTCCTCCTCTTCTTTTTTTTTTTTTTTGGAACAATTAACTTTTAATTGAAACTTGGGAATATTCAAATTATGTTTAGAGATTCGATTTTATTTAAAACTCCTGTGCAACTACCTCATTACTACCAGGTAGAGGTAGAAAACCAAGTTTAGTTTTTCATTCAGCCTCTATTGACACCCAGAGTGGGGGTTCCTTAGCAGTGTTAAGTGGGAGTGGATTCCCAGCCCTGCAGGCATCTCCCTGGACACCGTGGGGCACCATCACTGGTTGGCAGCAATGACAGGTGTGGCTCTCTGCTGGCTCTCTGACACCATCCACGTGTGAGTGTGGGCAAATCTTGTTAAAATCTCATCAAGATGAGAAGTCTTGGCTTTCTTCTTAGCCTGAACAGGTGTGGGTATGTGGGGGCCACAGTTTTGTTTGCGGTGTTTGGCTGACATAAAGAGATCATTGTCTTTAATCTTTCTGACTTGCCAGGCTGTTCCTTTACTGTCTTTTGCTGAGGGAGACCAAGGTTTTCTGAGTCTTTGTTTGTAACCACCCAATAGTGCCTCTGGGTAGCTGGATTCACCAATTGCAAATTTGGTATATAAGAGGTAAAAAGGAGACCCAGGGGACTCATCTCTGTCTTGTTTCTCTGGCCCCAATATCTCTAGGCAATAAGCCTTCTCTTCATCTTTCAAAGTCATCTTATAGTTGTTTTATATACAATATGCAGGGGTTCTGTCTAGATTAGCAGTGCAAAGAGAGGAACATAGGTCTACTCCTCCTTTCACGAAATTGATTAAAAAATTTTTTTTTCCTTTATTGATTTTAGAGAGAGAGGGAGAGGGAGAAAGAGATAGAAACATTGATGAGAGAGAACATCAATTGGCTCCCTCCTACATGCCCCCCACTGGGGATTTGGCCCACAACCTGGGCATGTGCCCTGACCAGGAATCAAACTGGCAACTTCTTGGTGCATGGGTCAACGCTCAACCACTGAGCCACACTTGCTGGGAACGAAATGGATTATTTTATGCCCACTTTTTATTATGTTGTTTGCTGTTGTGGACTAAATTGTGTCCCACCCAAATTCATGTGTTGAAGTCCTAACCCCCAATGATAGGATTTTTAAGGAGGACATTTGGTATATCTGGAAAAGTTTTTATTTCATTTTAGATTTTTAAAGATCCAGGGTGGGGCAAAAGTAGGTTTACAGTTGTGAGTATGCAAAACAGTTTATTCTTGTATTATTATTATTTATTAATTAGTGTATTATTTTTCATATAAACTGTAAACTTACTCTTGCCCCACCTGTATATTCACTGATTTTAAAGTTCCAGGTGTTCATATTTTTCTTTCAGTACTTTAAATATATTGCACTGCCATCTTCTGATTTGAATTGTATCTAATGGAAAATCAGTTCTCATCCTTATTTTTGTCTTTTTTTCCTCTGGTTTCTTCTAGGATTTTTCTTTATTATTGGTTTTAATCAATTTGAGTGCAATATGTCATATTATAGCTCTTTGCATTTTCTTTGTTCTTGAGGTTTACTGAGATTCTTCAATCAATGAGTTTATATATTTTAAAATAAAGTGTTAATATTTGGGGACATTGTAATTAAAATATCTTTCTGCTCTTCTCTCCCTCTTTTTTCCTTTAGGGGCTAAAATAAAATTTATTTTAGGCATTTTAAGCTGTCCTGTAGCTCACTGAAGAAAGTACCAGTACCTTTTCCTTTCTGTGCTGTATTTTTATTTTACTAAATTTATTGGGCTGACATTGGTTAATAGGGTTATATAGGTATAAAGTATACATTTCTATAATACGTGATCTGTATATTGCACTGTGTGCCCACCACCCAAAGTCCAGTCATCTTCTGTCACCAAATATTTGGCCCCCTTTACCCTTTACTACCTCCCACCCCCTTCCCTCTGGTAACCACCATACTGTTGTCTTTCTGTGTCTATGAGTGAAATCATACATTTCTTAGCTTTTTCTGACTGATTTACTTCATTTAGTGTAACATTCTCAAGGTCCATCCATGTTGTCACAAATGGCAGTTTTCCATCTTTTCTTATGGCTGAGGAGTGTTCCACTGTGTATATGAATCACATCTTTCCAGTCCTCTAGTGAAGGACACTGTGGTTGTCTCCACATCTTGTAGATAATTTCTATTATATATATATTTACTAACACCTGTTTCTGCAGTGTCTAATCTAATTTTAATCACATTCAGAATAGTTTTTAACTTGATTTTTTTTATTTCTAAATGTTAGATTTGGTTTCTTTATATCTTTCATATTTATCTGCTTAACCCTAATTTCTTTAACATGTATTGGGCCAATGTAATATGGTTATAATAACTGTTTTTAAGTCTGTGTTTACCAATTCTATCACTTATATAATTTTTGTTCCTATTGATTGATTTTTCTTCTCACTGTGGCTAATATTTTCCTGTTTGCTACATATATATATGTAGCATATATATATATATATATATATATATATATATATATATATATATATATGTAATGTACAGGGATTCTGTCTAGCAGAAGAAATAGAGGAACATAGGTCTATTTGTTTCATGAAATTGATTTTTTTATAGCATATATATATATTATTGGATAGTTGGCAATGTAAATTTTTAAATGTTGAAGCTGATATTTTTTTATTTCTTCAAACTTTTTGCAATTATTATGAGACACTTTCACACTACTTGGAAATAGTTTTAAGCCTTTAACTAGGACTCTTTTGCTCCAATACAAAAACAATAATGTGGGGGTGGGAGGTGGCAGTGGAGTGAATGGAAGCTACATAGACCATCTCCCAGGACCAAACTGGAACTGCAACTAAAATAAAGACAAGTCATCTGGAAAAACCAACTGAAAAGCAGCTGGAGAGAACCATTATGACCAGAGACTGAAAGAGGACTGCAAATCGAGACTGGTAGGAGCTGCGGAGGTGAGTGAGGGCTGGCTGCGTGCCCAAGGGCAGCAGCTAAGGGCTGCCTTAGCTGTGAGCAGTTCCCTCTGAGAAGTTGAGGGTTAAAATCTCAAGCCAGCTCCCCAGCACAGAGTGGTGGAACAGGGAAAGGTGCCCACATAACACCTGGCTGAGAAAATACCAGAGCAGAGGTTCTGTCTGGAATGGAGAGGCACAGGGAATACCAGCACTTCCCTGAAGAGCCAGTGAGCTAAATTATAGTGACAGCCACTCACCTTGGGCTCCAACAGAGGGAAGGTGGACTGACTGGACCTGTGTGAGGAGAGTCGGGGGCGGGGGTTAGTGGCACTGGGGAGAGAGCTGGGAAGGAGGCCATCAGGAGATCTATGGGGTACTGATTCACTACCCCATAAGACAGTAGCAATCATCCTAAAAAGTCCCCTCTCAGAGTAACTTTAGACAAGGGTAGAAGCAACTGCCCCTCCCTCAGGAATTTAACACCATCTTACCTGGAGAAATGCAACCCAAAGCTCATTAACAGCCAGAGACTACCTGCCAGCTAGTAGGCAGAAAAGAGAATTTGAAAGCTTTGGGCTTTGGACCTGGCTCTCAGTGTTTGGGGTCCTGGCTCCGAGGTCTGAGCTGTGAAGGCTGAGGCCTGAGTTCCTAGGTTGAGCCACTCCTGCATTCTTCAGTAGCCATCTCTGTCAAGTAGCCCAATCAGAGCAGCTTCAGCATGTGGGAGAAGCAATGGCCCTTCCCTCAGGAATTTAATACCACCCAGACTGGAGAAATTCAACCTGAGGATCATTAACAGCCAGAGACGGCCAGTAAGCAGTAGACTGGGATGAGATTTTGAAGGCTTTGCACCTTGGGCCTGAGTGTCAGTGTTGGGTGTCCTGGCTCTGGGGACTGAGCTGTGAAGGCTGAGGCATGGGTCCCTATGCTGAGCCCATAACCCACAGTGCAGAAACCATTTGCTTCTCAAAGCAATTTTAGGAAGGGGAAAGCAATGGCCCCACCCACTGGAAATCCTTTATCCTCCCCCTCTGAGGGATTTTTCAATCAGCTGAGGGCTACAACCTGAGGCTGATTAAGAAACTGAGACTAGTAGTCAAACTGCAGGCAAAAGCTCTGGGATAATTGAATCTTTGCTTGGCCTGCGACTCTACCCAGGAAAGTAAGACTAGACATTGGTGTTTAGCATAGTCCCTTCCATATTCATCCAAACCCAACAGAGGAAGCCACAATCAGTGGAAAACTGATACTCACAGGGAAAATTTGGCAGGCTCCAAACCCTGCTGAGACAGCCAAAATGGTGAAACAAAGAAACAAATCCCAAATGAAAGAAGGAGAATTCTAGAGAAGAAGGGATAAATGAAATGGTGTTAAGCAAGTGATTAGATGCAGAGTTCAAAGTAATGATTATGAGGAAGCTGAACAGCATGAGTAACGCTATTGAAACAATGACAATCAACCAATTAGAAATGAAAAAGCGCCAACAGAAAGGAAGAATGACATAGCAGAAATAAGTAACACACTGGAAGGAATAACCAGCAGATTAGAGGAAGCTGAGGATTGGATCAGGGAATTGGAAGACATTATAGAAAAAAATCCCCCAATCAGAGCACCAAAAAGAAAAAAACAATTACAAAACAGGAGGGCCCTTTAAGAGAGCTGGGGACAATATGAAATGTAACAACATCTGCATCATAGGAGTAGCAGAAGAAGAGGAAAATGAGCAAGGGTTAGAGAACACATTTGAAGAAATAGTGAAAGAAAACTTCCCTAACTTGGTGAAGGTAAAAGGCATACAAGTTCAGGAAGCACAGAGAACCACAAGTTAAAAGAACCCGAAGAGGTCCACACAAAGACATATCATAATTAAAATGACACAAATTAAAGACAAAGAGAGAATCACAGAGGCAGCAAAAGAAAAGCAACAGGTTATCTACAAAGGAGCCTCCATAAAGCTATCAGCTGATTTCTCAACAGAACTACTACAGGCCAGAAGGGAATGACATAAAGTATTCAAGGTAAGGAAAAACAAGGATCTGATTCCAAGACTACTCTACCCAGCCAGGCTATCATTCAAAATAGAAGGATAAATAAAAAGTTTCCCAGACAAAAAAAGGCTAAGGGAATATATTAGCACCAAACCAATACTGCAAGAAAAGTTAAAAGGACTGCTGTAATAAGCAGAAGAAATAGAGAAACATAGCCATCATAAATAAAAATGGCAATAAATAAGTACATATCAATAATAACCTTAAATGTAAATGGATTAAATACTCAAATCAAAAGACACAGAATAGCTGAATGTATAAGAAAGTATGACTCATATATATGTTGTTTACAAGAGACCCACCTCACAACAAAAGATTCACACAGGTTGAAAGTGAAGGGATAAAAAAAAAAATTTCCAAGCAATGAAAATGAAACAACAAAAACTGGGTCCAGACAGCTGCACATGGGAGATTTACTGAACATTCAAAGAAGAACTAACACCCATTCTGTTCAAACTATTCCAAAAAATTCAAGAAGTAAGACTTTCAAGCTCCTTTTATGAGGCTGGCGTAATCCTAATCTCAAAACCACATAAAGACACTACAAAGAAAGAAAACTTCAGGCCAATATCCCTGATGAACATAGATGCCAAAATCCTCAACAAAATGTTAGCAAATCAGATCCAGCAATACATTAAAAGAATTATTCACCATGACCAAGTGGAATTCATCCCAGGTTTGCAAGACTGGTTAATATTTGCAAATCATAAATGTGATACATCACATAAACAAATTAAAAGATAAAAATCATATGATCGTATCAATAGATGCTGAAGAAGCATTTGAGAAAATCCAGCATCCACTTCTGAAAAAATGCTCAACAAAGTGGGAATAGAGGGATCGTAGCTCAACATAATAAAGGCCATATATGAAAAACCTAGGGCCAACAACATACTCAATGGGCAAAAACTAAAAACATGTCCCTTAAGAACAGGAACAAGATAGAGATGCCCATTTTCACCACTCTTACTTAACATAGTACTGGAAGTCTTAGCCATAGCAATTAGATAAGAAGAAAAAATAAAAGGGATCCAAATTGGAAAGGAAGAAGTGAAATTGTAATTATTTGCAGATGGCATGATAGTGTACACAGAAAACCCTAAAGATTCCATCAAAAATCTACTAGATTTAATAAATGAATTTGACAAAGTAGGAAGATACAACATTATCATCCAGAAATTGATGGCATTCTTATACACCAATAATGAACACTCAGAAAAGGAAACTAAAAAAAAATCCCATTTACCATTGCAACAAAAAATAAATAAAATACCTTGGAATAAACTTAACCAAGGAGGTAAAAGATATGTTCTCAGAAAACTGCAGGACATTGAAAAAAGAAATATACATTCCTTGTTTAATAAACATTCATTGTTTAATATCCATGGATTGGAAGACTCAAGATCATTAAAATCTCCATACTACCTAAAGAAATCTAAAGATTCAATGCAATCCCTATTAAAGTACCAATGGCATATTTCACAGATCTAGAAAAATACTCCAAAAGTTTATATGAAACCATAGAAGACCCTGAATAGTCACAGCAATGTTTAAAAAGAAAAACAAAATGGGAGGGATCACAATACCAGATACCAACTTATACTACAAAGCCATCATAATCAAAACAGCCTGATACTGGCACAAGAACAAGCATATAGATCAATGGAACAGAACTGAGAACCCAGATATCGACCTAAGACAGAATGCACAACTAATATTTGACAAAGGAGGCAAGAGCATACAATGGAGAAAAGACAGTCTCTTTAATAAATGGTGTTGGGAAAATTGGACAGCTACATGCAAAATAAATGAAACTAGACCACCAACTTACACCATACACAAGAATGAACTCACAATGGATAAAAGACTTAACTGTAACCCATAAAACCATAAATATCCTAGAAGAAAATGTAGGCAGAAAAATCCCAGACATTATACATAGCATCATTTTCACTGATACATTGCCTAGGGCAAGAGAAAAAAAGGAAAAAAATAAAAATGGGACTACATCAAACAAAAGCTTCTGCACAGCAAAAGAAACTAGCATCAAAATGAAAAGGGAACTCACTGTATGGGAGAACACATTTGCCAATGATACATTGGATAAGGGATTAATATCCAAAATATACAGATTACTCATACAGCTCAACAAAAGGAAGACAAACAATACAATTAAAAAATGGGCAGAGCACCTAAATAGACAACTCTCCAAACTGGACATACAAATGGCCAGGAGACATGAAAAAATCCTCAACATCTCTAATCATCAGAGAGATAGAATTTAAAATTACTATGAGATATCACCTCACACCTGCCAGAATGGTGGCCATCAATAAATTCTCAAACAACAAGTGCTGGTCAGATTGTGGAGAAAAGGCGACTCTAGTACACTGCTGGTGGGAATGCAGACTGGTGCAGCCACTAATGGAAATCAATATGGTGTTTCCTCAAAAAATTAAAAATGGAAATGCCATTTAACTCAGTGATTCCACTTCTTGGAATACACCCTAAGAAGCCCAACACACCAGTCAGGAAGAATATATGCACTCTATGTTCATAGCAGTGCTATTTACAATAGTTAAGATCTGGAAACAGACAAGTGTCCATCAGTAGATGAGTGGATAAAAAAGCTGTGGTACATATACACAATGGAACACTATGCAGCTGTAAGAAAGAGAGATCTCTTACCCTTTGAGATGGCATGGAGGGATCTGGAGAGTATTATGCATAGCAAAATTAGCCAATTATAGAATGACAAGTATCACATGGTCTCACTTATTTGTGGAACATAATGAACAAAATAAGCTGTCAACAAAAAGAGATCCATAATCATGGAAGTAAGGAACAAACCTCAGATGGAGGTGGGGTGGGACTGGTGGGAAGAGATAAACCGAAAAACAAACAGAAACAAACACAATGACCTACTGAGTATTCAATGCCTCAAGTATTATGTAGATTTTCTCCAATGACCTATGGGAATACAAAATATTCTAATTCTTGTGCAATCTGGTCTTATCGGCCTGCTCCATTTTGTGTTTCTTTTCCTGAATCAAACCATTTCTTTATACCTATGCACTGATTGGTACACAGCTAAAGACATCGAAGGAACTTTACTTTTTCTACCTCTTTGAGAAAATCTTGCTACTTTAGTATTCTGGACCTTCAACTTTCCAATTTTGCTACTCTATCTCCTCTATTCAGGGAGACCTTTGCCTGTCTTTGATTTTTCCCTTTCCTCACTGTAGCCAATAAATTCTCACCAGTATATGACAATTGTAGGGCTTGCTTATCTTATTACTTTTGCCTTCTTTAAGGAACCAGTGCCCTGACCCATTTGGTGTCTAATGTGTGCAAATATTTATTTCACATAGTTTTTCCAACCTAACTGTTTAAATAAAGGGGAGCAGGTGAGTATCTGTTACTATACCACAGTTGGAAGGAAAAATCCTCTGGAAAGTCTTGTGAGGTAATGGCTTTCATTTTCTGTGTTCAAATAACTGTAAGGAAAAGCAGAAAGCATTTTATTTATTTATTTATTTATTTATTTATTTATTTATTTATTTATTTATTTATTTATTTACTTGTTTGTTTTTCTTACAGACGTTTCTCCTTTTTCCCCCATTGACACCCTCCTCCTCATCCCTCCCTGCCCTATCCCCAGCTTTGTTGTCCATATCCATTGGTATGGACAACATACATGCATATAAGTTCTGTGGTTTATCTCTTCCCCCCGACCCCCTCTTCTGAGGATTGTAAGTCTGCACCCTACTTTCACATGTCTGGGACTATGCTGTTCCTCAAACTGTTATGTTCATTATATTCCACAAATAAGAGAGATCGTGTGATATTTGTCTTTCTCGGCTTGGCTTGTTTTGCTTAGGATAATACTTTCCAGGTCCCTCCATGTTGTCTCAAAGGATAAGAGATATTTCTTTCTTACAGCTGCATAGTACTCCATTGTGTATATGTACCACAGCTTTTTTATCCATTCATCTACTGATGGACACTTGGGATGTTTCCAGATCTTAATGATTGTAAATAGTGCTGCTATGAACATGGGGGTACATATATTCTTTCTGATTGGTGTTTCAGGCTTCTTAGGGTATATTCCTAGAAGTGGGATCACTGGGTCAAATAGCAATTCAATTTTTAATTTTTTGAGGTAACACCATATTGTTTTCCATAGTGGCTGCACCTGTCTGCATTCCCACCAGCAGTGTACTAGAGTCCCCTTTTCTCCACACCCTTGCCAGCACTTGTTGTTTGATGATTTGTTGATGGCCATTCTGACAGATGTGAAGTGATACCTCATTGTTGTTTTAATTTGCATCTCTCTGAGGATTAATGATGTTCAGGATTTCTTCATATGTCTCTTGGCCATTTGTATGTCCTGTTTGCAGAGGTGTCTTTTTAGCTCCTCTGCCCATTTTTTAATTGGGTTCTTTGTCTTCCTTCTGTTGAATTGTATGGATACTCTATATATTTTGGAAATTAACCCCTTACCTGATGTATCATTGGCAATAATGCTCTCCCATACAGTGGGTTGCCTTTCCATTTTGATGGTTGTTTCTTTTGCTGTGCAGAAGCTTTTCAGTTTGATGTAGTCCCATGTGTTCATTTTTTCCTTTGTTTCTTTTGCCTTAGGTGATGTATCAGTGAAAATTCTGCTGCATATGATGTCTGAAATTTTGTTGCCTACATTTTCTTCTAGGATTTTTATGGATTCATGAGTCACATTTAAGCCTTTTATCTACTTGGAGTTTATTCTTGTATATGGTGTAAGTTGATGGTCTAGTTTCATTTTTTTTGCATGTAGCTGTCCAATTTTCCCAACACCATTTATTAAAGAGGCTGTCTTTATTCCACTGTATGCTCTTGCCGCCGTTGTCAAATATTAATTGAGCATAATGTTTTGGGTGAATTTCTGGGTTCTCTGTTCTATTCCATTGATCTACATGCCTGTTCTTGTGCCAGTACCAGGCTGTTTTGATTACAGTAGCTTTGTAGTATAACCTGATATTCGGTATTGTGATCCCGCCTACTTTGTCCTTCTTTTTCAAGATTGCTGTGGCTATTTGGGGTCTTTTTTGGTTTCATATGAACTTTTAAAGTATTTGTTCTAGTTCTGTGAAATATGTCGGTATTTTGATGGGGATTGCATTGAATCTATAGATTGCTTTGGGTAGTATGGACATTTTAATGATGTTAATTCTACCAATTCATGAACAAGGTATGTACTTCCACTTATCCTCCTCTCTTTCTTTTTTCAATGTCCTGTAGTTTTCTGAAAATAGGTCCGTTAATTCTTTGGTTAAGTTTATTCCTAGGTATCTTAATTTTTTTGCCGTGATGGTAAATGGGATTGCTTTTGTAGTATCTCTTTCTGTGAGTTCATCTTTGGTGTATAAGAATGCCGTTGATTTCTTGATGTTAATTTTGTATCCTGCTACTTCGCCAAATTTATTTATTAAGTCTAGTAGATTTTTGATGGAGTCTTTAGGGTTTTCTATGTATAATATCATGTCATCTGCGAATAATGACAGTTTCACTTCCTCCTTTCCAATTTGGATTCCTTTTATTTTTCTTCATGTCTAATTGCTGTGGCTAAGACTTCCAATACTATGTTAAATAAGAATGGTGAAAGTGGGCATTCCTGTTCTTAAGGGAAATATTTTTAGTTTTTGTCCATTGAGTATTATGTTGGCTGTAGGTCTTTCATATATGGCCTTTATTATGTCGAGATATGATCCCTCTATTTCCACATTGCTGAGCGTTTTTATCAGAAATGGCTGCTGGATTTTTCGAATGCTTTTTCAGTGTCTATTGATATGATCATATTGTTTTTATCTTTCATTATGTTTATGTGGTGTATTACATTTATTGATTTGCAAATACTGTACCAGCCTTGCATCCCGGGGATGAATCCCACTTGGTCAGGGTGAATATTTTTTTTGATGTATTGTTGGATCAAATTTGCTAGTATTTTTTTCAGGATCTATATTCATCAGGGATATTGGCCTGTAGTTTTCTTTCTTTGTAGTGTGTTTTTCTGTTTTGGAATTAGAATTATGCTGGCCTCATAAAATGAGTTTGGAAGTCTTCTTTCTTCTTGAATTTTTTGGAATAGTTTGAGGAGAATGGGTGTTAGTTCTTCTTTAAATGTTTGGTAAAACTCCCCTGTGAAGCCGTCCGGTCTGGGCTTTTGTTTGCTTGGAGAGTCTTGATTATATCTTTAATTTCCTTCGTTGTTATTGGCCTGTTCAACTTTTCTATCTCTTCCTGGTTCAGTTTTGGGAGACTATGAGTTTCTAGAAATTTGTCCATTTCACTTAGATTGTCCAATTTGTTGCCGTATAATTGTTCATAGTATTTGTTAACGATCCTTTGTATTTCTGTGGTGTCAGGTATTACTTCTCCTCTTTCATTTCTGATTTTGTGCATTTGGGTTCTCTCTCTTTGTTTCTTGATGAATCTAGCTAAGGGTCCATCAATCTTGTTTATTTTTTCAAAAAACCAGCTCTTTGTTTCATTGATCCTTTGAATAGTTTTTTTGGTCTCTATGTCATTTATTTCTGCTCTGATCTTTACTATTTCCGTCCTTCTGCTTTCTCTGGGGTTTTCTTTTTGTTTGTTTTCTAGTTCTTTAAGATGTGAGGTGAGGTAGTCAATTAGAAATTTTTCTTGTTTCTTGAGGTGGGCCTGTAGTGTTATGAACTTCCCTCTCAGAACTGCTTTCGTTGCATCCCGTAGATTTTATGTTGTTGTGTGTTCACTTTCATTGGTTTCCAGGAAATTTTTAATTTCTTCCTTGATCTCCATGGTGATCTATTCATTGTTCAATAACATGCTATTTAGCCTCCATGTATTCAAACGTCTTTGCATGTTCTTGTTGCAATTAATTTCTAGTTTCATGCCATTGTGATCTGAGAAGATGCTTGATATGATTTCAATCTTCTTGAACTTGTAGAGACTTAGTTTGTGCTCTAACCTGTGGTCTATCTTTGAGAATGTCCCATGTGCACTTGAGAAGAATGTGAATTCTTCAGTTTTGTGGTGTAATTCTCTGTAGATATCTATTAAATCCATTTGATCTAGTGCTTCATTTAGAGTCTCTGTTTACTTGTTAATTTTTTGTCTAGATGATCTATCCAGTGATGTCAGCGGGGTCTTGAAGTCCCCTGCTATGATTGTATTGCTGTCGATTTCTCCTTTGAAGTCCTCCAGAAGATTTTTAATATATTTTGGTGCTCCTATATTGGGTGCATATATGTTTACCAAGGTTATATCCTCCTATTGGATAAATCCTTTCAATATTATGTAGTGGCCTTCTTTGTCTCTAGTTATGGCCTTCATTTTGAAATCTAATTTATCAGATATGAGTATTGCTACCCTAGCTTTTTTTTCCTTTCCATTTGCTTGGAAGATTTTTTTCCATCCTTTTACTTTCAACCTATGTGAATCTTTTGTTGTGAGGTGGGTCTCTTATAAACAACATATATGTGAGTCATGCTGTCTTATCCAGTCAGCTACTCTGTGTCATTTTATCGGAGCATTCAATCCATTTACATTTAAGGTGATTATTGATATGTACTTATTTATTGCCATTTTTGTTTAGTGTGGTTCTATTTTCCTTCCTATTTCTTCTACTAATTACAGCAGTCCTTTTAACATTTCTTGCAGTGCTGGTTTGGTGCTAATGTATTCCCTTAGCCTTTTTTTGTCTGGGAAGCTCTTTATTTGACCTTCTATTTTGAATGATAGTCTTGCTGGATAGAGTAGTCTTGGATTCAGACACTTGTTTTTCATGACTTTGATTACTTCATGCCATTCCCTCCTGGCCTGTAGTGTTTCTGTTGAGAAGTCAGTTGATAGCCTTATGGGGGTTTCTTTGTAGGTAACCTGTTGCTTATCTCTTGCCGCCTTTAGGATTCTCTCTTTGTCTTTAATTTTTGGCATTTTAATTACTATGTGTCTTGGTGTGGGCCTGTTTGGGTTCTTCTTACTTGGGGCTCTCTGTGCTTCTTGAACTTTTATGCCTTCTTCCTTCACCAAGTTAGGAAAGTTTTCTGTCACTATTTCTTCAAATATATCCTTGCTCATTTTCTTCTTCTTTAGGGACTCCTCTGATGCGAATGTTATTATGTTTCCAGTTGTCCCACAGTTCTCTTAAGCTGTCTTCCTGTTTTTTTCTTTTTGGTTTTCTGATTGGTTGATTTTTTCTACCCTGTCTTTTAATTCATTGATCCGGTCCTCAGCTTCCTCTACTCTGCTGGTTAGTCCTTCCAATGTGTTCTTTATTTCTGCTATGTCATTCTTCATTTCCACTTGGTTGGTTTTTAATGTTTGTATATCTTTACTAATGGTGTTGATGTCCTTACTCATGCTGTTGAGGTTCCTCAAGATCATGGCTCTGAACTCTACCTCTGATAGCTTCATTTATCTCATCTTCGGTAGGGTTCTCTTGTTCTTTCATTTGGTATTTGTTTCTTTGTTTTACCATTTTTGCTATCTCAGTGGGTTTTGGAGCCTGCCAAATTTTCCCTGTGGGTGTTGGTGTTCTGCTGTTTGTGGCTCCCTGTCCTGGGTTTGGATGAGCATGGAGGACCCACATTAAACACCACTGTCTTACTTTCCTAGGTAGATTTGCAAGCCCTGGAAAGGTTCAGTTATCCTCTAGCTTTTTGCCTGGAGGCTATTAGTCTCAGTTACTCAGGGCATTGGGTTGTAGCCCTCAACTGCATGAAAAACTCCCTAAGGTGTTCAGTGTAAGAGGATTTCCAGAGGGTGAGGCAGATGCTGGTTGTTAATGAGACTCAATTTGCATTTCTTTGTCCCAGCTGGGTTGGGTTAAATCTCTGAGGGAGGGGCTGCTGCTTCTCCCCAGAGCTCTGGGAAGGAGTAAGCTGGCCACTGTCCTGTGTGGCCGTGTCTCAGCAAAATCTCTGAGCACCCTCCAAATCCCGGGTGTCCCCACAGAGTTCCAGTCCAGTCTGCCCTCCCTCTGCCAGAGCACAAGGTGAGTAGCTGTGGCTAATTTATTGCTCTGTCCTGGCCCTCTGCGCTGTGGAGCCAGCTTGGGATTTTAACCCCGAGGGCACTGGTCACAGCTAAGACTGCTGCTGTCTGTGGGCTCCCAGCCTACTACCCTCTCGCGCCTCCACAGACCTACTAGTGTCCCTGGTTATATGTTCCTCTCCAGCTGCTTTTCTGTTGCTTTTTTTTTCTGATGATTTGTCTTTATTTTAGTTGTAATTCCAGTTTGTCTGTGTAGCTTCCATTCACTCTGCCACCATTTTTTCCTCCCTCACAGAAAGCATTTTGGTACGAGATTCTATAAACAACCTTGGACTGGGTTGTAAGTTAGTCTTTGTGCAGATTTAGCTCCATTATACCTGGACTTTATGAAGATCTTTAGAAGTTAAAACCAAGGGTTTACTACTTTGTTGAAAGGAGAAGAAAATCCTTTCTTGTGCAGTCTAATTAGAAGGAAACAGTGTTTCTCACTCTGGTCCAAGAGCTCTGAAGTGGTGATAATTGAGAACAAGGGGAGGAACTTGACAAAGCTTTTGTACTGACATGAGTAGAGGATTGTATGTGTGATTTTCACATTTGGTGTTCTGTGGAACTAAAACAATTACTCAACAAACAGAACTAGAGTGTGAAGGGACTGAAGGCTGTCGAGACGATCACCACATCTACCCAGAGGAAGGGAGAAAAGAGCAGGACCTTGGACTCGGTTGTCCAGTTAAGAGATCAGAGTGGCTCTGCCTGAGATGATGACAGTGGAGGTGGAGAGAAGTGGATAGAATCAATGTGTTTTAAAGATTTAGGAAACTTCAAAATAAAAAATTGAGAAAGAAACCAAAGAGGGAGACAAAACTGGAAGTACAGCTAAAATATAAAGAAATCAACATGAATGACCCACTGAAGACTAGCTGAAGAGAAGCTTTCTAATCAAGGATTTATAGAAGAAGCCATATCAAGACTGGCAGGAAGGGTGAAGATGTGGAAAGGGCTGGCCCCATGCCCACAGGTGGCTAATATTCTGGAGGGATATCTCAACTGTGGTCTTGTTATCAATGGAAGTATGGCTCTTGGGGTACCACTGGAATAAGCATTTCTGGAGGCCCCCATGGGAGGGTGAGATATGGTAGAAAGCTTTATTTTCATGGAATCACATCCCTGGATTTCTAAAGTCCCATTTCCCTTAGTCCAATCATTGAAGAGTAGCTGGGTTTTCAATAAAGCTAAAAGCAAAGCCAGTGTCCAGAATTTCCTTTCCCTGTTGGAGCCAGGCTCAGTTCAGCATCAGGCTAGTTATAGTCCTTTAGTCCATCGCCTGTGGGGTCCACATGGCTATGGGCCATGTAGGAGAATGCCAGGAAGCCAAGTGGAAGCCATGAGCCAAGCGTGCCAACAGGAAACTAGAGAGCAAACTTCTTTGTTCAGGGAATTAAGTATCCTGAATTTCCTGGTACTTGCAGTGGCCACGCCCATTCTGGCCAACCATCTCTGTCCCCAGGTGTGATTGACAGCAAGCACCTTAGCTCGTCCTCCAACTTTACTGGGCATTTGTTTATCTTCCACTTGTTGGACCCCTGGGAAGTATAAAGTTGTAGCTTCCTGGTGAAGCTGTTCAAATGACATGCCTATAATATCTGGCTTTCCCTTTTGTTCCTTTCCTGTTATTAATAACTAGGTTAATTACAAGGTAATCAATCTGCAGACCTAACTTAACTTGCCTTAAATCACAGCACTCACATGGGTAAGACTCCAGATCCAAACCAGAGCTAGAGTTTTCAAAAGCAGCACTAAACTAATATTTTTGTATCCATGAAAAATGATTGTGTGCATTAAAATGGACAACCCTCCCTAAAAACGTTCCTTTTGTTCCTGTGGTTCTCTTTGCAAAGTATCCTTTCTATGTAGATTTATGTGAACAAGTCCTATGAGTCTCTTTAAAACATACCCACCTGTTACCTCTTTTGTAGTTTTCCTTGATTTACTATGGGATTTCTTCTCACCTTTCATTCCTGGTTTTGAAATTGCACTTTAAACATAGCACTTACCATTTTAAAAAAAACCTTTTCCTTTCAATCTCTTCTTATCAAATTCTGAGCTTCTAGAAGAAATTATTTCTTATGCATTTCTCATCAGATCTGTTCCTAAAATAATGATCAGCAGAGACTAAGAACCAAATGCATATTTTTCATTGATTGAATAAATAATTATTTGGGAATTGGTAACACATGTGAATAGTGTACTGAGGTTTTGTTTTTTTTCTCCCAATGCTTTAAAATTGGTTAATTGGTTCTATTTGCTCCCAGAATCACTCAGTAAAGAGGATTTGTGGCCCTAAATTGTGGAATGCATGGGAATGATAAAATTGAGGCAATCTTAATGTCCTAGTCTGTATGTTTCATTCTTTTCTTTTCCTGAGATGAGAGCGAGATAATTACGCAAGGCTCAGTGCTAAGAATATGTAAAAAGTTTAAAAGTGTTCAAGAATGGAAGATTATTTTAAAATTCTTAACAACTTTCCATTGTACTCCTGCTTTGGTCTAAATAGCTTTCACCCATACAGTAAAAATTATATCAAAAGGAGCTGTTGAAGATGCACGCTAATAATTTCTACAATTTCTGAGCTAAGTGTTTATTTCCTAAATACTTGTATTTTCTTTGAATTCAGAACTGGATTGAAGTGTTTCTTTCTTCCTACCATCAACTTGAAAGTTTACTTTTTAATTGAGATTTATTTCCCATGCAGTTGCAAGGGTTTATCATAGTGTGAAGGTCTGAACTTGACTTTCAGTGTATTTACTTTAAAACCTTGAGATGTCTTCCATTTACACAGCTATATCTCCCTAAGTGATGAACTCTATAGATGACATTCACAAACTGTCAATTCCCTTTATCTTTGTTCTGTAGCCAATAGCTATTCTAAGGAAAGAGTAGGTACAAATTACTGCTGAAGGGTTTATCAGTTGAGGGTCATTGTGCACAGCTGGTTAAATTGTATTAGCAAGGTGCCATTATGCAACTCTTTCCAAAAATCTGCAAAACAACTGAGTTGCTGGTGGTGATGGAGGGGAGGGTTACATCTGCCAGTGTTCTCTTAAATCCTTTGGGATTCATTCTGGGGATCCTGATGACTGCTGCCCATCATTATCATCCAGTCTGCTGTACGCTTTTGCCTTTCCCCTTCTTTTGAAGGAAGATACAATTTTTCTTGATACATCACCAATTAAAATAGGGACTTTGTTTCTTAACTTCTTTTGCAAATTGGTCTGGAGAAGTTTATAATCTCTCTCAGAAAAGCTGTGAGGCAGCTTCTGGGAATCAATACTGCTTTGAAGAGTGTCTGCGTACGCATTCTGCTCTTTTTACAGCTCTTCTCCACGTGGTTTGGAATGTGGATGACGCCTCCTTGGAACACGAAGCTAAGGCCACAAAGGGTGGAACAACGAGGACGAACGTGGGGTCTCAGACACTGACCCTGAGCCACCCACCTCCACGCATTTACGTGGGGAAGACATGAAGGACTCTGGTTCTAATACCTTCTGGGCTTCCTAATACCGTTTGTAGCTAATACCATATTGCTGTCTATTTCTTTATTTCAGCCTTCATTCAATGAAAATGTCATGGTCTTCACAGCCTGAAAAGAATATGTGGAGCCATTTGCCTTCCTGCCCAGTGCAACTCCTTTAGCGTTACCTTACGTCACAATAACTGAAGTACCAATAACTTAAATACCAACACAACTGTTTTATTTTCTTTCTTTTTCTTCTTCTTTGTCAAGATTTTGAGTTTTGCTAATGTTATCAGTGAAGAGTAGTGATCAAGTGAAATCTGTTTAATGGAGATGGACGATAGATCCTTGGGCAGGAGACAGGCGTGCCTTCCCATCCCAGTCTGAAGGAGGGAGCCTGCCCCCAGGTCCCTGTCGCATGGAGGACTTTAGTCTCCTGGCATCCTGCAAGAGGTTACAGTACAGCGTTTCTGCTCGCCTTCTGCCTTCTGGTCTGTGGAGCTACTTCATAAGCTATATTTTGTTTTGTTTTTTAAATATTGTTGCTAGTGTTTAAGAAGAGTTTCTCAAACTATGCATTCTTCATGTTTCTTGAATCAGAAGTGGCTCTAACACTTTCTAACTGTATGATTCTTAGCAACTTACTTTATATGCCTGAACCTGTTATAAGATAGTAGCAAGTTAGGGAAATTCCAGGACAGGGAGAATAGAGAAACTAAGACAGACAGCTAAACAGCCGTTTGCAGCCACCTCGTAAATCCTGTCTCCCTAAACCAGGGACGCCCAAGAGTAAACGGTTTGCACTTCTCCTCTCGAACGAGAGGGCAAATAGCTTAAAGCACCCCACTCAGGGAGGCAGACAGCAGAAATCCTATGCTGCCATTTGCCAACCACACCCAAGGACAGACAAATTAAGAGAATAAATCTCATATTGGTACATCACTGTAACAGCTGATGAATATTCTATTGA
Source organism: Tadarida brasiliensis (assembly GCA_030848825.1). Taxonomy (NCBI): domain Eukaryota; kingdom Metazoa; phylum Chordata; class Mammalia; order Chiroptera; family Molossidae; genus Tadarida; species Tadarida brasiliensis. The sequence goes on from CM061270.1 coordinate 5,830,381, forward strand.
TCCTCCCCTACGACTTCCCCAAAACACTCAGCCTTTAAAACTCCTGAAAATGAAGGTCCCAACGTGGTCTCCCTACAGGGAGCACACCTGTGTTCTTCCCTTCCCCCTTCTTCCCTCTAAGGGACCCCGGGAGACTTGCAAGGAGGGGAGCAGTGGCCAGTGGCAGCTCATCCCAGGCGAACCCCCTGAACCTGTCTCCAAGGCCCCTTTTCTCTGACTTCCCAGCGAGCCAAAGCAGCCAGCCCAGGTCTCCTGTTGCTTCTTCTAAGCCCTTCCTGTTTCACTGCCCTAAGTGTGTTTTGCTGAAGCCAATAAATTCTTTCCTACTTTGATGCAATCTGTCTCTTGAATGAAATCTTTCCTTCAAGGAAACAAGAACCGAGTTCTCATTACATTGCCAGTAACAAGCCTATTACTGGATTTGTACAATTAATAGATCTCACAAAGTTTCTGGAAGGTCAAAACATGTTTTATAAATAATACTTGATCTCCTTCAGGTATCTGCTGAAATGTTGACTCTAAAACTTCCCCGAACACCCTACCGACAAAGCAGCCCTCCTTCGCGCCCCCTTCCTCCTTTGCTTCTGCTGTGCCTCATTTGACCTCATGGCTCCGGAGTCAAGTTCGCATCAAACAGTGTGTGTTCGCTTGGCCACAGAGCACCCTGCCGTGGGGTACCTCTGCGGGTACGGCCTCACTGTTCGCCGCCCATCCCCCACTGGGGCGGGAACCGGACCCTTGGCAGTTTGGGTCCAGCAGCAGCCATCCTGTTTGCCTGGTCTTTGTTCCTGTCCATTACGGAAGCACCCACCAAAAGGAAGCCCTCCCAAAGCACTTTATAAGCAGCAAGCCCTGGCCAGTTCCGGGCTGACCCCTCTGCTTTACAGATGTCCTGGATAAAACTCTTCCTGCATCACTTTGGCCTGGTGACTTCCTCCCTCGGCCATCTAACAGTGCTCCAGTTGTATTTATTTTCTATCATCTTGTTCATTGATCCATCTCTAATGCTGACTCTCTGACACATAGTATACACTAAATAAATATTGATTGAACAAAGAATTGAATGAATGAAATAAGGCCTTACATCCATATTTTTCTATTTTGACTATTATAAATAATGCTAATGCTAACATTTTTATATATGTACCTTTTACCATATATGTATGATATTACCTTGGGATAGATTCTTTTTCTTTTTTTTTTTTTTTATCCTCACCCGAGGACATTTTTGCATTTATCTTCAGATAGAGCAGGAGGGAGGGGGAGGAGGGAGAAAGAGGGGAAGAGAGAGAGAAACATCAATGTGAGAGAGAGACTTTGAGTGGCTGCCACCCACACAACCCCAACTGGGGCGGGGACAAACTGCAACCGAGCTACGTGCCCTTAGCGGGAGGGAACCCAGGACTCTCTGGTCCGCGGGCTGACGCTCTAACCGCTGAGCCAAAGCGGCCAGGGCGGGATAGATTTTTATAAGAAGTTATTAACTAATTCTTTTCTATAGTTACATGATATTGTTGGCGGCAGCAGGAACCATACTGGGTGATAGACCTCTGGGGTCAGACCGGTCCTGGGTTCAGCAACCTCCGTACTTGAGTTCTGGCTAGAAAAGAAGTCAGAGCCAAGACTCAAACTATAAGAGAACAGTTATTTAGACAATCACAGAGGTAGAGGAAGTAATTCATGAGGAAATGGGCTCAGGAAACAAGTCATAGAGGTAAGGGACGGCCCTTGGAGCTTGGGAGCAGGGGAGGGGAGGGGAAAGTCAGGGTGTGCTCCCCGGAGGGAGAGCAAGCAGGTCCTTGGTTTTAAGGGTTTTAAGGGTGGAGATTTTAGGGGAGGTCCCAGGGGAAGATCTCAATGGAATGTTCATCAGCTTCCCTGGTGTGTCCGTTCAGGGTCCCGGTCTCTACTGACTGGTTGATCAGCACCAGGACAGGGGGTCATCACCCGATGCAGCTGGTCCTGAGGTCAGCTGTGCCATCGCTTATTTGGTTTTGCTCTTTTCTTGCGCCTGGAGCTGAAATACAACTGAGGCCTAGATGTTCTATCTAGGGAGCAAAGGTCAGGGGGCCATGATCAGCAAAAGGTTGGGGTGGGGCAGGGGTAGGGGGGTCCAAAACCACATGATCAGTAATATGCTAGGGGAAGAAAGGTTACCAGGGGTGAGGTTCTTGTTTTTGAAGTTTTTCCCATTGCTAGGCATCCTGGGCTTTCCACCCTGGTGACCTGCTGTACCTGGCCCATTGTCCTTGCTCTGCTCGTGTCTGTCTAACTGCCCACCACAATGTCACTTCTATACAGCATAAACAATAATCCTTAAACCTGTAGTATTTCCTTATTGAATTTCTGCTGTAAATTGGTATCAACTTCCATTTATTTGAAAAAATATCTTTAGTTTATCTTAGTTTTTAAGAAATATTTTTGGTAGACAGAATTCTGGGGTGACTTGTTTGCTCCCCACCACCACCCTCCACCTTTCGGCATCTGCGAGCATATTTCATTGTTTTCTGGCCTCTGCTATTTCTTTTGAGAATTCAAGTATTATTTTTACTGTTCTTTTTCTGTAATTAATATGTTTTTTTTTTCTCAGACTGCTTTTAAACAGTATATGCAATATTTAGCATTTTCTTGTATTTATACTTTTTAGAGACTTTCAACATGTAGGAATTTAACTCTTTCAATAAATTTGAAAAACATTTGACATATATTTTTTACTTTCTGTCCACCTTTCATTCCTCTTCTCTTGGTAATTAAGTTCTACTTCAGGAAACTGAAACTCACTTCTTTCCGTCACTTTTCTCTCTGTTGTTTACATTGGGTGATCTACTGTTCTAGCTTAAATTCACTGACTTGTACTTTTACTTTCTTGAAAACTTTCTATAATTGCCCACCAAGTAAATTTTCTTTCTGATATTTTATTTTCATTTAAATCTTTAAACAGATTTATATATATATTTTTAATTATTTTGTCAACTATTTCAATATGGTTCCCCTTGCGTCGATTTCTCTCTGCATGTTTGTTGATCATAGCTACTGTGCCTTTTCTGGTTCTTGCTTGTATTTTATATCTGTACATCTATGTAGGTATATCTATATCTTTATTTTTTAATACTGGACATTTGGGATTATGCTTTTCAGAGTGATTAAAAAGATATTATAGGGACTCTAGGTGGTATGTGTTTTGAAGAGTCAACATTTTTGTTTTACTAGGCAGTTGGCTTATTGCCTTGAGCTTTCCTTTTCTTCAGTTATAGAAGGTAGAATAAAAACCTGATGTACTTGCCCACCCATCCAAAGTAGGGAACTCAAACTGAACCCTGTCTCATAGGTGACATCTGAGATCTACGCTCTGTTCTTTTCATCTGCCAGTTACCTCTTCCAGCTTCTTTGAATTCCTTCTTCCCACATTTACAGATCACAAATCAACCTCGGCATTGTGGAGAGAGGATTCTGAGCTGCCTTCAGGTCCCCCACAAGCACTGTGCTGTGGATTTCCCCTTTCCTGCATTTTCTTGCCAATTTTCAACTGTTTATACTGACATCTTAAGTCAAAAGACTTCTAATTTCTACTTGATTTTCAACTGACATGTACTATATAACTCAAGAGAGGCCTTGATAGAAAATCTGTATGAATGTATGAGCTTAGTTTTCTTCCTTTTTCAGTGGTTGAATTCCCTCCAGTTTCTGTATTTCCCTTCTCTTCCATGTTTCCAAATAGTAATTGTTTGGTAATTTGTTCAAATTTTATCATTGATACCTGCTACTACATATATAAATTGTATTGTTTATTGTAGCATGTAGTACACAATAATAGCTCACTAAATGGTAATACATCTTTTGCAAATATAATTATTGTTTAATTAGTACTAGAGATAATTTCAATGATTATAATAAAAAAAGAGAACTCTAGTCCAACATAGGCTACTTTTTCATCACTAAAACTCAAACTCATGATTTGCTTTTTGACAAATTATTAGGAATAGAAATCATTGATAAAAGTGTGTTTTGTACTGTAATCAAAATAAATTAAATATATTATAGGTATTAGGTTTTCATTTATATGAGTCATATTACTTTTAGGGTAGAATAAATAGTTTGAATCATACATAAATACATTGAATTTTTTCTCAATATTTAATTAATAATTTTAGTTACTTTATATATGAACTTAGTTACTTAGCTCTATGAATAGATTATCTGTTCTCAAGAAAGCATTTCTCAATGATAACAATGAAGGTAAAGATTTAATAATAATATGACCAAGCTGTAAAAGTAAATTTCTCGGCATCATCTGTCATCCCTGTTTTGCTTTAGCAGGTGTTTTGGTGGCAATGGTTCTGCAGCAAGTTGAGGGCATGTCAGTAGCTCTGGCACCGGGCTAAGTGCAGGTATGCAGTGTTTTCTTGTACTTTCTTCTCCCTGGTACCTTGCCAACAGAAGTGCAAACGTGATCACTGCAGCTTTCGTTTGGATGATTTAAACATACTTTCAGGAATTATGGCACTGAAAACTGAGGGATCAAATTGGACTGGGGTCCTTTTCAGTCGAGCCACCTGCTAATTCTGGATTATCCACTGATTTTCACCATAAGAGACATAACGTTCCTGTCTTGTTTAAACCACTGTTATTCTGTATCTGTTGCTATGAACAAAATCTAATCCTAAGCAAAATATGTATAACCCTCCAAAAGTAACTTTATATATGAACTTATATGGGACAACCATATCTTTTCCCAAGTATTTCCTGCCCTTACCTACAGGGTATTTTGGAATTTAAGGGTTCTCCAGCACTGTCCCACTGTGTCACTATATTGTAGTGTTAGCCCGTGAAAGTAAATGAAGTTTACTAGCAAGGTACTGGGCAATATTAGCCTTGCCAAAAGCTGAAAGAGGTGCACAACTGGTTCAATCAATGTATAAACATTTTGCTGGAGCTGAAAGTGCTGAAAAATGTGTCTTCAAAGTATTTGTCTTCTTGATTAGTTCACCTGATAAACAGTGTTGCTTATTGTAGCATCTGGTACATAGTAACAGCTCACTAAATGGTAGTGCATCTATGACTTTATTGTGCTTCACAGATGTTGTGTTTTTCGCAAATTGAAGGCATGATCTTCCACCAGCAAAATATTACAACTCATTTTATTTTGATAGTTGCTTTATTGTAGTGGTCTGGAACCAACCCACAATATCTTTGAGGTATGCCTGTATTTCAGATGATAACTTTAACAGTGATAATCATTATGGGATAAAGGTAGGTAAGCTTTTGAGGCAGAAATCACACTGCTGAACACCATATTAAATCATAAGAAAGAAGAGCTAGCTTTTCTTCTCTTATTCACTAACCCTCCACAGAGGAGGTATCCATGACTGTGATTTTACAGTCTTCCACAAGAAAGAATATTTGTATTGCTGTCATAAAGTTAGGAAAGAGGAGTATTTCAACACATAAATTGACTTTCATCCTGGAGTGATTATCACTGAAATGATGATTCATTAGCTAAGATCCAACATGTAGCACAATTTTAATATAATACCTATTACAATATGGAAGGATTTAGTCATACTTTTTGATATAAAAACTGTAAATTGATTAATAATCATAGACCACTTACAGCAATATGTTTCATAAGTGTCCCACTGTTCTTTATTTCTTGCATGCATTTTCAAACATCTTTAAATATGCTAGTTTTTATTTAGATATATTAATATGCTCTACTGATTCTTCAGGCATTATATTGAAATTTAGTAATGTTTCAGACATTGTTCTCAATTTCAACTAATTCATACATTTGTTGGCTTACTATGAAACAGCACTAAGTCACAAACACATAAACATGCACACACATACACATGTACACACAGTGAACAGAAAACTGCACTATCACAGTACTGAAGACAACAAAATTAATTTAGAAATATTCATGACCTAAGATACCCGGGTGTGGATCTGAGGTCCACCACCTATGAGATCATTCAACTTCTCAGAGCCTCAGTTTTCTTAATTATATAGTATAATAAATAACAATTCTCACAGTACAGGGTTTCTATGCCTTGGATACTGTAAGCATTTAATGAATATTATATTAGTGTGTATAAACTTATCCTGTAATATAGAGCTGCTTGCTGATTTATTTCCAAATATTAGTTTAAGCATTGCACAAGGAACATATTTTTAAGTCTCTGATAAAAAAAAAAAAAAAAAAAAGGTCCCTAAAAATTACTGCCTGTTGTTTAAAAGCTAGAGTAGCTTACACAGTGTTGAAGGTTTTCCTCCACTTGTCAGGCCGCATTTTCTGCACCCTGTGTTGGAATTGCATGTCATTCTATGCCACACAATTTACCACCCAGTTCGTTTATTCTCTGTAATAAATAGTGACTTTCTGTGTATTGTTTATCTCCTCAAATGGATTTTAATTTCTTCACAGATCAGCAACAGGTCTTTTCATTATGAAAGGCCATTAGCCCCAATAACAGAACTGGATAGGTGAGAGGGTCTGAGACATTGATTAATAAAAGCAAATTTTTCTCAAAGTTAAATAAAAAAATAAAATTCTGTAATCGGCAGTTAAATTAAGATATAAAAGTTTTATTTGATGAGGAGTTTATTGTCTACCTCATCTGTGTATGCTTTAAAATCTTCACAGAAAATCCCACATTAATCATCCTCGTGAGAAAGGGCTCAGCTAGAAATTTATTTAGTGCCAGGCAGAGCAATCACTGCACAGAAAATACTGAATTAACGGTGGTGATGCATTCAATCTGAGCAGTTTTCAATACTTTCTGACTCCAACTGAACCTGTAGATTACCAAAAATCTACCAACAACTGAAAAAAAACACCAATATTAAAAATCCATGAACAGGTCATGGTCCCTTGGGACAGAAGTAGAAATTTAATTACTAAATAGGGCATATTAAAATTACTTCATTACTTTCGGAAGCTGAAAGAGAATTAATTTAAATTTGTTTTTTATTTTATTTTATTTTCCCTCACCATTTATTCCCCCTATGCTCTCTTCCGCCTCTGCCCATCTGCCTCCCTTGCCCCGCAATCACCACGCTGTTGTCTGTGTCAGAGGGTCTTCCTCTCTTTTTTCTTAATCCCTGACCCCCAAAGCAGCCCCACACAGCTGTCAGCCTGCTCTCTGTCTATGAGTCTGTCACTATTTTGCTTGTTAGTTCAGTCTGTTCTTTTAAAGTCACATTGTAATAAACCATCATTTTACAAATGAAAGCTCTTTGAGCTCAGGATTATCTTTATTACTTCGATACTTGTACATGCATATGTATCAAAACGAAACGGCTGAAAATCAAAAATAAATAGATATTCTTAAAGGTCACAAAGGAAAAGACAGATTCTAAAATATTTTTATGGAATTTAATTGGTTGATTCTCAATATTAAAATGTAAGTACAAAGGGCCATGAAGCAAATATATTCATCAAAAAGAACATGTCTAATAACTATCAAGATAATCATAAGGTCTTAAGAACTAAAGCATTGTGATATTAGCACAGAAATAAACTTGTAGACCAATATAAACAAAATAACCCAGAAAGAGTCTCATGCTTGTATAGAAATGATATGATGAATGAAGAAAGAAGAACTATTGAATAAAAAGTATTATAATGACCATACACATATATTGAAAAAAAAATTTTATCTGCTAACACGCTATACCATTATTACGAATGAGTTACATAATTAAACAAGGAGCAAAATTTTAAATTAAAGGAGACTGTGTTTTTTAATTGAGATAAGTAAATTTTTCTTAAAAACAGTCACACAGTACTAACCCATTAAGAAAATTATTGATCTGCCCAGCGGTGTGGCTCAGTGGACTGAACATCGTTCCATGCACCAAGAGGTCATTGGTTTGATTCCCAGTCAGGGCACATGTCTGGGTTGTGGGCCCAATCCCCAGTGGGGGCATGCAGGAGGCAGCAAATCGATGTTCTCTCTCATTGATGTTTCTGTCTCTCTCTCCCTTCCTTTCTTTTTAAAAATCAACAAAGAAAAAAAAAGAGAAGGCAAGAAAATCATTGATCTTTTTAACTATATTCAAATTAATAGTCATCAAAAGTCATTGAAGAACACTTGGGCTGTTTCTAGATCTTAGCGATTGTAAATAGTACTGCTATGAACATAGGGGTATATATATTCTATCTGATTGGTGTTTCAGGCTTCTTAGGGTATATTCCTAGAAGTGGGATCACTGGATCAAATGGCAGTTCAATTTTTAACTTTTTGAGGTAACACCATAGTGTTTTCCATAGTGGCTGCACCAGTCTGCATTACTACCAGCAGTGTGCTAGGGTCCCCTTTTCTCCACACCCTCGCCAACACTTGTTGTTTGATGATTTGTTGATGGCGGCCATTCTGACAGGTGTGAGGTGATATCTTATAGGTGTTTGAATTTGTTTCTCTCTGATGATTAGTGACATAGAACATTTTCCCATATGTCTCTTGGCCATATGTATGTCCTGTTTGGAGAGGTATCTCTTTAGGTCCTCTGCCCATTTTTTAATTGGATTCTTTATCTTCCTTTCGTTGAGTTGTATAAATACTCTATATATTTTGGAAATTAACCCCTTATCTGATGTATTGTTGGCAATTATGCTCTCCCATATAGTGGGTTCCCTTTCCATTTTGATGGTTGTTTCTTTTGCTGTGCAGAAGGTTTTTAGCTTGATGTAGACTGGAAATAGCCCAAGTGTCCATCAATAGATGAGTGAATAAAAAAAGCTGTGGTACATATACACAATGGAGTACTATGCAGCTGTAAGAAAGAAAGATCGCTTATCCTTTGAGACGACATGGAGGAACCTGTAGAGTATTATCCTAAGTGAAACAAGCTAATTAGAGAAAGACAAATAGCACTTATTTGTGGAATATAATGAACAAAACAAGCTGATGAACAAAATAGACCCAGAGACGTAGAAGTAGGATACAGACTGACAAACCTCAGAATAGGGGCTTGTCGGGGGGAGGGAAGAAATAAGCCACAGAACTTATATGAATGTATGCGTAACCATGGACATAGACAACAATGCTGGGGACAGGGCAGGGCGGCGGGGATAGGGAAGAGGGAGTCAATGGGGGAAAAAGGAGAAACATCTGTAACAAAAATAAATTAATAAAAAAATTTTTTTTAAGTAATTGAAGAAATGAAATTTAAGCCAATTTTAAGCCTACATGTTACCTACACAATTAAGAATACATGTTACCTACATAGTTAATATTATATATGAAATCCACAATGTGTACAAAAACCTGCAAATAAATAAGAAAAGGCAAATACTGAAAATATGACTAGCAGATAAGAGGTATTTCAGATAAGAGAAAATCTGGATTTAAATGTAAATAAGATAAGGAAGTCATCAATATGGCAAAATAAGATGTTCCTGACTTTTGTCCCCCTCACAAGAAAAACAACTAACAACTCTTCAAAAACAACAAACCCTGAGAGAGTCCTAGAACACAGGGGTGAGTCTGGAGCACCTCAGAGACCACAATGAACTGAACCAGAAGGTGAGAGGAGTGACTGCAGGTTGACTCGCTGCCTTTCCCAGGCCAGAGCAGTGCCGCAGCAAGAGGTCTCCCCTGGGCCTCTGGTTCCGTCACTGTGAAAGAGAATACAGGGGAGACAGTCAGCCTCCCCATAGCATTTAGGTTGCTTTGTGAGACCCCCTACCCTGATCTTGCCACATGGGTGTTTTAGGGGAGTCTCTGGGGCTCACCCCTGGGAATCTGGCTGTGACAGAAAAGGGGGAACAGCTTGTAAAAACAAGCACACACATCTTGGCTGACCTAGTCCATACCTTCAGCACCCAAGCAGTAACTGTAACTGTGCAGAAACTCCATTTCTTTAACATGACACTGTCTCTCTTCTGTCCATCTACTCCCTTCCTTAATCATTAACCCCTTAGAACATCAGATTCTGGTTAGTATCAAACTGTCTTAAGAACAAAGCCACAGGTTCCCTGATCACAAAAACAGAGTTTCGTCAAGTTAAAGATAATAGCATAACTTTGGTTGTGCTTCAGCCCCAGGCCCATGAAGAAGGAACAAGCCCATGGCCCATACACTCACCAAACCAGACAGAACAATGCCATGGCTGACATCAGGACCTGATGCAATGATCAGCTACTCCCTACCCTGATCCCAGCCAATCAGTAGAGCCAACTCCTTTATCTATCATGATTAATATTTTTTCCCTTATATAACCCACCCACTGGATGCCATCAAGGGACAATTCTTTTAGCTCCTGCCCTCTGCTGCCCATGCAAGGGAGCTGAGAGGTAGCCCTACCTTCTGTTGAGTGTGTCCTCTAGGCCTCCTTTGACCAGAAGAGCTATCTCCAAGCTTGATGACATTTCCTCACCTAATAAACCTCTCGTTTCTTTGCTGCAAACTCCTGTTTGTGTTTGGCTGGGCTTTCAATGTGCACAGGTGAATAGACCCTTTTAGTCCAATAATATAATCCCAATCAGTGACTTTGCTCATCTGTAGAACCAAGTTGGGACAAACTCTGACCAGGGAACTCATCAGGGTGCATATCTGCCTGATTCAAACCCTCAAATGAGGAATTTTGCTGGCCCTAGAGTCCAGTGGGTCCATGCCCAGGCAAGAAGCTGAGCCATAGCCCTACCTGTTTTGAAAAGTATCTTCCAGCTCCATCTAACCGAAAGGGCTGGGGATAACTCCTAAAAGCTGTGCAGTCTAGAACAGTTCAAGCTGAGAGGCAGGTAAGAAGGTTGCTACTCAACCACAGAGCAAATGCAAGGAACCTGAGACATAGCCCTAGATTTGGTGGAGTGTGTCTTCTGGGCCATGTTTGACCAGAAGGGCTGATGAGAACTCCAGAAGTCATGTGGCCTAGCAGTGTTTAAGTTGAGAGGATGGCAGACAGAACTCATAGTTTACAAAGCAAAGCCAGTGGCCCTGATTGACCTGGGAACTTGGGATGCAGGCCAGCTTGAGTTAAAACAACAAACAAAACACTCAGAGCTACATCTCCTCCTATACCCAAACAGGGAATCTAATTTGTAGCTCATTGCTGAATACAGCCTTTTGCCTATCCAACCAGAGAACCTCACCAGGGCACACAGAAAGCTATGTAGAGTGTTCAACAGCTCTACATGTAGTGACACGTAAACAGAGCACACCCCATGGCTGCTTATATCTGTAGAGAAAAACCAGTGGCCTCACCAGATCAGGGAATTTAATGCACATTCTGACCTAATTCAGGTACCCAAACAATGAGCTATATAGTCTTGGATCCTGTCCGGATGCCTTGCCAGGGCAGGGACTCTAATTCATAGTCCCATATATTATATTTCTGAATATAGTGCCCAGTGCCAACCATGTAATAAACCTGATCAGAGAATTCAGGCAACTGTAGAATTTATCCTTATAGCCTCACTTGTGTAGGGAACCAAGCCAGCAGTCTAATCCAACCATTCTCAGCCAGAGGCACACCCCTTCCCTCTTTGTGCTCAGACCGTTGCCTTGCCCCAGAATAGACCATAACAGCAGGTCACACTCACCAAGGATACCGCCAGTAGACATCTAGAAACCCAAACTGAACTGAATGAGAAACTGTCTCTGCCAGAGAAACATGTTAAGCCTGAAAGAGGAGCCTGATGACTCAAGTGTGCAGATACCAATGTAAGAATTTAAGGACCATAAAAATCAGATAAATATAACATCACCAATGAAAACAAATAATGCTCCAATAATTGATCCTAAAAGAACAGAGATCTGGTAATTGTAAGAAAATTAATTCAGAATAATCCTTTAAAGGAAGGTTAATGAACTAAAAGAACACACATAAAACTAAACAAAATTAGGAGAACAATAAATGAACAAAACAAGAAATTCAATAAGAAAATAGTAACCATCAAAAAAGAAACATCAGGAATTTAGCCTGGAAAAATACTATAACTCAACTGAAGAATCCAATAGAAAATTTCAAAAGTAGATTTGACCATGCAGAAGAAAAACTCAGCCACATGGAAAACAGAATGTTAGAAATGTCCTATTCATAGGAGCAAAAATTATAAAGAATAAAAATGATTAAAGAAATCCTTATAAAAATTATGGAAAACAATGAAAGAAAACCCACAAGATTTGCAGTATGGGAATTCCAGAAAAAGGAAGGATAGCAAAAAGGGACAAAACTATATTTAAAGCAATAATGACTGAAAACATGGGGAGAATAATGAGCATCCAGATCCATGAGGCCCAAAGTACCCCAAGTAGGTTGAACCTAAATAGGGCTACAAGAGACACATTATAATTGAAGTGTCAAAAGTCAAAGGCAAAGAAATAACTTTATGAGCAGCAAGAAACAAGAGAGGAGTTACATATAAGGGAACCCCCCACCAAGACTAACAGCAGATTTCTCAACAGAATATTTTCAGGTGATGAGATAATGGAATGACAATCAATATTGAAAAAAAAAAATGTTAACTGTCAAGTAAGAATTCTATACCCGGCAAAACTGTTCTTCAGAAATGAAAGAGGGACAAAAACTTTCCTGAACAAACAAAAGCTGAAGGAATTCATTACCACCAGCCCTACCTTACAAAAATGCTAAAGAGAGTTCTTTGAGTGGAGAAAAAAGAACTCTAATTAACATCATCGAAACATAAAAATAGTAGTGTGACTCTCACTGGTAATGCTAAATATATTGTCATAGTTGGATTATGCAATACACTTACAACTCAAGCTTAAAAGCTAAACATAGTAAAAAATAGCCATAATTACAATAATCTGTTTTTTTTTTTTTTTAAATCCTCACCTGAGGATATTTTTCTATTTATCTTCAGATAGAGTGGGAGGGAGGGAGAGGGAGAGAAACATCGACATGAGAAGGACACATAGACTAGTTGCCTCCAGCACGACACTAACCAGGGCCAGGGAGGAACCGCAACCGAGGTACGTGCCCTTGGCCAGAATTGAACCCGCGACTCATCGGTCCACGGGGCTGACACTCTACTGCTGAACCAAACTGGCCAGGGCCAATAATCTGTTATTCGCTACACAATATAAAAAACATGTGAACTGTAACAGTTGTAACATAAATGTGATGGGGGGACAAGTAAAAGTTTATGAATTCTACTGAATTTAAGTTGTTATCAGTTTAAAATAGAATGTTATCATATTAAGATATTTTATACAAGCCTCATGGTAACCGCAGAAGGAAATCCTGTAATAATTACACAGAAGGACATGGTAAAGATGCCAAAGTATACTGATACCAAAGATTAAAACACACAGGAAAAAGACAGCAGGATGATCTCTTTGATATGTTCACAAATTACTATCTTATTCTACTCCTATATTTTTCTTAGTAAATAAAAATGCCTTGACGAATAAAAAAAACTTAAAAAAATAATATAAAATTGGGTTATTTGTTTCCCTTTTGTTGAACTATATGAGTTCTTTATATATTTTGGAAATTAATCCCTTATCCAATGTGTCATTGGCAAATATGTTCTTCCATACAGTGGATTCCCTTTTTATTTGATGATGGTTTCTTTTGCTGTGCAGAAGCTTTTAAATTTAATGTAGCCCCATTTTTCTATTTTTCCTTTGTTTCTCTTGTCCTAGGAGCTGTATCGGTAGAAATTCTGCTACGTGAGATGTCTGAGAATTTGCTGCCTATGTTTTCTTCTAGGATTTTTATGGTTTCGTGACTTATATTTAAGTCTTTTATCCATTTTGAGTTAATTCTTGTCTATGGTGTATGTTGGTAATCTAGTTTCATTTTTTTGCATGTAGCCGTCCAGTTTTTGCCACACCGTTTATTGAAGAGGCTGTCTTTACTCCAGTGTATGCTCTTGCCTCCTTTGTTAAATATCTTTTGACGATAATGACTTGGGTCAATTTGGGGGGTTTCTGTTCTGTTCCATTGATCTATATGTCTGTTCTTATGCCAGTACCAGTTTGTTTTGATTATAATAGCTTTGTAGTGTAGTTTGATATCTAGTATTGTGATACCTCTGACTTTGTTCTTCTTTCTCAAGATTGCTGTGGCTATATGAAGTCTTTTTTAGTTTCATACAAATTTTTGGAATATTTGTTCTAAATCTGTGAAATACGTCATTGGTATTTTAATAGGAATTGCGTTGAATCTATACATTGTTTTGGGTGTTATGGACATTTTAATTATGTTAATTCTTCTAATCCATGAACACAATATACACTTCCATTTATTTGTATCTTCCTCTATTCTTTTTTCAATGTCCTGTAGTTTTCCAAGTACCTCCTTTATTAAGTTTATTCCAAGGTATCTTGTTTATTTATTTATTTTTTGCAATGTTAAATGGATTTGTTTTTCTAGTTTCTCTTTCTGAGAGTTCATTATTGGTGTAAAAAAATGCCATCTATTTCTGGATGTTGATTTTGTATTTTGTATCCTAATACTTTGCTGATTTTGTTTATTTATTCTAGGAGTTTTCTTTGTGTGTGCGTGGAGTCTTTAAGTTTTTCTATGTACGATATCATTTCATCTGTGAATAATCACAATTTTACTTTCTCCTTTCCAGTTTGGATGCTTTTTATTTCTTCTTCTTTTCTGATCACTGTGGGTAGGGCTTCCAGTACTATGTTGAATGAGAGTGGTGAAAGCAGACATCCCTGTCTTGTTCCTGTTCTTAAGGGAAACATTTTTAGATTTTGCCCATTGAGTATGATTTTGGCTGTAGGTTTGTCATATATGGCCTTTATTATGTTGAGGTATGATCTCTCTATTTCCACTTTGCTGATAGTTTTTATCATAAATTGGCACTGGGTTTTGTCGAATGCTTTAGGCACTTCTCCAAAGAGGACATGCAGATGGCCAAGAGACATGAAAAAATAATCAATGTCACCAATTATCAGAGAGATGCAAATTCAATCTACAATGAGATATTATGTCACACCTATCAGAATGGCTACCATCAATTAATCAACAAACAACAAGTGCTGGTGAAGATGTGGAGAAAGGGAACCCTAGTACACTGCTGGTGGGGATGCAGGCTGGTGCAGCCACTGTGGAAAACAGTATGGAATTTACTCAGAATTTAAATATGGAATTACCATTTGACCCAGCGATCCCACTTCTGGGAATATATCCTAAGAATCCTGAAACACCAATCAGAAAGAATATATGCACCCGTATGTTCATAGCAGTGTTATTTACAATAGCTAAGATCTGGAACCAGTCTAAGTGCCCATCAGTAGACGAGTGGATAAAAAGGCTGTGGTCCATTTACACAAAGGAATGCTGTACAGCTGTAAGAAAGAAGGATTTATTACCCTTTGTGACAGCATGAATGGACCTGGAGAGTATTATGCTGAGTGAGATAAGCCAGTCAGCAAAAGACAAATATTACATAAGCTCGCTTATAAGCGGAACCTAATGAACATAATAAATTGATGAACAAAATAGGTACAGAGGCATGGAGACATAGAACAGACTGATATATCTCAGAGGGGAGGGAGGGAGATGGCAAGAGATTAACCAAAGAATTTACATACGTATATGCATAACGAATGGGCACAGACAATAGTGTGGTGAAGGCCTGGGGTGTGGCAGGGGCTGGGAGGAGGGGCTTAAAGGGAGGGAAAATTTTGGGACATCTGTAATATTGTCAATGATAAAATAAAATGAAATAAAAATAAATGAAAAAAAATGTTTAATGCATCTTGATTTATTATATTTTTCAAAGGACTTGTATCAAGTCATTCTTATCAAATGTAAACATTTTTGTCAACTCTAATTTTATGCAAATTTTATTTAAAGTATTACATCTTTAATTAATACCTATAAAATGTACTTTTTATAAAATGTATTGGAGTGACATTGAGAAACAAGATCATATAGGTTTGAAGTGTAGATTTCTATGATACATGATTTATATGTTGCATTGTGTGCCCCCACCCAAAGTCAAATCACCTTCCATCACCATATAATCGGCCCCCTTTACCCTTTATTAGTCTCCATCCCCTTTCCTCTGGAAACTACCATACTGTTGTCTGTGTGTATGAGTTTCAGTTTTATATTCCACATATGAGTGAAATCATATGGTTCTTAGCTTTTTTGGGGTGATTAATTTCATTTAGCATAGTATTCTCAGGGTTCATCCATGTTGTTGCAATGGCAGTATTTCACCTTTTCTTACGGATGCATAGTATTCTAGTATTCCACAGTATATATGTACATCTTTTTTTTTTTTTTTATCCTCACCCGAGGACACTTTTTCATTTTGTTCAGATAGAGTGGGAGGGAGAGAGAGGAAGAGAGAGAGAGAGAAACATCGACGTGAAAGGGACACATCGAGTGGCCGGCACCCGCACGACCAACCAGGGCTGGGGACAAACTGCAACTGAAGTACATGCCCTTAGCGGGAACCGAACCTGGGTCTCTCTGGACCACAGGCCGACGCTCCAACCGCTGAGCCAAACCGGCCAGGGCTATATGTACATCTTTTTATCCAGGCCTCTGTCAAAGGACACTTCAGTTGTCTTTATGTCTTAGCCACTGTGAATAATGCTGCAATGAATATAGGGGTGCATATATCTTTGCGAATGAGCGTTTTCAAGTTTTTCAGGTAGATATGCAGAAGACAGATTGCTGGAGCATATGGTAACTCTGTTCTTAATAATTTGAGGAACTACCATACTGTTTTCCATAGTGGCTGTACCAGTTTCCATTCCCACAAGCAGTGAATAAAAGTTCCCTTTCCTCCACAACCCCTTCAACACTTGTTATCACGTGTCTTGTTGATAATGGGCATTCTAACGGGTGTGAGATGATATCTCACTGTAGTTTTAATTTGCATTTCCCTAATAGCTAGTGAAGTTAAAGATCTTTTCATATATCTAATTGGATTGTTTATTTGGTATTAAGTTATATATGTTTTTAATATATTTTGGATGTTAACCCCTTGTCAGAGCTGATTTTGCAAATGTTATCTCCCATTTGTTGGGTTGTCTTTTGGTTTTGTTGGCAGTTGCTTTTCCTGTGTAGAAGCTTTTTAGTTTGCTATATCCCCATTAATTTATTTTTGCCTTTACTTCCCTTGCCTTTGGGGTCAAGTTCAAAAACGTTCTCTAAGACCAAGTTCCCAAAGTTCAGTACCTATGTTTTCTTCTATGTAATGTATTGTGTCAGATATTATATTTATGTTTTTCATGCATATTGAATTAATTTCTGTGCATGGGAACAAACTGTAAACTAGATTCATTCTTTGCATGTGGCTTTCCAATTTTCCCAGCACCATTTATTGAAGGGGCTTTCTTTTCTCCATTGTGTGTTTCTTCTGGCTCCTTTACAAAAAATTATTTAGCCATATAATTTTATTTCTGGGCTGTCAATTCTGTTCCATTGGTTTATGTGTCTGTTTTTCTGCCAATATATTGCTGTTTTAATTATTGTAGCTCTGTAGTATAATTTGAAGTCAGCTAGTATGATACCTCCAGTTTCCTTTAAATATGTTACTCTCTTCTTTTCCTTGGCTGCCTTGAGAAACCTTTCTTTGTCATTAATTTATGACAGTTTTAATACAGTGCACTTTGGAAAAGTTTTTTTTCTGGATTGAAGTAATTCGGTGTTCTCTTTGCTATTTGTATTAAAGGATCTACCTCTTTCCATAGGTTTAGAGATTTCTCAGCAACTAGTTGCTTGAATAGGCTTTCTGCTCCTTTCTCCCTCTTTTCTTCTTCTGGTATGCCTATTATTCTTACATTGATCTTTCTAGTGGAGTCTGATAGTTCTCCTAGAGCTCTTTCACTTTTCTATGCTCAAGTCTCTCTTCTTCTCTCTGCATCATTTCTAGATTTTTATCTTCAATATCACTCATTCTTTCCTCCATCTGTTCAGCTCTATTTTTTTTTTTTTATGCTCATTAGTTCATTCTTGATCTTTTATATTGAGTTCTTAATCTTCAGAATTTCTGTTTGGTTCTTTAAAGAGTTTCAATCTTTTTGGTAAAGTACTTATTTTGTTTGTTGATTTGTTTTCTGAGTTCATTAAACTGCCTGACTATATTTTCTTGCATCTCATTGCGTTTTTTCAGAAATGCAACCTTGAATTCTCTGTCATCTCTATCACAGTGTTTCCATGTCTTTAAGTTTGTTTTCTGGAGATTTTTAAATTTTTCTTTCTGAGCTGCCTCACTACCTTGGTTATTCATGGTATTTGATGGGTTCCATCTCTGCCTAGGCATCTGTGTAGAAGTGACAGACACTTCAGCAGATTGATTGAAAGGGGTCTTTCTATTGTTTTTTTTTCTATTATTTTCCCATAGATGGCACTGAATTGTGGCCTTAAATTTGTGAAATCCCAGTGCTGTGGCCTGCAGCCAGATGCTGTTGTCACTGTAGCTGCAATGAGTGGGGTGGGGTGGGCTGGGGGAACTCCGCAGCCTTCTGTGTTGCTCTGCTCTCCCAGTAATGGTGACCTTGTACCTCTATGGGGCTCCCCTGTGCTCTGACCCCAGGACCAGTCACTTAGTGAACCCTTTTCCCAGGGAAAAAAGGTGATTCTGTAGTACTAATTCTCAGGTTTGCAGATAATGTGTTCCACAACTTGATACCGGGGAGAAGGGAGGTGAGCTCTGAGAGGTTATGGGGCAGCCAGGCTCCATGCCTTTATTTCTCTCTCTGGAATGCCAACTGCCTATCAACTGCAGATGCACTTCTGTGCTGTGTCCTTGCCCAGGTCTCTGGGCTCAGCCATAGCTCATACTGCTACTCACCCTATCTCTTTGCTCCTCCCACCTGAAGGGAGTGCCAGCCCCAACCTCATTCCTCCCTTTTGGGCTGAGCTCTGCCTTGAGCTCTGACTTCAGGGCTGCATCCCTGGCTCATCTCAGCTTTTCTCCCTACTCAGCTCCCCAGTTTGCTCCTACTTGCCCACCTTTAGATGTTTCAATGTGAAGATCTCTCAGGTGTGTTTGTGTTTCGAGCAGGGAATCCTTTGTTGAGTTATAGCTCTTCAAATTGTTGAAATTTTAAGAGGAGAGAGCAAAGGATCTCTCATGCTGCCATTCCTCTGACATCACTCTCGAAAATGTATGTTTTTGTTCGCTTATATAAAGCCAAATGAAAGACAATGTTCCTCTGCATAATTTAAGCAGAAGAGCCATCTAAACCAATCCATTTTTAGGCGACTTAATAGATGCAGCAATATAAATCAGGACACTTCTGAAACTAGTAATTTATTTACGTATTTATTTAAATTGATTTTTAGAGAGAGAGGAAGGGAGAGAGAGATAGAAACACTGACCAGCTGCCTCCTGCACACCCCCTACCGGGAATTGAGTCCGCAACCCAGGCATGTGCCCTGACCAGGAATCGAACCGGGACCTCTCAGTCCATGGGATGACGTTCAATCCACTGAGCCACAATGGATGGGCTGAAAGTAGTGTTTTTAAAATTGTCTACATCAGACTTACCTTCATGTTTCACTAAGCACACTGAATATTTAACCTGTAATATATAGGTTAATTTTAACCTATAATATAAACTAATCACTAAAAATTGATTTTAAAAATATTTATGTCTTTGATGGTTCTTATTCAGAAACATACATAGATTTTAATGATCCAAAGAAAATAGGTTTCTTATATGCCCTCCCTCCAACTCACCCTTCGAATAGATAACACTTTCATTCTCTTCAACTTAAGTATTTTATGGGTATCAGCTACAAAAATGCTTCTGTCTTTGTTATCTTCCATTAGATAACATAAGAAGAGGCAGGGAGAGTGTATGTCTGGTGATCAGAGACCAAAACTGTTCCTCCAATCGTGTAGAACAATAATAAATTATATGAGTACAGATTATACTAGTTAATTCTGATACATCTATAGATAACAGAAATTAATTCATAGCTGATTTAGCAAAACATTAAGTACATCATGGTGGTGACTTCATAGTAATGAACTTGTTTTTACATGCACATTTAAAACAGGTAAGATATTGCTGCTTAGATGATCAAGTTACATTAAAACAGTAAGCAGACCTCCAGCAATATGCATATGTGTTTATTAATCTTTTTATATGCATTGAAATATTACTGTGTAAATACAAAACTAAGGGTTCTGGTGTGTTATCAAAGTATTATTTGTTTAAAAATGTTGAAAGGTCTGCTATGAAAAATGCAGTTGTTTGCGTTGTTAATTTTCGTTCAGTCTCATTTCACCATATAAAGCAATTGAAGACATCCATTAGCTGTTAATTTGAAATACCCCAAACAGGGATGTCTAAACCTGTATTGCTACCTTCCCACAGCCCCGAGTCTCGCCTTGTCACCAAGGCAGACCGTGTCGTCAGGCCTCCCCTTCAGTGTCTGAGCTAATGCAGATGATTTACCCGCAGACGCTTGAAGGACAGACAGGGCATGTGGATGTGACAGAGAAACGCACTTTACAAACCAGCTTAGGAGCCAAACTCCGCTAATATCCTTGTGTCATATCAGAAAGACACTCAGCGTTAGCTGTGCATCCTCAGAACTGCCCGTGGCGTGCGCCACAGCAGGCCCTCGGCCAGTCTGCGCTGCTGGGCTGAACCCACGCTCCTCGCCCTCACTGTTCATCAATTGCTTCCAAGGAAAAATAATCCGTTTTCAAAATATCTGATAACAACGGAGTCTGAGGGATTTTTGCTTGATGTGTTCATTTGTAAAGCTGTTGAATCATATAATTTGGTATTCCTTACCTGTCACATTTAGATAAAAATACAGCTATTGGTTTGTTGAAATTATGACTGTATCCTAGAGTTCTTGCTTAGATAAAATTACATACATATTCTAGCATTAATATATTGTACAAAGTGTTAAGAAAAGATACATTTTTAAAAGAAAGACACTAAGTAATAAATGCAGTAAATATATAAGGGTAATCAATATTCTCTTTTGATGAGCTACTCTGAATATAGATTACCCAGCACCACTCCAGAGTTACAAAATCAGAATGACCTGTGGGAGGCCTGAGAAACTGTGCTTTACTCTGTTTCTCCATTAATTTTCATGCTCACTTATAGTCAGTAAAAACTGTTTGAAACTATGAATTACTTTTGAGAGAATAATATAATTTACTTTTTGGTGCCATTTAAACAAAAGTTTAAAAAGTAATTTTGTAAGGAGATTATGTTATGCTGTTTTCCTATGATACATGCCTTCATGAATTCCTACTTTTAAATTATTGAGAACAAGAGAAAAAAGAACACTTAAAAATTTTTTCTTTATTGATATTAGAGAGAGAGAGAGGGAGAGGGAGACGGAGAGAGAGAGGGAGAGAGAGAGAGAGATAGAAACATCTATGAGAGAGAACATCGATTGGCCGCCTCCTGCATGCCGCCCACTGAGGACTGGGCCCACGACCTGGGCATGTGCCCTGACCAGGAATCGAACCGGTGACCTCTTGTGCATGGGTCGACACTCAACTACTGAGCCACACCAGCCAGGCAAAAAAGAAACACATTTTAAATACAATATTTGATAAGTTAAAAACAATGGTGGCTTGGACATCAAAATTTTTAATTTATATTCTAAATATTTAATGCCAGAGGAAAAACATTAAGAGCTATTCCAAATTATTTAAAACAGTTATTAAAATATATAAAATATTAGAAACAAACACGAATATAATGTGAAGATAAAAGGGAGATATTAAAAAAACTAAACTTTGAGAGAAGAAGAATATAATACCTAAAAATGAAAATTTCACTAATAGTGCCAAGAGAAAGTCAGACATACTACAAAGGAAAATGTCAGTAAAAATAAAGAGAAATATAGACACTGGAAAAAAGGAAACAGAAACAAAAAGATAAAAACAATGGATAAGCCTCGATTATCTATGAAATATTATTATGTCTAATATAAGTGCGTACTCACAAAGGTGGAGGCAGAAAAATACTGGAAGAAATAATAGCCAAAAGTACCCCCCAAATTAATAAAAACTAAAACCAACAGGCACAAGAAATGTAATGAACTCAAAACATGAAAATTACATATACATACATGAGTGTATATGTGTCCATGTGCACACAACATTACACACACACACACACACACACACGTACCATCAAGGTATGTAAATACCAAACTTCTGAGAACCAGTGATGAAGAAGAAAATGACCCAGTGGTCAGCAGTGAGCGAGAAATGCAGTGGTGGGGAAAGGTACATTACATCACAAAAAATGAATGAATAAATAAGGCCAGTTCGATGGTATGAAGACAGATGTTTTTGTAATGACATCATTGATATGCCAAGAGAATTTTAACCTATAATTTTATATTAATTGCATTTTTTTTTTCAGAGAAGAAAATGAGTAATAACCAATAGGCAGCTTTAAGCTCTTATTTTCCTATGGAAATATTGGACACTAGTAAGAATTGCCAGAGCCAACTCTTACAGAACTTGGAAAATAGCAGAAGGTTTATAACAACCAAGAAAATAACAACTTCATAATGGTAGGAAGGCTTCATGGCATTTTACTTGCCCTAATCCCTTGCATGGTGGTGATATTGATGAGAGACCCTGTTTCCTTGTTCTATCTAGAGAAAGTAGATCTGATCTTATTTAACAATAGAGAAAAATCAATGAAACCAATAATTGAGTACTTTTAAAGATCAACAAAACTATCTTCTAGTTACACTGACAAAGAGTGAGTCAGAGAGAAGACACAATTAAAATCAGAAATGAAAATGATGTTATTGCTGCCACCTATAAAGAAATAAAAAGAGCCCAGCCAGTGTGGCTTAGTAGTTGAGTGTCGACCCATGCACCAAGAGGTCACTGATTCGATTCCCGGTCAGGGCACATGTCCAGGTTGTGGCCAAATCCCCAGTGGGGGGCATGTAGGAGACATCCAATCTATGTTCTCTCTCATCGATGTTTCTATCTTTCTCTTCCTCTCCCCTCCTTTCTCTCTAAAATCAATAAAGAAAAAAACAAATAGAAATATAAGCTAATATCGTGGATAGTTATAAACCAAGAAATTAGATAACCTAGATGAAATGGACAAGGTACTACAAATAAACAAATTACCAAAACTATCTTAAGAAAGACTAGAAAATCTGAACAGATCCATAAAAAGTAAAAAGATTGAATCAGTAATAAAATTTCTTCTAACACAACACAGAACCAGATGGTCTCACTGGTGAATTCCACAAAACATTTAAAGAGAAATAACACCCATCCTCAAGTCACTCTTCCAGAAAATAGATGAGCAGGGAACATTTCCTAACATTACTCTTATACCAAAGCTATGCAAAGACATCACCAGGATAAAAAAATAAATAAATAAATAAAATAAAGACTGATATCCATTATGAATGTAGAGACAAAAATACTCAACAGAATACTAGAAAACCAAATTCAACATCATATTACAGAATTTTACACCACGTCAAGGTGAAATTTCATGACAAAGTGAAATTTGTCCCAGTAATACAAGGGTGGTTTAACATTAAAAACAATTACATTATATAAATGAGGAAAAAAATAACATATGATCTTTCATATCTTCTCAATTAATGAAGAAAGTTTATATGACAGAATTTAACACACTTTCATGAAACAACTGTCTGAAATCTAAAAATTAAAGAATATTTACCTAAGATAATAATGGGAATTTATGAAAGGCCTGCAGATAACTCCATACTCAATATTGCTTAGTATGATCAAATCTTTCTCCCCGGGATCAGGGAATGGACAGGGGCCTGCTTTCACCAGTGCTATTCAACAGTGTACTGGAATTTCCAGCCAGGCAAGTATGCGGAAGAAAGAAATAAAAGACATCCAAATTGAAAAGGAAGAAATAAAATTATATTTATTCACAAATAACATGATGCTACATGTAGAAAATACCAAAGAATCCATCGAAGGCCACTACAGCTAATAAGTAGATTCAGCAGAGTTGCAGGATATAAAATTAGTTTTAGGGCACAAAATAAGTTGTTTTCTATATACCAGAAATAAATTATCTGAAACAGAATTAAGAAAACAATTCCATTTAAAAGAACATTAAAAAATTATATACCTTGGAATGAATATAACCAAGTATATGAGAAATGTATACTTTGAAAACAATAAATTTTGGTGAAATTAATTGATGGAAATTAATGGAAAGATATCTTATCTATATTCATAGATTGAAATACAATATTTTAAATATAGAATTACTACTCAAAGCAATCTGCAGATTAGATGTGATCCTATCAACATTCAAATGCCTTTTATAGAGAAATAGAAAAGCCTATTTTCAAATTTGTATATAATTCTGAGTGACACAGGATAGCCAGAACAGTCTGGAAGAAGAACAATATTAGAGATTTTACACTGCCTATTTTCAAAACTTTCTACAAAGCAGCAGTAATCAAAACATCCGGATAGACACATAGCCAATGGAACAGCACTGAGAGCCCGGAAAGAAACCCATGCCTAATGGCCAACTGATTCTTGACAAGGGTGCCAAGTCCATTCAATGAGGAAAAAATCGTGTCTTCAACATGTGGTGTTGACACAACGGAAGAGGCACAAATGAAAAAATGAAGTGAGACCCCTTCATACCAAATGCCAAAACTAACTCAAAATGGATCAGTGACCTAAATACAAAGGTATAGCCTCAAACTCTTACAGTATAGAAGTGATGACCTTGAAGTTGGCAAATATTTCTTTGATATGACACATGAATAAAACATGAGTAAAAACATAAAATATGAATTAAAAATAGATAAATTAGACTTTATAAAATTAAAAACTGGGCATCAAATGACATTATTGAAAGATAAAGTTAAAAAAACCTAGAAAATTATATAATGTAGTTGAAATTTTTATATCTCATAAGATTGTACTATCTAGATAAATTAATTAACTCTTAATTCAACAACAATAAAAGAAACTATGTTTTTAATGTGAAAATGACTGGAATAAACACTTCTCCAGAGAAATTATACAAATGGCCTGTAAGCACACAGAAAGGTGCGCAGCATCATCGTTCATTAAGTGTAATATTTTCCCAGCTCTGCTGAAGTAAAATACCGCAAACTGGGTGGCTTAAATAATAGAAATCTATTGTCTCACAGTTCTAGAGATGAGAAGTCCACGATCAAGGTTTTGGCAGGGTTGATGCCTTCTCGGGGCTGTGAGGAAAAATCTGTTACATGTCAGTCTCTTACAGTTTAAAGGCTCAGGTGTTCCTTGGACTGTAAAATGATGTTTCTCTCATGTCTTCACACCTTCCCTCTGTACATGTCAGTCTCTTTGTCCACAATTTCCCTTTTTATAAGCATATCAGTCATATTGGGTCAATACCTCCCTTAATGACTTCATCTTACCTTGATCACTCATAATAACCCAAATAAGGTCATATCTTATTTACACTCCAGTGAAGATCACATACACAGAGGCTGGGGGTTAGGACTTCAACACCTTTTGGAAAGACACAATTAGCTAAAATAAATGATGTGCAAAATCCACAATGAGCTACCACGTATATCCACTAAAATGGTTATTTAAAAAGAAAAACAGAAAATAACAAACCTTGGTAAAAATGTGGAGAAATTGGAACCCCCACACATTTCTGGTGGAAAACACTCTGGCAGTTCCTCAGCAAGTTAAACATAAAATCACCATGTGACCTGGGACACCAGTTCTGGGTATATATCCAAAAGCATAAGGAACAAGTGTATGCACAGTCATTTCCCGGCAGTATCATTCACAAAGCCAAAGGGTAGCAGTAGCCCAACTGTCCATCAATGAATGAATGTATAAACAAACTGTGAGACACACATACAGTGAACTCATATTTGGCCCTAAAAAGGAATGAAGTACTGATACATACTACCACATTGATGCACCTCCTAACATTATATCAAGTAAAAGAAGCCAGACATAAAACATATCACATATTGTATGATCAAATTTCATATGAAATATCCCAGATTTAATAAATCCATGGAGACAGTAGATTAGTGGCTTCCAGGGGGAGGAGAGAACGGGAAGAAACTGCTTGATGGATAAGGGTTTTACTTTGAAGTGATGACATGTTTTGGAACTAAATACAAGTGGTGGTTGCACCATGTTATGAAATGTACCCAATGCCACTTAAATTTTCACTTTAAAATAGTTATTTTTATATCTTGTGAATTTCCTCTCAATATATTATTTTTTTAAATATAGAAAAACTCCTTAAAGGTATGACTGATTCTAGGACTAGAGTAAGAAATATACAGGATGAGCTGGAATATTTTGTAGGTCATAAAATAAGAAAGTACTAAAAACAATGTGTGCACAGCAGCCAACTGAAACAGCTCTCACTGGCCAGAACTTAAACAATTTGAGAAACAAAATACAAACACTGTATTGGAATATAACATAGAATATAAAATAATATTCATGAGTCTATATATTTTTAAGTAAATAAATAAATAAATAAAAAAGAAGGAGCAAATCTCTCTGGCAGAAGAATTTTAAATAATTTTTAGATGCTCTGTCCTTAAGTTGGTGGAACCTACCTCCTTGCTCCTTAAGTATTGACAGCTCATAGTATCTCTGCCTTTGAAAGTGTATAGAATGGAAAAGGGAAAAAAGAGTGACTTTAAAGAGGGGGAATTAGATGAAGTTTGCCTCACGGGGGGATCAATTAACATCAACAGTGATAAGTCATGTTGAAAGCATGTATCCTGGATAAAGTTGCACATGACCTCAATGGTCATTCTTCCGAAACTCCATCACCACAGTCTGCTTCTGAAAATGCAGTAGTCAAATCTCAGCTGAGGAACATTCTGCAAAGTATACTACCAGGACTACTCAAGAATCTCAAGTTCTTCAAAAAGGAAAGTCTGAGAAAATGCCACTGCCAACAGGAGCCTACGGAGACAAGGTAACTAAATATAATGGAAGTTTGATTATATCTTTGAACAGAAAAAAATGATATTAAGCAAAAGCCAAGGACATCTAAATAAAATATGGACTTTAATTAACAGTAATGTATCAATATTAGTTTATTAAATGTGAAAAATGTATTATACTATTTTATGATTTTAATAGGGGAGGGTGTGTAGTATATGAGAACTCTATACAATCTTCTCAACATTTTTGTAAATCCAAAATTATTCTAAAATAAGTTTATTAATTAAATGTATTGTGCATATAAAAACAAAAATAAGCATGATGTTATAATTATATGTTATACTTCTACTTATCATCTTGGATTTGGTAGCAGATTGAAAGAATAAATTTTGAATGCTTATATATTTCTCAAATTATTTTGGATAAAACATTTGAATTACATTTAAATTCCCAGTGTCATTCCAGAATTTCTATTAGTATGGGTGTGCGTGTTCCTAATAACATCACAGGGAAGTAGCACAACTGTTTGAACTTCTCTGACACATTCCCAAAACCATGCAGAGGATACTCATGCAAGCCAAGAAATATTAATCTAAGCTATATGTTAAGGAAATACACTAACATAGATTTCACAAACTAATAAGAATTTAATACCCATTATTATAATCAACCCCTCTGCTTCAATTATTACACTATAAGTGAGGGGACATAAAATAATTTAGAAATAATTCACATTGGCTATCCATCTCTTTCCTTGTCAAGTGGCTGTAATAATCGCTATCCTTTGAGTGAGATGTTTTCAAATTTATTTTTCCATACTTTTCTAAGATAACTGCTTTCATCCAAACATTAAGTTTAACTTGTGGAAGCATTTGTGAGATAAATCTGCCTTCCACTTTATTCTTTTACTGCATTACTACATGCCATGGTGTCATAATCTCTCTGGAAACTGAGATACACTGTGAAACTTAGCTAGCTGTTTATTGATGAGTCACATAATCATTTAACCACAATTAGAAACAGAATAAATTGTAGCTGCTTCAAATTCTGTTAGCTCATGAAGATGTATTTGAATGTCAAAATATATTTGTAGGAAAGGGAAAAAATAGCATATGTAATTTAATTGAGTTGAATTTTTATATTTCACTAATGGGTATAATCACTGTTCCACCGACAGCATAAGTCGTTTTTGTGCACAGTGAGAAACCACTGGGAGATGTATTTTATCCATTACGTGCCATGCTAATAGGAATTTGTCCACTCCGTCCTTCTATGAGCTAACCCTTTTCGAAAAGTATTTGTCTTCTGGTACATTTCAAAATTCGAATTGCTCTACTCTAAAAATTAATTGGCCTGGCACAAAATTTTACTCCCTTTAATATAATTCTATCTGACTGACCTTCTGGAAATATACAGGGGTAGGTTTACAGTTGTTCATGTGGAAAAAAATACAATAATTAATAAATAATAATACAAGAATGAACTCTGTTCTGTGTACTCACAATTAAAAGCCTATTTTTGCCCACCCCTGTAAGTAATAAAGTATTTTTCATAATTTTTTTCTAGGAGAATTAAGCCTCATTTTCTCAGTTTGCAACTAATGAAACAACACAATCTGGCCTCAGTCTGTTTTTCCAAAGTATTGTAAATTGGGGTGTAGTGATTAAGAGCACAGACTCTGAAACAGCCTGCCTTATTCCAAACCAAGGCACCGCCACGTATTTTCTGTGACTTTAGGCAAGTTACTTCATCCTGTTGCAACTTCTAGTGTCAGTATCTATACAACAGAGATAATTACACAGGTCCTCAATCCTTTATCTGAAACTATTGGTCTGGATGTATTTGGAAATTAAGAATTTTAAAAAATTATTTCAAAGGTAATATGGTGCATATACCCAATGTTAGGTACCCAATGGTTCTCAGAGGGATCTGGGGCTGCACTTCTAATCGAAAACATTAATAATTCTTCAGTAAAACAAACATATTTCTGCTAAGATACAGTAAAACTACAAGTAGCAGTATGTCAAGTCCCAATTGTTCACTCATTTCCAACAAGAAGCAATTTTTGGTATTCAGCGTTGAGAACAAGGAATCATAGAGCATATTTATAAATATGCCATAGTATTTGGAAAGTTAAATTGGCTGTAGTTATATGTTAAGTTCTTAGAACAATACTGGGCAACTAGTGATCTCAAAATATTTCGCTTCTATAATTATCATTTTTATTCTTTTCCTACAGAGAATCCACTATGACTGCAGAATCACTCCTACGGACTCTAATGACATCATCCGTATTTCTGTATGTCTGTCCTATGCCTTTCTTAAAGTCATTGTATAGTTTCTCTAATATCTGTATTTCAGTTTTCTAGGCCAAGATTAAATCTACTTGACTTCTACATGATTTTTAAACTCTCAGATTTGCCCAGTCAGTGTGGCTCAGTGGTAGACCCATGCACCAAGAGGTCCCGGGTTGGATTCCTCGTCAGGGCACATGCCCAGGTTGTGGGACAATCCCCAATGGGGGGCATGCAGGGGGCGTTCTCTCTCATTGATGTTTCTCTCTCTCTCTTCCTCTCCCTTTTTCTCTCTGTAAAAAAGTCAATAAAGAAAAAAAAAATTATAAACTCTCAAATTTTATTTTACTCTAAATTTAAAAAAATGTTTTTTGAATATAACTTCCACTTAGTTAAATGTATATATGCAAATGTGGTTTTCTGCTATTAGCTGTATTGTATCAATACTGTGCATTGTAATTTATTATATTTTAAGTGACACATTTGTGTGCATATGTGCATTGTTTTCATTGAAATATAATTCAAATAATATAAAATTCACCATTTTAAAGTAGACAATTTACCCACGACTCTTGCACCTCCCTGGGAGCCTCCCTGCGTGGTGTGAGTAAGGTCGCCCCTGTGACCCGCTTGGTATTTGGAGATGCTGTCGCCAAGTCTGCAGTTGTCTTGTTGTCGGTAGCCCCCGCCCCGCCCCTGGACCCCCGCAGGGTGGAGGGCTCAGCGGCAGCCCCTGGTGCAGCACGTGGCTGAGCGCCAGGCTGTCAGCGGGCCTCTGGTTGCCACAGTGGGCCTGTGTCCGGGCTTCTGTTTGCTATTCCCATTCAGACGTCACAGTGCCTGATCTCTCATTATCGCGGTGCTGATGTGTCAGTCCTACGTCTTCGGAAGAGAGCACAGAGCGCAGAGAGCGTTTCTCCTATGCCTGTCACATATACTGCCAAGAACGTCGTCTCCCAGTTGGTTTCCAGCATGAACGCTTCTGCGGACATGGTGGCCACGTCGAAAATCAAAATCAAATTATTTGATAATCCAGAAGGCAGGAACATGGCTTCCAGTGGAGAGGCAATCCTCTGTGATCATGGAACCAAGAAGGACGTGGACCAGCAAGCGCAGTGGACGTGTCCCAGCGGAGGGACCCACAGCACGATTTAGAACCAGTAAAGAAACCTGCGTGGGTCGTCCTGCTGGTGTTTGCACTCATCTTGGTTGTGTACCCACTGCAAATGCAGGAGATTGGGGGGTTATTACTGCCCTTGCCACGGGCCTCACTGTGATGCATCTGGCAGGATCCAGAAGGGGCCTCCCCTCTCAGCCTTGAGGTTTCCTTCTATGAGCTCACCAGTGATGACCTGTGGTTGTTGACTAGAGACCCGAACTCGAATCATAGGCTCTTTCCATCTGTATGTCACCTTAG
Source organism: Tadarida brasiliensis (assembly GCA_030848825.1). Classification (NCBI taxonomy): domain Eukaryota; kingdom Metazoa; phylum Chordata; class Mammalia; order Chiroptera; family Molossidae; genus Tadarida; species Tadarida brasiliensis. The sequence continues at coordinate 5,860,937 of CM061270.1, forward strand.
AAGAGTTTTTTGAGAACAAGTCTTCTGTACTGCAAGTTGATTGATTTGGAATATATAGAAGTTGCTAATAATGTATTTGCTAATGTTAATGTGAAGTTAATCAATTTTAATGTTGAATACCTTCAAGCATTCACCTAATAAAGTCATTGCTAAACGTTGTTGAGCTCAAAGGGGGAAAATGTGTACAATTCATTGGTTTTTAGTATATTCACAAAGTCGTCAACCTTTCTTAGTCATAAATATCTATACTTTTTTTTTTTACCCCAAAAGAAACCTTATATCTCTATAACCATTAGCGGCCACAGTCCCAACCACACATCCCTTCAGCTACTGGGAACCACTCATCTACTTTGTCTCTGTGGCTTAGCCTATTCTGACATTTCATATAATGGAATCATACAATATAAATAGCCATTTCTGTCTGGCTTCTCTTGCTTAGCATAATATTTTCAAGGATCATCCGTGTTGTAGTATATATCAGTACTGCAGTTCTTTTTAAAGCCAAATAATATTCCGTTATAAAAATATACTTCACACTGTGTATCAGTTCCTAGGGATGAACATTGAGATTGTTTCCCTTTTGGCTACTATAAATAATGTAAATATACATATTCATGTACAAGTTTTTGTGTAAATATGTGTTCACAGTATTCAAGAGTGAAATTGTTGGACTATATGGTAACAGTATGTTTTATTATTCGAAGAAATGTGAAATAGTTTCCCAAACCAGCAGCGTCATGTGGCACTGCCACAGCCTTGCCCACGTTCGTTAGTGTGTGTGTGTGTGTGTGTGTGTGTGTGTGTGTGTGTGGCGTTTCTAATCTAGCCATCCTGATAAGAAATAAATATTTATTATTCCATTTCGGTTTGATTTTTATTTCCCTAATGACTAATAATGTTGGACACCTTTTCATGGGCTTATTGACCATTCATAGCTTTTTTTTTTTTGAAGACCTACGCAACTCCTTTGCTGATTTTAATCGGATTATTTGTCTTTTCATTGTTGACTTGCAAGAGTTCTTTATATTATTCTCTATATCATTCCCTCATCAGATACAGGATTTGCAAATATTTCTGCCATTCTTTGGGTTCTCTTTTTACTTTAATGTTGAATATATTTATTTTTTTGTATCTATTTATATTAGATAGTTCTTCTAGAGTCCATTTTAGTGGATGGAATTTTCTAGAAATTTTGCTTTCCAAGTATTTAAATTGCTGGCATGTAATTGTTTGCGGTATCCCTGTACACACCTTTTTATTTTGACAGTAAAATTCCTTCTTGTATTACTGATATTGGTCATTTAAGTCTTCCATATTTTATTTTTACACTGTCTAGCAAATATTTTGTTAATCTTTTCAAAGAACAAATAGTTTTGTTGATTTTCTTTATAGCTTTTCTCCTAAATATTTTTTTCTGCTTCAGTTTTTATTATTTTTTTTTCTGATTGATTTGTGTCAGTTTGTTCTTTTTTTCTTTTGTCTTAAGGTAGAAAGGTAGATTATTTATTCAAGGTGTTTCTTTTTTAATATAGGTTTTTACAGCTATACTTTTGACTAAGCACTGTTTTGGTGTATTTCCTAAGATTTGTTGTGTTTCATTTGAATTTTCATTTATCTATAGGCTTTTCTAATTTTGTGTGTGATTTTTCTCTTTGATATATTGATAATCTAGAACTGAGCTGATTAATTTTCACATGTTTGTGTATTTCTTAAATTTTTCTGTTATTGACTTATTATTTTATTTAATTGTGGTTGGAGAATATACTTTGTATGATTTCAATCCTTTTAAATTTCTGATGGCTTATTTTGTGACCTAGCATATGATCTATCCAGGGGATTATTTCATGTGCACTTGCAAACAATGTTTATGTTGGTTGTAGTATTATGGAGATGGCTGTCATATCTAGTTGGTAAATGATGTTGTTAAGTCTTCTATTCCTTGTCGATTACTGGTCTAGCTGTGATATCTATTACTGAATATATAAATAATTGAGATACTTGTCTTATCTACCACTTATTGATAAATTAGTGAGATATTGATGTTTTCAGCTATAATTGTTGAATTATTGATTTCTCCCTTCAAAACTGTCAAATTATGCTTCAGATATTTTGAGCCTCTGTTGTGAAGTTCATATATGTTTATAATTATATTTTCATGATGAATTGGCCCTCTTTTCTTTGTCTCTGACAACAATATTTCTTAAATTTAACTTTGACTTTTATTAGTATACTAATCTAGTTCTCTTTTGGTTAATGTCTGAATACTTTACCTTTTTCTACCATTCATTTTTAACCTTTTGAGTCTTTAAATCTAAAGTGTCCCTTATGGATTGTGGACTAATTAAATTACTATATATATATAGTTAATCCTCACTAAAAGATATTTTTTCCATTGATTCCTAGAGAGAGTGGAAAGGAGGGAGGGAAGAGAGAGCGAGAGAAACATTGATGTGAGAGAAATACTCTCACAAGTGCAACAACCAGGGCCAGGGATAGAACCTGCCACCTAAGTGTGTGCCCTTGACCAGGAATTAAATCCATGACCCTTTGATGCTCTAACCACTGAACAACACAAGCCTCAGCTAGTTTTTTGGGTTTTGTAGTTCTTTGTTACTTTTTTTGTTAAATAGATAACTGTATGTTATAATTTTATTTTTGTTGTTTCTCTTTCCAATGCATTTTATTCATTTATTTTTATTGTTGACAGTATTACAGGTGTCTCCCATTTTTATCTTTTGCACCACTCCAACCAACCCCTGCCCCAGGCCTTCCCCATACTATTGTGTGTATCCATGGGTTATGCATATGTGCATATATGTTCTTTGCTTAATCACTTCCCATCTCCTCCTCCCATAGCCACTGAGATCTGTTTTTCTGTTCCATGTATCCATACCTCTGGACCTATTTTATATGTTAGTTTATTTTGTTCATTACATTCCACATATAAGTGAGATCATGTGATATTTTTCTTTCTCTAACTGGCTTATTTTGCTAAGCACAATAGTCTCCAGGTCCATCCATGGCTGTCTCAAAGGATAAAAGATCCTTCTTTATTATAGCCGCATAGTATTCCACAGTGTAAAGTACTACAGCTCTTTCATTTACTCATCCACTAATGAGCACTTCGGCTGTTTCCACATCTTAGCTATTGTAAATAATGCTGCTATAACATAGAGGTGCATATATTCTTTGTGGTTGGTATCTCAGGATTCTTAGGATATATTCCCAGAATTGGGATCACTGGGTCAAATGGCTGTTCCATTTTTAATTTTTTGAGGAACCTCTATACTGTTTTCCACAATGGCTGCACCAATCTGCATTCCCACCAAACAGTACATGCGGGTTCCCTTTTCTCTGCATCCTCACCAGCACTTGTTGTTTGTTTATTTATTGATGGTATCCATTCTGACAGGTGTGAGGTGATATCTCATTGTAGTTTTAATTTGCATCTCTATGATGATTAGTGACGTTGAGCATTTTTCCGTATGTCTATTGGCCATCTGTATGTCCTCTTTGGAGAAGTGTCTATTCAGATCCTTTGCCCATTTTTTAACTGGATTGTCTTCCTAGTGTTGAGTTACATAAGTTCTTTGTATATTTTGAAAATTATCAGATGTATCGCTAGCAAATATGTTCTCCCATACCTTACGTTACTTTTTCATTGGGTTGATGGTTTCTTTTACTGTGCAGAAGCTTTTTAGTTTGACGTATTCCCATTTGTTTATTTTTTCCTTTGTTTCCCTTGCAGTAGGATATGAATCAGTGAAAATATTGCTATGTAGGATGTCTGTGATTTTGCTGCCTATGTTTTCTTCTAAGATTTTTATGATTTCATGGCTTACATTTAAGTCTTTTATCCATTTTGAGTTTGCTCTTCTGTATGGTATAAGTTGGTGGTCTAGTTGCATTTTTTTTGCATGTGCCTAATTTTTCCAACACCATTTATTGAAGAGACTATCTTTACTCCTGTATGTTCTTACCTACTTTGTTAACTATTAATTGACCATATTGGCATGGGTTGATTTCTGGGGTCTCTGTCCTATTCCATTTGTCTATATGCCTGTTCTTATGCCAATACTAGGCTGTCTTGATTACATTGGCTTGGTAGTATAGTTTGATATCTGGTATTGTGATCCCTCCAAGATTGCTGTGGGTATTCGGGGTCTTTTTTGGGTCCATATAAATTTTTAGAATATTTGTTCTAGATCCATGAAATATGCCATTGGTACTTTAATAAGGATTGCATTGACTCTGTAGATTGCTTTGGGTATTATGGACATTTTAATTATGTTAATTCTTCCAATCCATGAACATGGTATATGTTTCCACTTGTTTTTATCTTTCTCTATTTTCTTTTTAAATGTCCTATAGTTTTCCAAATATTAGTCTTTTACCACCTTGATTAAGTGTAATCCCAGGTATCTTATTTTTTGTTGTTGCAATTGTAAATGGGATTTTTTTTTTTTTTTTTAGTTTCTCTTTCTGAGAGTTCATTATTGGTGTATAAGAATGCCATTGATTTCCAGATGTTAATTTTTTATCTTGCTACTACTTGCCAAATGTTTTTTAACATCTAGCAGTTTTTTGTGAAATCTTTAAGGGTTTTCTATGTACAGTATCTTGTCATCTGTGAATAGTGATATTTAGTTCCTCCTTTCCAATTTGGATGTCTTTTATTTCTTCTTGTTGTCTTATTGCTGTGGCTATGACTTCCAGTACTATATTGAATAAGAGTGGTGCAAGTGGACATTCCTGTCTTGTTCCTGATCTTAAGGGAAATGCTTTTAGGTTTTGCCCATTGAGTATGATGTTGGCTATAATTTTGTTATATACAGGCTTTATTTATTTATTTATTTTTATTTTATTTTATTTTTTATGAGCAAAAAACATATATTGAGAAACATTAAATATTTTGAATGTGTTCATGAGAAAATGGACTAAGTTTTTTCCTGGAGACGTGTTTGCAGGTGACCAGGCAAGACACCTCTTTGAAAAAGACAGTGCCTTGGGCAGTGCTGATGGTGGCCTGGGGTGCCTGGCATCTTTGGCCCATACTGCCAGGGACGGACTGGAGACATAGTTTTCTTGGGGGGCAGGAGTGGGAGGCAACTCTGGCCTGATAGCTCATCATTGACTTTGACACTTGTTAAGGACTCTGTGTGTCTGACTTGCTTGTCCCTGCCAGAACAACTCTCGGCAGGGGGGTTGGCCTGGTGACTGCAGGCCAAATGACTCATCATGCTCCCTTTCTCTGGATACCTACAACACCCATACATGGGGGCTTCGGGTTCCTGTTTGTGCTCCTTTGACTTTGTGGAATGAAGTCTGTGGTGAATGGCCATTTTCTTCTCTAGAATCTGTCCCACAGCTGCTATGACTGTCTGAGCCTCAGGGATCTTGCTGTCCATGACTGATCTGCTTTTGCCTGGTCCTTGGCTCTGGGCAGAGGCTGATTTGGGCTTGTATTTCTGCAGAGTATCCTCACCACTGAGTTCTTTGTGGGGGAAAATCCACCGACAAAAGAGCCTCATTCTTTGTCTGAAGACACTTTCTGGAGGACCCTGATTCTTCTCTGGCCCAACAGCATCTCCTGTTCCCTCAGCCTTGGCTTTGTGGCTCATTCCTGTGGCTTGAGAGGTCCCCAGTTTTTCAGGCCCTTCTGCATGCTCTCCCGGGTTGGGCCTTCTGCACTCCTCTCCCTTGAAGAAAGGGGCAATCATTTTTATCTGATTCTTCCAAGAGTCCTGACCATTTGAGATCCTGGGTTCCTGCTTCCCTAGGCTGCTCCTTCAGAAAGCCTTAAGGCTTTATTGTGTTGAGGTATGATCCTTTATTCCCACTTTGCTGATCGTTTTTATCAAAAATGGGTGTTGGACTTTGTCTAATGCTTCTTTTGTATCTATTGATATGATCATATTATTTTTTATTTTCATTTTGTTTATATGTTATGTCAAGTTTATTGATTTGCAAATATTGAACCATACTTGCATTCTCTGAATAAGTCCCTATTGGTCATGGTGTATTATCTTTTTAATGTATTTCTGGATCCAATTTGCTAATATTTTATAGACCATTTTAGCATGTATCTTCATCAGGGATATTGGCCTGTAATTTTCTTTTTTTTTTTGTAGTGTCTTTATCTGGTTTTGGAATTAGAATAATTATGGACTTGTAAAAAGAGCTTTAGAAGTCTTCCTTCCTCTTAAGTTTTTTGGTATAGTTTGAGGAGGATAGGGTTTAATTCTTCTTCGAATATTTGGTAAAACTCACTTGTGAAGACATCTAGTCCAGAGCTTTTGTTTTCTGGGAGTTTTTTATTTTATTTTTTATTACTGCTTTAATTTCAGTAGTTGTTATCAGCTTATTCAGGTTTTCTGATTCTTCCGGATTGAGTTTGAGAAGATTGTATGTTTAAAAAATTTGTCCATTTTGCCCAGGTCATTCAGTTTGTTGGTCCTCCTTTTGATTTCTGTGATGTCCGTTGATACTTTGCCTCTTTGATATCTGATAAGTCTGGCTAAAGGTTCATCAATCTTCTTTTTCTTTTCAAAGAACTAGCTTTTGGTTACATATATCTTTCATATTGTATTTTTAGTCTCTATGTCATTTATTTCTGTTCTGATCTGTATTATTTCTTTCCTTATACTTTGGGCTTTTCTTGTTTCTCTTTCTAATTATTAGTTGTAGGTTAGATATTATTTGAGCTTTTTCTTGTTTCTTGAGGTAGGCTTGTAATTCTATGTGCTTTCCTCTCAGGACTACATTCACCATAGATTTTGGCTTATAAGTGTTCATTTTTGTTTGTTTCCTGGAAGTTTTTTATTTCTGCCTTGATCTCATTGGTAATATATTCATTGTTTAATAACAAGCTATTGAGTCTCCATGTCTTTGAAAGTTTTTGAGTGTTCTTGTTGTAGCTGATTTCTAGTTACATACCACTGTGATCTGAGAAGATGCTTGATATGATTTCAGTCTTCTTGAATATGTTAAGACTTAGTTTGGGTCCTAACATATGGACTGTCTTTAAGAATAATCCATGTGTACTTGAGAAGAATGTAATTCTGCCACATGGGATGAAATTTTCTGTTAATTTCAATTAAATCCATCTCATCTAGTGTATTGTTTAAGACCACTGTTTCCTGGATGATTTTTTGTCTGGAAGATCTGTTCAGTGATGTTAGTGGGGAGTTAAAATCCCCTACTATTACTGTATTGCTATCAATTTCTTCTTTAACAATCTCCAAGAACTTTTTTTTTTTTTTAATGCCAGGACCACCTCAAAGATTCTGATTTAATTGATCAGGGGTGGAGCTTGGGCATCTGCATATTTATTTTTTTTCCTTTATTGATTTCAGAGAGAGATGAAGTGAGAGGGAGAGAGAGATAGAAACATCAATGAGAGACAACATCAATTGGCCACCTCCTGCATGCCCCCCACTGGGGATCGAGCCCACAACCTGAGCATGTGTCCTGATCGGGAATTGAACCAGTGACCTCTTGGTGCATGGGTCGACGCTCAACCACTGAACCACACTGGCCAGACCAAGAACTTTAAAAAATATATTTAGGTGCTTCTATGTTGGGTGCACATATGTTTAGAAGGATTATATTTTCTTGTCCAATTAATCCCTTTAGTATTATGTAATGTCCTTATTTGTTTCTCATTATGGTCCTTGTTTTAAAGTCTATTTTGTCAAATATGAGTATTGTTACCCCAGATGTTTTGTTTTTTTTCATTTTATTTGCATGGAATTTTTTTTTCCCATCCCTTCACCATCAGTGTGTGTGAATCTTTTGTTCTGAGGTGGGTCTTTTTTAGAAAACATATATATGGGTCATGCTTTCTTATTCATCCAGCTACCCTATGTCTTCTGATTGGATAATTTAGTCCACTTACATTTACATTATTTATTAATAGGTACTTATTTATTACCATTTTTTTCTTAATGTTCTCTCTCTCAATTTCTTCTTAAAGCACTCCTTTTAACATTTCTTGCAGTGCTGGTTTGGTGATAATAAAATTCTTTAGCCTTTTTATCCTCTGGAAAGCTATTTGTTTATTCTTTAATTTGAAATGATAGCCTTGCTGAATGGAGTAGTCTATGGTTCAGGCCTTGCTTTCATTACTTTGAATATTTCATGCCAATTCCTTCTGGCCTGAAGTTTTTCTATTGAGAAATCAGCTGACAATCTAATGGGAACTCCATTGCAGGTAACTAATTTTCTCTCTCTTACTATCTTTAAGATCCTTTATTTGTCTTCAACATTTGTCATTTTATTTATTTATTTTTTATTTATTTTTTTAGTTTTATTAATTTATTTTTGTTACAGATGATTCTCCTTTTTTCCCCATTGACACCCTCCTCCCCATCCCCCCCCACCCCGTCCCCAGCTTTGTTGTCCATGTCCATCAGTTATGTCTACATACATGTAAGTTCTGTGGTTTATCTCTTCCCTCCTCCCAACCCCTCTTCTGAGGGTTCTCAGTCTGTACCCTACTTCCACATCTTTGGGTCTACCCTGTTCCTCAGACTGTTATGTTCATTATATTCCACAAATAAGTGAGATCATGTGATATTTGTCTTTCTCTGCTTGGCTTGTTTCGCTTAGGATAATATTCTCCAGGTGCCTCCATGTCATCTCAAAAGATAAGAGATATTTCTTTCTTAACAGCCGCATAGTACTCCATTGTGTGTATGTACCACAGCTTTTTTATCCATTCGTCTACTGATGGACACTTGGGCTGTTTCCAGATCTTAGCTATTGTAAATAGTGCTGCTATGAACATGGAGGTACATATATTCTTTCTGATTGGTGTTTCAGGATTCTTAGGGTATATTCCTAGAAGTGGGATCACTGGGTCAAATGGCAGTTCCACTTTTAATTTTTTGAGGTAACACCATAGTGTTTTCCACAGTGGCTGCACCAGTCTGCATTCCCACCAGCAGTGTACTAGAGTCCCCTTTTCTCCACACCCTCGCCAACACTTGTTGTTTGATGATTTGTTGATGGCGGCCATTCTGACAAGTGTGAGGTGATACCTAATTGTTGTTTTAGTTTGCATCTCTCTGATGATTAGTGATGTTGAGCATTTCTTCATATGTCTCTTGGCCATTTGTATGTTCTGTTTGGAGAGGTGTCTATTTAGTTCCTCTGCCCATTTTTTAATCGGGTTCTTTGTCTTCCTGCTATTGAGTTGTATGAGCACTCTATATATTTTGGAGATTAACCCCTTATCTGATCTATCATTGGTAATTATGCTCTCCCATACAGTGGGTTCCCTTTCCGTTTTGATGGTTGTTTCTTTTGCTGTGCAGACCATCAACTTACACCATACACAAGAATAAACTCAAAGTGGATAAAAGACTTAAATGTGACTCATGAATCCATAAAAATCCTAGAAGAAAACGTAGGCAACAAAATTTTGGACATCATACGCAGCAGAATCTTCACTGATACATCACCTAAGGCAACATAAACAAAGGAAAAAATGAACACATGGGACTACATCAAACATTTGTCATTTTAATTATGAAGTGTCTTGGAGTTGGTCTCTTTGGATCCATATTTATTGTAACTCTCTGTGCTTCCTGAACTTCTATGACTTTTTCATTTACTAGGTTAGGAAAATTTTCTGTCATTATTTCTTTAAAAAGATTCTCTATTCCTTGCTCAATTAATGCTCTTTCTGGTGACCCTATAAAGTGGATGTTGTTATAATTTATGTTGTCCCAAAGTTCCCTTAATCTACCTTTCTGCTTTTGTTTTAATCTTTATTGTTGAAAGTATTACAGATATCCTTCCTTTTTTCCTCAATGACCCCCTCCTCTCCATTCCTACCCATTCCTGCCTTTCCCATATTATTGTCTGTGTCCACTGGTTATGCATATAAACATATAAGTTCTTTGGTTCATCTCTTCCTGCCCCTGAAAACCCCTTCTGTCTGAGGTCTGTCAGTCTGTTCCCTACTTCCATGTCTATGGATCTATTTTGATCATCAGCTTATTTTGTTGATTATATTCCACAAAAAAGTGATATAATGTGGTACTGATCCTTCTCTGACAGGCTTATTTCACTTAGCATAATACTCTCCAGGTCACTCCATGTCATCTCAAAGGGTAAGAGATCTTTCTTACAAATGCATAGTATTCTATTGTGTAAATGTGCCACAGCTTTTTTATTCACTCATCTACTGATGGACACTTGGTCTATTTCCAGATCTTAGCTATTGTAAATAGTGCAGCTATAAATATAGGGGTACAAATATTCTTTCTGATTGGTGTTTCAGGCTTCTTAGGTAGGTTATTTTCCAAGAAGTGGGATCACTGGGTCAAATGGCAGTTCCATTTTTAATGTTTTGAGGAAACACAATATTATTTTTCATAGTGGTTGCACCAGTCTACATTCCCACCAACAGTGTACTAGAGTACCCTTTTCTCCACATCCCCATAAGAACTTGTTTGATGATTTGTTGATAGCAGCCATTCGTGCACATGTGAAGTAATACTGTATAGTCATTTTAATTTGCATCTCTCTGATGATTAGTAACATTCAGCATTTTTTCATATGTTTCTGGGCCATTTGTGTGTCCTGTCTAGAGAAGTGTCTATTCAGGTCCTCTGCTCATTTTTTAATTGGCTTGTAAGTCTTCCTTTTGTTGAGTTGTATAAGTACTTTATATATTTTGGATATTAACCCCTTATGTGATGTATCTTTGGCAAATATGTTCTCCCATACAGTGGGTTCCCTTTTCATATTGATGCTGGTTTCTTTTGCTGTGCAGAAGCTTTTTAGTTTGATGTAGTTCCATTTATTAATTTTTTCCCTTGTTTCTGTTGACCTAGGCAATATATTGGTAAAAATTCTGTGTGATGTCTGAGATTTTGCTGCCTACATTTTCTTCTAATATTTTTATGTTTTTATGACTTATATTTAAGTATTTTATCCATTTTGAGTTTATTCTTGTGTGTGGTGTAAGTTGGTGGTCTGGTTTCATTTTTTTTTTTTTTTCATGTAACTATCCAATTTTCCCAGCCCAATTTAATGAAGAGACTGTCTTTTCTGTATTGTACACTCTTGCCTCCTTTGTTGAATGTTAATTACATGTAATGTATTGGGTTGAATTCTGAGTTCTCTGTTCTGTGTCATTGATCTATATGCCTGTCCTTGTGCCAGTACAAGTCTCTTTTGGTTACAATAGCTTTGTAGTATAACTTGGTATCCAGTATTGTGATTCCTCCAACTATGTTCTTCTTTTTCAAGATTGCTCTAGATATTTGGGGTCATTTTGTTGTTGTTGTTGTTCTATATACATTTTTGTAGTATTTGTTTTGGATCTCTGAAATATGCTATTGGTACTTTCATAGGAATTAAATCTGTAGATTTCTTAGGGTAGTATGGACATTTCACTGATGTTGATTCTTTTAAATCTATGAACATGGCATGTGCTTCCCACTTTTTCATCCTCACCCAAGGATATGTTTATTGATTTTTAAAGAGAGATAAACATTTATGTGAGAGAAACACATCAATCGGTTGTCTCTCATATGCACCCCAGCTGGAGACCAAACCTACAGTCTAGGTATGTGCCCCGTCTGGGAATTAAACTTGCAACCTTTCACTGTATAGAAAGATGCTCCAACTAATTGAGACACTAAGCCATGACTGTCTTTTGACATTTTAATTATAATGTGTTGTTCTCTATTAATTGATCTTCTTTAGAACTCTGTGGGCTTGCTTGATTTGGATATCTGTTTCTTTCCCTAAGTTAGGCAATTTTTCAGCCATTATTTCTTCAAATAAACTTTTTGCCTCTTTTTGTTTTTTTCCTTCTGGGACCCCTATAAGGCAAATGTTGGTCCTCTTTATTGTGTTCCAGAACCCTTTAAGCTATCTTCTCTTTCTAATTTTTTTTCTTCCTACTGTTCTCATTAGGTGAGTTCTACTGCCCTGTCTTCAAGTTCACCAATTTTTTCTTCTGCTTGATCTGATCTGCTATTGAATTTTTCTTTTATTGTATTCATTAACTCTGTGATTTCAGTTTGATATTTTTAAATATTTTGTATCTCTTGTTAAATTCTTACTTTGTTCATAGGACTCCCTCATGCACTTTGATGACTATTAATTTAACATCTTTATTGGGTAAATCGCTTATCTCTGTTTCATTGTCTAGTTTTGGAGTTTTGTTATTTTGCATGGAAAATATTCATTTGTCTCCTCATTTTTCCTGACTAGCTGTCATGGGTTCTGTGCATTAGATAAAACAGCCACTTCTTCTAGTCTTGTGGAGTGGCTTCAAGTATAAGATGAAACTTAATGTTTAATTCTTCCATAACTCTTGGTTGTTTCTCAAATCTTTGTGGTTTTCCAAGCTACTGTCTGGATTTTTTTGTGGCTCCCACTAGTTGAGCATGTGTCAACACCTGTCAATGTCCCAAAGAAGAGAATCTCAGTCAGCACCTAGATGTAGGCTGATTGCAATCCTTGTCCTTGAGAAGAAGCTTTTTAAGTATGCAAATAGAACTCTTCAGGCCTCTTTCTGCACACTCTTCCCTCTGCCCACAGCAAATCCTGGGGAATGTCTGGATAAGAACTATTTCTTTGTTTGCTGCAGTCCTGTGGGAGCCAGGAATGCAAGACTTACTGGCCACCAGAGCCTGATGGTCAAAGTGTGCATTCTCTGGTTTTTATGTGTCTTATTATAAAGAGAACAGATTCTGCCCTTGCCAGGTGGTTCACTTGGTTGGAGTGTCATCCCATACACCAAAAGGTTATGGGTTCAATTCCCAGTCAGGGCACATTCCTAGATTGTGGGTTTTATCCCTGGTCTGGTATGTATGGAGGCAACTGATCACAGTTTCCCTCTCTTTCTCTCCCTCCCTCTTGCTCTAAAAATCAATAAAAATTGCCCTGGCTAGTGTGGCTCAGTTGGTTGAGCATTGTCCCATGCACCAAGAGGTCACTGGTTCAATTCCCAGTCAGGGCATATGTCAGGGTTGCAAGCTCATCCCCAGTAGGAGGTGTGCAGGAGGCAGCTGACTGATTGTTCTCTCTCATTGGTGTTTCTCTTTGTCCCTGTTCCTTCCTCTCTCTCTAAAATCAATAAAAATATTAAAAATAAATAAATAAAAAACAATAAAAAACATTGCTTCATGTGAAGATTTAAAAAAATGTAGGTAAAAGAAAAGAACATATTCTTATTGGTTTTTATGAAAGCATATTGCCATGAAAATAACAATACTCATTAAGATTTTCCAACTTGTGGGAGAATCAGGTAGCTAAAAAATATAAAGCAAAAGAAAAATCCTTTTTTTTTAAACAGAGTGAAAAAGAACCAAACTCCAACTCTATATCATCTTACTTTTAATATTTAAATTTATTTACTTAATTAAATTAATTATCCAGCTTAACAATATCATTTTCTCTCAAGAGTTCTCTTTAAAAATCTTCAATAACATTCCTAGTCCTTTTTAGTTTACCTCTTCTTACCCATTCAGAAATAACCAGCTTTAGAACAACTCACTTCTTCAATTCCTTCAAAAAGTATCTCTATGCTTTATACTTTTTTTTATTACCAAAACCTTATCATTTCTTTCAAGCTTAATTAGAATTCTTAAGTCTTAGAAACTTTAATTTTTAGGGACAACTGAAAAGTAAGCCATTAACATTTTTAATTTTTAATTTTATTTTTTTGGTACGTGTCCCTAGCAGGGACCAAACCCAGGACTCTCTGGTCTGCAGGCCGACGCTCCAACCTCTGAGCCAAACTGGCCAGGGCAGCCATTAACATTTTTTAGTTTGGACAATCCACTTAATAACTTCTAGGAATATGGGCAATTCTTTTGGCATACATATTCACACTTTTAAGAGACATACTTCTAATAAAGTATAAGACATTCATTAACAGCTCCAGATCTATTTTATAGCTTCCTTGTAATAAAAAGCCAAAAGTAGGTGAACTTAAGACTTGTCTACAATCATTTTTCCAGTATTTCATGTTATTTCAAAATATCTAGATATTTGGTAATTTTTATCAAAACAAACTCATTTAGAAAGGAACAGCTGAAATTGTTAACAAAAAAAATGGCACTAAAATTTAGCTGGAAGAACTAGACTTTAGTTCAGTAACCTTAGGTCTTGAGTTCAGCTATAAAAATATTCAGAACCCAGAATTCAAATTATAAGATAAAGTTTATAATCTAGCACACTGCTTGTGGGAATGCAGACTGGTGCAGCTACTATGGAAAACAATACGATGTTTCCTCAAAAAATTAAAAATGGAATTGCCATTTGACCAAGTGATCCCACTTCTGGAAATATATCCTAAGAATCCTGAAACACCAATCAGAAAGAATATATGCATCCCTATCTTCATAGCAGCACTATTTACAATAGCTAAGATCTGGAAACAGCCCAAGTGCCCATCAGTAAATGAGTGGATAAAAAAGCTGTGGTATATTTACACAATGGAATACTATGCAGCTTTAAGAAAGAAAGATCTCTTACCCTTTGAGACAACATGGAGGGACCTGGAGAGTATTATGCTGAACGAAATAAGCCAGTCAAAGACAAGTACCACATGATCTCACTTATTTGTGGAACATAATGAACAAAATAAGCTGTCAACCAAAAGAGATCCAGAATCATGGAAGTAAGGAATAGACTGACAATCCTCAGAGGGATGGGAGGCGGGAGGGGAGGGAAGAGATAAAGCAAAGAACTTATATGCATATATGCACAACCAATCAACATGGACACTAGGCTGGGGAAGGTAGGAAAAAAAAGTCACAGAGGTAGAAAAAGTGAGCCAGCCGGACTGCATGGGCTTAGGAAACAAGTTACAGAGGCAAAAGAAGGGCTGAGTCCTTTGTCGTAAAAGGTTTTATCTGTTTCCCAAAGGCAAAATTTTAAGGGAGGTCTCAGAGGAGGATCTCAATAGAATATTCATCAGCTTTTCAGGTGTGTCTTCATATGGTCATGGTTTGGCTGGCATAGGGCAGGGTCTCATTAGACATTGTAGCTGGTTTTGATGTCAGCCATGGCTCACCCTGCCTAGCCTTGCTGCTTTCCTGAGCCTGGAGCTGAAACACAACTGAGGCCTAGATGTTATCTCTAGGGCTTAATCCTTGAGGGACTGGTCATGTAAGGCAATCAAATGAGGCTATTCTTCAGCCCTTTGTTCCTCCTCTAAGAAAGTCTGCAACATGGCTAATGATACAAAAGGTCAGGAGATCTAAACTGCATGACCAGTGACATGATAGAGGATGAAAGATCACTCTGGGGGTGAGGTCTCACCCTACAATTGTCAGTTGCTAGGCACATGGGGCTTTTAGCCCTGGTGACCATCTATACTCTGCTCATGCATAACTCCCTACTCTATCAAAATAATTTTGGCTAAGTTTTATTTTCCCCTTTGATACGAATTTCCTCCCAGAAACTTGCATTTTAAACGATGGCCCAGAAAAGAGTTATTGAAGAAGACTAGGTATTTACATCTCAAAGGTGCAGGGAAAGAAGTGCAAGCTCCTCTTAGGCAGACTTTGGTTTCAAAAAGCCAATTATTTATAAAAAGTTTTAGATGAATAAGGGAGGTTTGGGGAAGGTAACAGGATCTGTGGGCTTTTAGTTGTCTCTGAAGCCACACCTCTGACCCTGTAAAGACTTCATTTGTAAAACAGGGACAGTCATTTTTAATACCTCAAGGATTGGGTGGCCACCCAAATGTTGGCAAAGGAGTGACAAATCCATCCTCCCACTTTGGGAATGTTTCTTTCCATCTGGGTACATTTTTTCCATTTTTCCAGTAGTGTGGCAATTACAGAGGGATCAAGTTTACAGGTAGTACACAGCTTAAGGTCCTGCCTGAGAGCCATAAAGGCTTGGATATATGGAACCTCCATCCATTTCACTTGGGAACAGCAAAATAGGTCTAGCTGCAAGATAGTATTAAAATCAATGGTGCCATTAACATCTCCATTACCCAATTTGTACTGGGACCAGGTCATGCTGCATAAGATTAGCCTCTTTTACTTGTGAATCTCAGGGTGAAATTTCTTCCAGTTGGTGAGTATGTTTTCTAAATCTGGTCTTTAGTAATCAGGCTAAAAATATGTTGCCCTGCCTTTCATACCTCTAGCAGCCTTGGTCCTTTAAGAGGTCTAGTATGGAGTGGGCAGCCATCCTTATAAAGGAAGACAGAGTCCCTGGTAAGTTGTGCCTGAGGCTCTCATAAAAGTTAATAATGAGGAAAAGACTAGTGTCCTCTTGTGGAAGTTCCTTTAAAATCATTATTTTCCCAATTGGTTCAGTATCTGATTCATCTACTTCTAAATACATTTTACACTTCTGGAAAAAGGATATCTGGGTATCATTGATTTCAAGAAAATCCTGCCTTATCAGGTGAATTTGGGTAGATTTGTGTAGCAAAATACATACTGTCTTATAACATTTGCTAGTTGGAAAGGAATATGTTCTCACTGAGAAACAGACATTGGTTGATTAGATACCCTACCATTTGTACAAAAGCTTTACTCTGAGGGAGAAAGCAACTCAGTTGGGTGTGGTTAAGAACAAATAAAGTAGCTCCTGTATCAATAAGGGCCTTAGAAGATCCCCTTTTATGGTAATTTTAACCCCTCCCAAATTATTAGCAGGAAGAAGAAGGGGAAACACTCTCTCATGGTTCTGAGAGCATCCCTATGCTTGCTTCTGTTTCTTTTCTCTTTATAAACCCCATTTTAGATTTCTGTAATCTTTCTTAAGGTTGACCTGGCTTTCTACAATAAAAACAGACTCTTCTGGAGTAGTTTCCCAGCAGAACCTATGTTGTAATATTGTTATTTTGCTCCCAGAAATCAGTAAGTATATTAATTAGATTAGATCAGAATAGTCAGGATCCAATGTTCTAACAGTTAATTTAAATTCCTATGTGAACCCATCAGGGTTCTGGAGAAAGTCTGAGAAATCTTTAGGTAAGTTCCATAATTCTGTATTAGTCCAAGGAACATATACAACTCTCCTCTGCCTGAGTCCAGATTTTCTGGTTTTCCATTCTGAGTGCCCCCCCTAGGTCAGTAGGGAGCTGCAGTGAGGAGGGGAGAAGAGAAAGAGAAGAGGGAGGAGGAAAGGGGAATGAGTCCGCACAACAAAGTAGAGTACAGAGGGCAGTAGGAGAGGGAAAACTGGAGTGTTGGCACTGAGCAGCTTCAGAAGACCTCCTTCATTCAGAGACAGGCTCTAAAAGCTCTTGTTCACTTCTTATAGAAAAGAGAATTTACCTGTGCTCCTCCTAGAAGCTTCTAAGTTCTAATCAAGATAAGCTTCCCATTCACTCACTTGAATTTTAGACCCAATTTTTTCTAATTTTGCATGCAAAAAAATTAATTTAGATGTCAGCAAGTTTCACTTTGGCCATCATATGTTGATAACACTTCTAGTTAAATCTTTCCATTTTTTGTAAATACTTGCAAGTAAGGCTTTCTACTTATTGTATACCTGAGGTAATACTAATAGGGGGCTGGATCTGGGAGTTTATGGCTTTGGAGGCACAATTTCTCAGGTTAATTTTAGTTTTGTTTGGGGATCTGCAGAGTCTAGAGATATTGTGTAGTGAGTTGAAGTGTGCTGCTTATGGCTTGAGCTCCAGGGAGCTGTCACCTCCCGAGTAGTCTCAACCTCTTACCTGTCTAATTGCCTCTGCCCAGATGTCTAATATAGCTGTGAGGACTTGGAGTGCTAGGTAACCAACCTTTATGTGTGTGTGCCCATTTGAGTCAATCATTTAATTACTATTGAGTTGGGATTTCTTTGGGGATCCTGCGTATTGTGGGGCATACACTCTGATACCTCCACAAAGATTGTTAGTCTCCTAAGAATACCTGAGATTTGAGCTGGAGGGAGGAAGTGCCCCTTATCTTCAGAGCCAAATGAATTCAGGCTCTCATTTATCCAGACTGTCAAAAAACAATTGAAAATCCAAGCTGAAAACCAGTCACCCATTTTTGTGTGTCCTGCATGTATCCTTTGATGAACCTTACTATCTTTAGCAAGTATACCAACACAGTCTAGTTGATGATTGTCTGTGTTACTTAAACTTACACAATGTAGCCATAAATGTATTTGTTAGTAATAGACAGAATGGCATAACTACTGAGATAAATATCAAACTGGTGAAAGTACTGATTATAAACAATCATTAAAATACCACCAGGAGGTATGGACCCTGGCGATACTGCTCTTTACCCCTTTGTTTTGTCAATCATCATTAGTACCCGTGTTGTTCTACAAAAATAAAAGCACTGTAACTGGAGTCTGTTGGTAGAGAACAACTGCGCAGATTGCTAGGTCACCTTTCATGCTGACCCAATCTTCCTATAACTAAGCTACCCTATAATAAATTATGTTAGAGTCTATGAAGTTGCCTGCAGCACACTTTGGTATTAAGATATTGTCATGTTACAGTGGCCGTTACACCTTCACCCCACAGTCAGACAGAACTAAAGCACAGACACAATTCAGAACTATGATGGCTTGACACTAAGATGCTGAGCATAGTTTCCAGGGAAGGAGCTTGGTGATACCACTTGCACTGCCTCTACAACGGCTTGCTGTAGAAAGAATGCTAAAGGCTGTTTTTGTTTTTCACCTTGTGTGTGTGTGTGCACGTGCGTGTGTGTGTGTGTATGTGTGTGTGTGTGTTAATCCTCACTGGAGGATTATTTTCCATTGATTTTTTTTTTGAGAGTGTGGAAGGGAGGGAAGGAGAGAGAGAGAGAGAGAAACATTGATGTGAGAGAGACACATCGATTGGTTGCCTCTCACACGACCCCAACATGTGGGGCTGGTGATGGAACCTGCTACCCAGGTATGTGCGCTTGACTGGGAATCAAACTGGCAACTCTTTGGTCTGGGGCTGACACTCTAACCACTGAGCCAAACTGGCCAGGGCTCACCTATTTTTAATACAAGAAAAAAAATCCTCTTTAGATTTCTTTCTGTTAGTGAAACAGGGATCAACGTAGGTTTCCATAAAAGCAAAGTGGCATAATGCAACCTTTCAAAAAGCTTGGGAACACTGGTTTTTAAAATTTTTCACTGAGGTAAAACAAATACATTTTTTTAGTTTAAAAATCTAACAAAATGGAAGTTTTCCTCTAAGATTTAACAAAAGTAATTGTTTTGAAGTCTGTGGATAGAGTATACACTAAAAGACATTACTGTAACAATTTCATGGCCAAGTTAGAAGATAAGCTGAGATATGAATTCAATGGCATGAAAGTAGCCTACTAAAACAACAAAAGTTTTGAGCTAGTTGCTATTAAAAACTAATTTTGTTACTTAGAAAATGTGTAAAGACACTTTTACTGTTAAAAATGTTAAACATACATGTAAAGATAAAAATGTAAAAGAAAACTTATTTAAAATGTGTTTAATTTGGTAACTCATTGAAATTGGAATTTATCTTAAATTATAAAATTAGCCAGACTTGTTAATTTCTTTTGAAAATAAGTGTATCTACATGAAACATGTAAGATAACATATGATTCAAATCGAAAGTAACAAATTATATGAGATAACGACTGACCTTGACTCTTCACTCTCCAGAAACTTACTTCTTTGAAACTCATCTAAGGGTCAAATTGTAATAAAATGACCACTGAGAATAGAATAGTGATGTCACAAAATTCACTATTGTTTACAAAGTTCACTTATGGAGGAGCCCTTCAGATCCTTTATTAGGATCTAATCTTATTTTAAGTAAAAATCTAATATGCTTGATTGCTTTACTCTTAGTCTTAAATCATATGAGAAAGTTCAATTTAGGGAAGAGAGGGTAGTATATATCATTAGTGAGCACATTGTCAGGAAGGAGTGACAACTGACACTGCAGCAGGACGAGTAAACGAGGCAGAAAACAATTGCAAAAGCAAATATCTGGGGTCATTTAGTGTAAGTGGGTCATTGATAGAAAATATTTTCATACCCAATACTAAGTATGTCCTGTTGATATTATCGTGAAGGTAGGTAAATATTTCCATCCCAACTAATGAAAAATTGATCTATGATCCTCCACTCACTACTTTAAAAATTTAGTTATTTAAGTTAATTCATTTACCAGAAAGCTCCAGAGGAGTGAAGTTTTACTTAATATTGAACAAGAACACAATAATTTTTGTTGTTCTCTTTTGATAATACAATAATTTTTTGAAAGGACAGTTCCATCATGATAAGTACATAACTTTTGACATCAGAGTGTCTAAATGTCAATTTTCAGCTTTGCTCCACTTGTGTGATTTTGGACTTATCTCTAAACTTTAATTTTTGCACATTTAAAATGTAGAAAACCATGACTACTTCACTGGGCTCTTATGGGAGTAAAGTGAGTTAGAGACAATGTTTGACTTCCATTTGAGGTTCAAGTGATGTCAACTTCTCTTAGCTTTTCTCTGTTTCCCTTCTCCTTTTATTTTTCACCTAAAATGTAAGGGAAATTGATTTTCCTAAGATAGAAAATAAGAATACTTCACAATTACAGTCTGTTGAAAATCTACATGGCTTTTCTGTGAAATAAACCAATCTGACAATTCTACAATAAAACTAGTAAGCATTAGCCGTGAGAGCATTTATGATAACTCTTCCATTAAAAATGAAATTACACTGATATGTACCTTGCAGATATTGGTTAGGGCCTTATCTTCCACATCGTTTCCCTAATCTGCTTGTTTCCCTAAATTTTCTAGAGAATGCTACTCGTCTAAATTGTTCATTTTACAGTGATTCCTAAGGTAGGACTTGACCTCCTTCATTATTCGCAAAGGGCTAATCAGTGTCAAAAGATAAAGACACGTGGAATGTGATCAGACAGTTGCAGAGACATGGAATGCTTTGAGGATTCCAAGGACCACCTGACCACAGGTTCATGTGAGAGATGGATAAAGAATAGGAGTTTCCAAACACTGTGAAAGTAAAGAAATGTGGACACAAGGACATGAAAGGGAGAAGTATTTTGAATTTCAACTCACATACAATTTAAACATTAAAGTGAGTCTGTAGGAAAACAGATCTGAATTTTAGAATGCAAATCATTGGCCAATATGTATTAAAAATTCATTAAGCATTCTGGAAGACAGCTTCCAATTTTTCAATGTATCTGTCTTTAAACAATGCATCTAAAAAGTAGGAAAGAGCAGTGCAGATTTCAAAAGGCTGACTTTCTTATAAAGGACATATGAAACAGCAATTAATGAGAACTTAGAGCATTCATAAAACAATAATTCTAGAGACTTTTCTCAAATAAAACATACATAGAACTAGAGAGAATGACTTTACATGTAACAAAAGTTATCACAACAGCATCTCACTTTGTTTATTCCTATCACATTTGTTGTTCATAGGGAATATAAGGAAAATAAATCTCAACATTACAATCACCAATCTGCTTAATTCCTCATACCTTATACTCATCTGCCAAGACTAATGAGTAACTCTACAAATATGGACTCAGGATTCAGGATATCATTTCTACTATTGTTAACATAATGATATTATGTGTATGACACGTTTATCTTACTAAAAAAGAGAGTATTAATCCTCTCAAGGAGTGTATACATTTTTTTCCTGAGGTCATGGATCTACAATATTTCTTGCTAGCTCACATTTTTAAACTCATAATGCTAACTAACAACAGAGAATATCTTACAAGGGTCAACCAGCTTGTGTTAACTTTGTGCTTCATGACTAAGCCACAAACTGCATGACTCGTCACTGGGTTTAACGGGATCATGCAATGAGGAGGTGGCAGATCGTTGCATCCTAAATCCAGCACCCTTGCTCGTGTGACCATAGTCTATAGAACAATAATGCGATACGCACCTTAGGCATATACTGGTGCATTGTATTATCTGTAGGAATAAACTATGCTTTGTGTAGACAACAGCCCATAAATCATTTAAACAACCCAGGATGAAAAAAAAAAAAATTTGTGAGTTGCAAGACTATTTCAGCATATATTTTTCTTTTAATTTGTAATGAGGTATACTGCACAAAAAATGCACAGATTATTGTCAGTTCAATGAATTGGTAAAGTTGGTGCCTTTAAGAATACAAAGTTGTAAACGTGGTGACAATAATTGAATTCATCGACCACACTAGCAAGAAATCCAACATTTCCATCACTCATGACTCCTTCCACTCAGTCTGGGCCATTTCCCCACAATTAGCAAGAGAGTTTCTGTCTTCTCGGACACCATAGAAATGTAACATACAGTATATAATGGCATATGTCTGCTTTAGCCAAACAGTGTTTTATGAGACTATGTGTGTTGTGTATTTCAGTAGGTTTAAATTTTTATTATTATTCCTGAACAATAGGTATTGTATGAATAGACACACATTTCCCCAATGGTGCTGACGTGTGTGCTCCTCCCTACTCCCCCCTCAGCCCAGCTGCCCTCGGTCCGGCCACTACGCAGTGTCAGTCAGTCCAGCTACTCTAACGGCGTCTGCCTGGTTTTACATTTGCATTTCTCTGGAGGCCAATTATATTGAGTAGTTTTTTTGTTTATTTTTTTGCTATTAGCTATGTGCTTGCTATGGGCTATATCTTCTTTCTTATATCTATTTTGCTTATTTTTATTGGGTTGATCTTGAAGATGTATAGGACTGCTTTACCTCATCTAAAAATACATCTTTGACAAATATATGTACTATGATAATTTTCTCTGTCTGTGGCTTGCACCTTTTTCTCAATGGTGATTTTTGTTAATGAAAATTATAAAATTATTATTATTATTATTTTAAATTCATAGGCTTTATTTTAAGGTAAGTTTTAATTTAAGGACATTTTGAGTAGAAAGTTTAACATTTCCATAGACTCCCTCATTTCCAGTGTTCACATGAAGGGCTACATCTCACCGTCTCTTGCCTCCAGAAGCTTTTGAGATAAAGAAACGACATCTTTGTAGAACTGACCATGTAATCATTCTCTTAGTTCAATTATACATGTACAAAAATTTAGATTCAAGTGAGAATGGCGATGCTATACTTACGATGTAAGCCCACAATACATTCTCCAAAATAGCTTTACTACATATTTTCATTTGAATAATGTTTACTTGATGACTAATGTTTTTGTTTTGTTTTGTTATTTATCAAGTAATGTTATTTTCATGAAAAAATCTTAGGAAAGAAAAGGAATAAATACTAGGACTAAAGAATAAAAACTACATCTCTATCCCTCACAAATCAACTTATAAAGAAGTTTCTGCTTGGCTGGAAACTTGTACTAATTGATGTATTTGAATTTAAAACAGTGATAATACATTTCTTCTTTTGTATTGAAAAAAATTCACATGAACAAGAAAAGAGAAATCAGCCTTGGCAACATTCACATATAAAATACATCAGTGTTTAAGATGATTAAAAGTTTAATATGAGCCAACCCTGTGATGAGTGGACTAAAATGTTATAATAATCATAGTGTTATAAATATAGTATGACTTTAGTTCCCAAAATTCTGTAGTCGTATTTTATTCTTAAATTATCAAGATACATCTGGATATTTTGTTTCATTATTTACACTATTTTCATTTTAAAACAACGTTCACTTGAACAAAAGTCATGAAGACAAGGGAATGCAGAGTTTCCCTCTTGGCATCTACAGAGATGTTTATGTGCAACATTATTCGGTAAATTTGGTAATTTGGTAAAGACCATGTAATAGTTTAAGCCACACAATAACAAAAAGAAAATGATGATTTATTCAGTATTGTGTCCTCCTTACAGAAGATTCCTCTATTCTATTTATTTATTTATTTATTTATTTATTTATTTATTTATTTATTTATTTTTTAATCTTCACCCAAGGATATTTTTTCCATCTATCTTCAGATAGAGTGGGAAAGAGGAGAGAGAGAGAGACAGAGAGAAACATCGATGTGATAGAGCCACATCAACTGGTTGCCTCCCGCACGACCCCAACCAGGGCCGGGGACAAACTGCAAGTGAGGTACGTGCCCTTGGATGGAATCGAACCCGCAACTTTTTGGCCCGCGGGCCGATGCCCTAACCACTGAGCAAACCAGCTAGTGCGATTCCTCCATTCTTACATTTTCTCTTTGGTCTTCTATGACATAATTCATAGTAATTGATAAGTAACAGCAAACAAAGATGAAATATTTTCTACCACAATATATAGTGCCAAAATATTTTTAAATATAGGCAAAATAAAATGACTGATCACATAATTTATCATAGATTTATACAAGAATTCAGCTGACTACAATGGAAATTATAAGATAAAATTAGCTTATTCTAGTATCTAAGTAAATTTTATCTTTGTTCCTTGGAGTGTCTCTTAAAAATAATACAAATCATAACATAACAATCCTTGCAAATAAATCTCAAATAAATGTTCAAAAAAATCTCAAAACCTCAAATTATATCCAATGTACCCATAATTAATTGATACTTTTCTGACTTTTAAATCAAAAGAAAGAGATGAAAAATAACTTTAAAAATAATATTAAAAATTAGAGCTATATAAAAAAACCCTCAAACTAAATTCTGAAGTTGGTACTAAAAGTTACTGAGTCATCAAATATAAATTTATAGTTTGTATTTGTATTTAAGGTAGAAAAGTATAATAAGAATAAATTTGAAATAGATTTCACAATATTTAAAATAATATCTTCTAATCAGTCAATTTGTTCATTTATTTATCTCAAATTAGATTTGGAGAGTGTATAACTCCACACACCACTTTAGTATATACTTTGGGAAAGTATATGAATTGTCCAGCTTTCACAAATAAAGTTTTCTTTGTTTGCCTATTGGTGTATAACTACTTAACTACTTAAAACAACAATTATATTATGCTCAGGATTTTATAAATCAGGAATTAGGGCTCAGTTGGGCAGCTTGACATCAACTGGGATGGCGATAACTGGAACTTTTACGTCCAAGAAGTTCAATGATAAATGTTATATGGCCGGCATCTTAATGCTGCTTGGCCTCTTTTTCTCCACATGGTGTCTCATTTTCCAGGGCCTATCCACATGGCCTGAGTTTCCCGAAACATGATGGTGTTAGGGGATTAGATCCTTACATAGCAGCTGGACTCCCCTAGCAGCATATTTTAAGAGACCTAGATGGAAGCCAGGAGCTTTCTTGAGACCTAGTTTTAAACCTCTCACAGTCTGATTTCTAGCTGCTATTCTGGAGGCATGATCAACTCATCCCATTCGTCTTGGACTTTCCCAGTTTAGCCTGGGGCTTTTCTGGTTCTGAGAATCCTTATGATCCTATGTAACTCTAGATGGTTAACCCTGTTAACAAACTACTAAGGCTAGCCTCGATTTAATGGGAGGGCGAGTCCACTTCTCAAATGGAGAAGTAGCAAAATTTTTGGCCATGTTTAGACTAATACAGTCCTTTATCAAAATTATTTAGATTCCTTAAACATGCAAGATATACACATTGTGACAACCACCTCAGACTTGAGGTTCAACACCGTTTCTTCAATGATGGTTGTTCTCAGTCTGAATGCCTGAATTAAAGAGACAAGTTGCCTGTCCCTTCCGCTCATCCAGGTTACAATACTGAAACAGATAGGTCAACTGCAATAAACACTCATGTTTAAAAAAAAAAAAATGGGAACAGTAGACACCAAATACTATTGATCCACAAGAATTCTGGAAGCCAGTGTATGGCCGTGACCTTGCCTGGGACCCAGCCTGAGTGTCTGGGAAGCGTTGCCGTGGCTGTCAGGATGCATCCTCTGGGCTCTTGGACGCACCATTTGACTCCCTTCTCCTGTTCAGAGATGGACTGTTTACAGCTGTGTAGCTTTGTCCAGCCTGATTCTTACTTATAGAAGGTTGAGAGTCCAAGTCTCTTCACTTTGAAGTGACTCTGTCCTTTTTAATTCAAGCTGATAAAATTCCCTTAGAAACTCTGTCACCTTTCTGTGTATCAAATTGTAATCCTTTCTACTTGACAAAAGTCAGTCACGTCACTATTCCTTTTCAAGATAGGCCTTTCTGCACCTTGGGCTGAGTGTCAAAGTGCTGTGCTTAAGATGCTTGGAAATACTTGTCCAGTTCAAAGTGTTGGCATAGGCATCTAGGAGTTAGCGAAAGAGAAGAGAACTAACCCGCTGACCTGATTAAGTCAGGAAGTGACAGCTTCAGACACCCCAGGGAAGGCCACATCCTCCACATCCTCCACCAAAGGGGACTTAATCCCTGGAGGATCTGTTCTCCATCTCCCCTGCGGACAACTGGCCACCAACCGGGATGACGAGGGAGGGATAGGGACATTCCTCTGCTAGGCACATGCACACTAGAAGCCAAGATGGGGACCACAGCGGGGCAGAGTCTAGCCTGGAGAACTGGGGGGAAAGACTGGGTTGGATGGGGGAATGATCCAGCACATACCTGAGAAGGGTTAGGAGAGAGATTGGTTGTTTGAAAGAAAGCCTCTCTTTCCCAGGCTTGAGATAACATAATCAAAGCTATACGAAGGCCCCTCTGTGCAGCAAGCATTTGTTAGTCCATTGGCCCATTTGCACATTCTGTCTCCATTGCAGCCACACAGGAGCGAGCTCGGTGGGCCTGCAGATGCCTGCCTGGGTGGGCACCGTGCTGCGGGCGGGGGCACAGCCGGGACATGGACTAAGCTGGGGCTGGGGACAGAGGCTGAGCTGGACTAAACTCCAGCATGGACTGAACTGAACTACAGGAGCGCTGGATGCCCTGCCAACACCGGCCAATGGCACAGCATCTCTGGGCCCTGGTCCTCCCGGGCTTGGTGAGGACGAGTGCAGACCGTCCCCCAGGAGCTGGAAATTTCCACAGCAGCACGGGGTTGAGCCACCTGGTTGTAAATGAGAAACTTTGTTGCTACTCTAATAAATCTTTCCACTGCACCTCATCCTCCTACACATGGGTCCCAGAAATGCTTTTCTCAGGCCTCCAGGGAGAGCACAACTTCCGCCTACAGCACAGAATCTGCAAGCAGACCACTAAGAATCAGAGAGCTCTCTGTCTGCTAGAGAGGGTCTGAGAGGCACACCCTTCACCATCCTGCAGCTTCCACCAGGGAAACACATCTTTCTGAAATCTTAATAAAGGATTGCAAAGCCATACCGTTGAGAGCTATACCCTGTGACATATTTTACTAGTAGATCCTGGACTGGATATTTTCTCTGCCCAGACAGTGTCACCAATAGAAAAATAAGTGAGGATGGAAAGAGTTATATTTTCAAATGCAGCAAGTCTTTCTTTTTTGTATCTTTGCCAAATTCTGCTTAAAACTAAAAATTTACACCCAGCTGGTGAGGCTCCGTGGTTGAGTGTTGACCCATGCAGCAAGAAGTTGCCGGTTCAAATCCCAGTCAGGGCTTCTGCCAAGGTTGTGGGCCCGATCCCCAGTGGGAGGTGAGCAGGACGCAGCCAATCAATGTTCTCTCTCATCAATGTTTCTATCTCTCTCCCTCTCCCTTCTTCCCTCTCTAAAATCAATAAAGAAAAAAAGAAAGAAACTAAATATTTACTTTATTTTTGCTCACCTCTATTTATCTATATTTTATCATATACAGATAAAAGAAGCAATTTGTCCCTTTTTACTACCTGAAAATCTCCTTAGCCAAATACTCAAGTTCCTAGGTATATCTTCTGTTTACCTCTTTTTCACACACACACACACAAACCAAAACAAACAAACAACAAAACACATTGTTACTAAACTTTCCTCAACTGCATAAGGGGAGTTATATTTTTTCAGATGTCAGTGCCAAATTCTTTACTGTCCTTCAAGCTCTCACTAACAACTTCTACTATCCGCAAGGATCGTTAGGGGGAAAAGTGTTTAAAATCAGCAATTGGTTCATTCATTTACTCACCAATTAGTTTCTGCAAGTTGATCACCTACAAAGCCCCACAAGAACTACAGGAGGGAGTGTAATGCAGTACGCCTGGATCCTGAACACCTAAATTAACATAACAAGATGGAGAAGGTGTGAAGTAATGAATTAAAAAATGTTCAGGTGCCCTGGCCGGTTTGGCTCAGCAGTTGGAGCGTCAGCCCGCGGACCAGAGAGTCCAGGTTTGGTTCCTGCTAAGGGCACACACCTCGGTTGCAGTTTGTCCCCGGCCCTGGTTGGGGTTGTGTGGGGTGGCAACCACTCGATGTGTCTCTCTCACATCAATGTTTCTCTCTCTCTTTCCCTCCCATTCTCCCTCCCGCTCTGTCTGAAGATAAATGCAAAAATGTCCTCGAGTGAGGATTAAAAAAAAAAACAAAAAATGTACAGGTGAACTTCTAAGATATTTTACAGGAGAAATTTTTGTTTTGTTTTGTTTTCTAGATGAATTTAAGATGTGGCCTGCAAATCTCAGGGACAGACATGGAAAAACAGCAAGGACTTTGTTTCAACAGAGACACAGAAATGGGTTTGGGAAACACTAAATTTGTTATTTTAGGTGAATCGTAGGAGTGGGAAATAATTCAGGAAAGAAATGGAGCCAGGGCTATGAATGCCAGGTTAATTATTTTAAGATATGTTTCCTATAGAAAATGGACTGGCATTACTGTTGTGATTTTTACCTTGGCTCTATAAAGATTAGTGTGGAGTACAGAATGTTCCGGAGACGAAACAATGAGGGTAGGTCAGTTAGGAGATCTGGGCTGATTTCAGAAGCAGTGTTTGAGGGCCTGCAGGACAATGGCAGTGGGAATGGAGAGAGGGAAGCAGATCAGACAGAGGATTAATCAAGTTTTCACTGTAATTCATTATCTCTTTTTCTCACCCTCTTACTATCTCTCTATCCATCTAAATGAGTAATTCCTCATTACGTATCATTGTCCTAGGACTAATATAAAAAATCTTATGATTATCACAGTGTATTTTATAAAGTCAACTACCTGTGGTAAAAATGGACATATAAGAGTTAGTTTCAGAATGCTTCTTGGATCTGGAAAGCTACTTAAAAGAATGTTTCAGCCTTCTCCCGTCATTCAGTTGTTAATGAGTTTCTAAGGAGAGCAGCTCTCAGATCAAGGATATGGTGTTTTAAGTCTTCCAGAAAACGCTGCTGCTTGCTGTTGACGAAAATCAAGATACAATTAATCATGCTCTTGCCTTCCCTCAAAGTCACTGTCACTCCCAGTGATTTAAATGTAAGGAATGTAAGGTCGTCTTAGACGATTTTGAAATTCGATTGCTTTTGCTATTGGATATACCCAAAGGCTATAAGCATCATAATTT
This sequence comes from Tadarida brasiliensis, assembly GCA_030848825.1. Lineage (NCBI taxonomy): Eukaryota > Metazoa > Chordata > Mammalia > Chiroptera > Molossidae > Tadarida > Tadarida brasiliensis. The sequence continues at coordinate 5,890,200 of CM061270.1, forward strand.
ATTTTAACAGTGTCTTATAGAAAATGCACTTATTCAAATGGCTTCCTTTAATTTCTAGGTCTTCCTTACATGTAATTTTTTCACATAAAGAAAAGGGACTTTTAATTTGTTTACCATATCTAGTGATAAAGAACTCTTTATCAATGTATTGGCTTCATCTTTGATTCTCTCCAACTGTTAAGATTAATACCTGAAAGTTTGGTCATTCATCTTTAATATCTTGATCTAAAAGCCTTATTTTCAACATTTTCTGTGAAACCCAATGTATTTAACTTCCAAATGCAGCAGAATATCTTCCCAATATTGGATCTGACACTAAAATAGAAATAATAAACTTAGCTTAAATAACACAAATAACATAATACAGCAATGAAATCAGGCAATACAAAAGGATTAAACACTTGTTTTTCTAATGGGTTGGCCTGAATTAAATGATTTTAAAGGGGAAGGACAGTTTCTTTTGACTATAGAAAATCCTTTATTTTAATTATTTGAATTCATTTTGAAAGATAAACATGAGTTTAAATATTTCATTTTTCCAGAATCATTAAGAATTGATGATATTTTATTAATCTGGTAGGTGACATTAAAATATTTCTTTAAAAATGGTCTTTCATCTCTTTTTAAAAACTGTGCTGTATAAATATTATTTCATATTCTTCTCTTTTCCTGGACATACACATACCATTATCTGATATGAGATTTTATGTTTAAGTCATCCAAAATATATTTGAAACTAAAAACTATGTGGACACTCACTACAACTATTCTGAGTGAAAAACAAAGGAAGAATAATGAAAATCAATGAAATACTGGAAATCATCCTAAATGATATTTAAAGAATGATCGAATTTGGAAAATCGAGTCAGCACTGATGCTTACTTGGCTGAGCATCTGAAGCTTGGAAATAAGAAATAAAAATAATCAAGCCAAGTCACAAAGTATCTAAAACTAAATGAAACAGTACAAGCATGTGTAAGTGACAGTTTTCGATGAGTGACATTTTTTTAAAAAGTAGAAATGCACACTCTCTGTAAAAATGTGAGAGAGATAAAATGTGTAAGATTTAGTTATTCTCTAGAAGTCCGGGGCGCGTGTACCCCCCGTCACCCTGACTGCCCTAAGCCCGTCCACGAGCTTCTCTTCTCCCCGCTCAGTTAAGCATAAGTCCGCAGATGTCATGGCTGAGAGAGCTGGAGATGAGATGCCGGGTGCCTGCACTGCGTCCTGCGCTTCTATCGGACCATCTGCTGTCACCTTGAAAAGCCAAGACTGTAGCATCTCGGTAAACATACAAACCATTTCTGCATTTAATTTCAGTTGGAAGGAGGACCCCATCATGTGTATTGATCTCCTAGTGTCACTACCTTCTTTTGATGAATTCTCAGGACCTCTCAGCTACTGACTGCCATTCCATGAACACAGTATTGTCTTAAAAATGTTTACTCCAATCATCCCCATAACTGTTTAATAAAGCTCATCATTCAGAAGTTAATCTAGTTTGAATGAAAGTCTGCCTATGGGTTTTGCTCACCTTCTAGATTTAAGTAACATTTGTTATCAAGGGACCCAGATGTGCTCGCTGGCAGGCATGGTGATCAGCAGAAGCAAGTCTCTGGTTACCACAAGACCGGCAGTGCTAGCTCAGAACTGCTGACACTCTCTGGGCTGTAGACTGATGGCACCTGGCCAGTGGGACAGGTATGTTTCCTTGCGTGTGTGTTCTGGCATGTTGTGGACATGTGGGGTAAGGCTGGGGAAAACCAAAAGAGGTCAAGTAATCCAGCTGTGAGAAAACAACATTTATGGAGGTTGTAACTTTTCTCCAATGTGCAGCTTCATGTTTCGTGTACTCCAGTCTCCGTCGGAGGAGTTCCTTAGAGCTCGTCAACATCCACAAGACCATGTCCATACTGAAGAAGCTCGCCTCCTCACATGATAGTCGAGTTAGTGAAAATAAAGACGAAAATTTTGAAATGTTCTAGAGAAAAAAGACATGGTTTTAAAAGCAAAGTAATTCTAAATATGGCAGACTTTTCATCAGAAACTGTGGAGGCCAAAGATAATGTAAAGACATTTCTAAAGTGATAAAAGAAAAAAAAAATCACTAACCCAGACGATGCCAACAATAGCGAGTAAAACTATCCTTGCAGAATATAGGAGACATAAACACATTTTTAAATTCAAGAAAACTAAGGGAATTCATCAATACAAGTTATTGCTAATGTAAGTTTTTCAGAATGAAAAGAAGTGATACCAGTGGAAAATTTAAATCTTCAGGAATGAATGAAATAAGAATAAGATTTTTTTCTATTAATTCTTTTGAAATACACATAAATTGTTTTAAAAAGTCATAACATTGTCTTATGGAGTTTATTATATATAACATCATTTATAGCATAAAGCATGACAGGCTAGGAGTAAATAAAATATTTAATATATTGTCAATGATTCTACATTTTAAAAAAATTATACAATATAACTTCTAAGTAAAATATAAAGACTTCAGGTAGTTTATTTTAATCCTCAGAGCATCCAAATAAATAATAATGCAAAGAGATAAGACAAAAAGAGAATAGGTAAAATAAAATGAAATTCTAAAAATAATTTTTTACTAATACAAAAGAAAGCATCAAAGGGGAAAAAAGGAATAAAGAATGGATAGTAGGAAAACAAATAATAAAATGAAAGATCTAAATAGAACCAGATCAATAACTAAATTAGATGTTAGTAGATTAAAAACTCCAATTAAATGAAAGATATTTTTAGAATGGCTGCAAAAAGCAAAGCCCAAATAACAATCTCATATCCATAAAAGTCTTTTAAATATAAAAAATTGATATATTGGAAGTAAATGCATGGTAAAAGGTATATAAACTATGAGTACAAGAAGGCTAGAAAGTATACAGCGTGTGGCAAAAGTAGGTTTACAGTTGTGAGTATGAAACACAGAGTTTATTGTTGCATTATTATTTATTATTATTTTTTATTTCCCAAACAACTGTAAGCCTACTTTTGTCCCATCCTCTATATTAGTGTCAGATAAAACACACTTGGAGACAAAGCACATTGCTAGATATTTATTTATTTATTTTAATGTTTATATATTTATTTATTTATTTTTGTTACAGATGTTTCTCCTTTGACACCCTCCTCCCAATCCCCCCCCACCAGCATTATTGTCTATGTCCTTGTTTACACATACATGCATATAAGTTCTGTGGTTTATCTCTTCCCTCCCCCCTCCACCTCTTCTGAGGTTTGTCAGTCTGCACCCCACTTCTATGTCTGTGGGTCTATTTTGTTCCTCAGCTTGTTTTGTTCATTATATTCCACAAATAAGTGAGACCATGTGATATTTGTCTTTCTCTGATTGGCTTGTTTCGCTTAGGATAATACTCTTCAGGTCTTTCCATGTTGTCTCAAAGGATAAGAGATCTCTCTTTCTTACAGCTGCATATTATTCCATTGTGTATATGTACCACAGCTTTTTTATCCACTCATCTATTGATGGACACTTGGGCTGTTTCCAGATCTTAGCTATTGCAAATAACACTGCTATGAACATAGGGGTACATAAATTCTTTCTGATTGGTGTTTCAGGCTTCTTAAGGAATATTCCTAGAAGTAGGAGCACTAGGTCAAATGGCAGTTCAATTTTTAATTTTTTGAGGAAACACCATATTGTTTTCCATAGTGGCTGCACCAGTCTGCATTCCCACCAGCAGTGTACTAGAGTCCCCTTTTCTCCACACCCTTGCCAGCACTTGTTGTTTGATGATTTGTTGATGGCAGCCATTCTAGCAGGTGTGAAGTGATACCTCATAATTGTTTTAATTTGCAACTCTCTAATGATTAGTGACATTGAGCATTTTTTCATATGTCTCTTGGCCATTTGTATGTCCTGTTTGGAGAGGTGTCTATTTAGGTCCTCTATCCATTTGTTAATTGACTTCTTTGTCTTCCTTTTGTTGAGTTGTATGAGTACTTTATATATTTTGGAAATTAGCCCCTTATCTGATGTATCGTTGTCAATTATGCTTTAGCAAATAGTGGGTTCCTTTTCCATTTTGATGCTTATTTCTTTTGCTGTGCAGAAGCTTTTTAGTTTGATGTAGTCCCATGTGTTCATTTTTTCCTTTGTTTCTCTTGCTTTAGGCATATCAGTGAAAATTCTGCTGCATGTGATGTCTGAAATTTTGTTGCCTACATTTTCTTCTAGGATTTTTATGGATTTATGAGTCACATTTAAGTCTTTTATCCATTTTGACTTTATTCTTGTGTATGGTGTAAGTTGGTGGTCTAATTTCATTTTTTTGCAGGTACCTGCCCAATTTTCCCAACACCATTTATTGAAGAGGCTGTCTTTGCTCCACTGTATGCTCTTACCACCTTTGTCAAATATTAATTGAACATAATGTCTTGGGTGAATTTCTGGGTTCTCTGTTCTGTTCCATTTATCGTGCCAGTACTAGGGTGCTTTTTATTACTAGGGCTTTGTAGTATAACCTGATATCTGGTATTGTTATCCCTCCTACTTTGTTCTTCTTTTTCAAGATTGCTGTAGCTATTCGGGGTCTTTTTTTGGTTCCATATAAACTTTTGGAGTATGTGTTCTAGTTCTGTGAAATATGTCATTGGTATTTTGATGGGGATTGCATTGAATCTATAGATTGCTTTGGGTAGTATGGACATTTTAATGATGTTAATTCTTCCAATCCATGAACAAGGTATATATTTCCACTTTTTTGTATCTTCCTCTATTTCTTTTTTCAATGACCTATAGTTTTCTGCAAATAGGTCCTTTACTTCTTTGGTTAAGTTTATTCCTAGGCATCTTAATTTTTTTTGCTGCAATGGTAAGTGGGATTGCTTTTTTTGTTTCTCTTTCTGTGAGTTCTTTGTTGGTGTATATGAATGGCATCGATTTCTTGACGTTAATTTTGTATCCTGCTACTTTGCCAAATTCATTTATTAAATCTACAATACTTTTGATGGAGTGTTTAGGGTTTTCTATGTACAGTATCATGTCATCTGCAAATAATGACAGTTTCACTTTGTCCTTTCCAATTTGTATTCCTTTTATGTGTTCTTCATGTCTGATTGCTGTGGCTAAGACTTCCAGTACTATGTTAAATAAGAGTGGTGAAAGTGGGCATCCCTGTCTTGTTCCTGTTCTTAAGGGAAATGCTTGTAGTTTTTGCCCATTGAGTATGATGTTGGCTTCTGGGTCCCTCCGTCCCGCCTGTGGCAGCTGGGGAGTGCTGCCTCCTGATGGGGCTCAGCTCGTGCTCAGCCTCTGCTGGTGCTGTTGGGGGTGGGTCTCAGTTGCCGATCTGTGCTGCTGCTGCCTGGGATGGATGTCTGCTCCCGAGTCTCTGCTGCTGGGGGTGAGTCTTGGCTCTGATCACACTGCTGATGTGGGGGATGGTGCTTGGCTGTCTGCTGGTTGCAGCTTCCACAGCAGGCACCTTGATGGCGCCACTACTGTGCGCTGGTCCGTGTTGACACAGCTGAGTCCACTGGTCCCATGGTGCAAGGCACTCTGGTGGGCTCAGGTTGCTGGGCCCTAGCGGCTCGGCTTCCTCCCAGGGAAGACCCGGGATCTCCCAACATGGCAGGGCCTCCGCTGCAGGGAGAAGCTCCAGCTGCTCCCCGCTAGCCGGCTGCCCCCGCCCCAGCACAGGAACGCTCTGCCCCGTCTCTGCACTGCTCCAGGTTGCTCGTCCACACACGTCCACTCTCTCACACTCGCTCACACTCTCACACACTCATCCTAGCTCGGGTCCTGCCCGCCACCATCGACCTGTGTAATGTGAGATTTATTTTCTTTTAAAAGCTATTTCATAAGTCAATTAATGAGTAAATCATAACAATCATAAATGTGTATTCACTTAACAGATTCCCAACTTATATGAGGCAAAAATTAACAAAATTGTATAATCATAGCAGCAGATAATAACTGAAAAAGGCAAAAATATCAGCAAGAAAATAGAGGATCTAGACAGTGTCTCTAACCTTGACCTGATTAATATCTCTAGGACATCATACATGACAATGCAAAATATACATTGACAGATGATATGCTAGACCACTAACAAGGCTCAATAAATTTTAAATAATTTAAATCACTTTTAGTATGTTGTCTAACTACAATAAAATTAAAATGTAAATTGATAAAAATCATATTTAGAAAAACTCCAAGTATTTGAAAATTAAACAGCATGCTTCAAAATAATATATCTGTTGAAGAAGGAATTATAAGAAACATTTTAAAATATAAAATGAATGAAAATGAAAAGACAACGTTTTAAAATCCAGGTGCAGGTAAAGCAGTTTAATGAGGAAATTTATAGATTGATAATTAGATTCCTAATTAATATTAGGAAATGAAAGACATCTAAAATCAATTAACTAAATTTTCACTTTAAGAAGCCAAGACAGAAAGAGTGAATTTAATCCACAATAGGTAGAAAATAATAGAGATCAAAGCAGCAATCAATAAAGTACAAAATTGGCACCAATAGAGATTAGCAAAGGAATCAAAAGCTAGTTATTTAAAAAGATTAATTAAACTGATAAAAATTTAGCTTAAAACAAAAGTAGCAAATTGTCTTATTCAGAAGTGATCAGGGCAACATTGCCCATATTTTACAAATTAAAAGTATACAAATTTTATGACACCAAATTTGACAATTGGGGTAAAATAAAATGAAGTCTTTCAAAGACATCAATTACTAAACTTGAGTAGCATGATATTTATTCATTTCTAAAAAACTAAAAGCCTACCTGATACAGTTATCATGACCTGGTTATTATTAACAGAAAGGGGTGGAGGGGACACTAGATAACACAGGCGTGCCATTCATACAGCTCTGCCGGAAGCTGCAGGTCACACTCTCCAGGTCTACTCCCTGCAGATCGCTGAGGGAAGAGTCTGGGCAAGGTCAGTTTTAGACGCATGCCCACTAAGGTCTGAGGGACTGGGAAAATGCTCACCTGTCATTCACACTGGGGACAAGTCAGTGAACAGAATAAGCATCACCACTGCAGGGGTGTGAAATCTGAATATTTCAACTCCTAAACAAGAAAAGTTCTCCCTCTTGGCTCTCTCTCTTGCTGCTAGCATCTGACTCCTGGCTTGGGGGGACTCTCACGCCCTGCATTCACCCACTTGGCCCATGGCCATGTAGATTCCACACAATGAACTAATCGACTGAATCTAGTGGCTAGATTCTAGATTCTAGCCTGATGCTCTGCTGAACGCAACGTCAACATGGAGCAGAAACCCTGCACACTGGCCCTGCTTCTAGTTCTGCTGAACCCCCAGCTACCCTTTTTCAGGACTGGCTTAAGGGAAATGGGACTTTGCAACCCAAGGAATGTAACTCTACAAAAATAAAGTCTTTTACCACATCTCATTTTCTCATGGGAGCCTCCAGAAATGCTTATTCCAGTGCACCCCTAGAACCCCACTCCTGCTAGTGATGGGGAAATTGGACCCATCCATTTTTCTGGTAACATACCCATCAAGAAAATTCTAGTTGCTGTTGTTGTTGTTGTTTTTATAAATTCTGGTTTTCTGGTAAGTTATATAAAATCCTGAGGTTGTAAGCAACACCCATATTATATAAATTCAGAAAACAGAGGGAAGGTATATACTTCTCAACTCATTTTATGAGGTGGACATAAGTTGCACAGCAAAATATTTTACGAAACAAAAAAACTAGAGACCAATATTCCTCATGAACAGGAATGATTTCTTAACACATTGTTAATAGATCAAACCCAACAATGTATAAAATATTATAGGTCATGACTCAATAGCGTTTAACCCAAGCATCCAAGTGTTGTGAGGCAGCCCTTGAGTCGGCTCCTGATAATCACACATCCCGGCATTCGTGTTCTTATTATCACTTCCTCTGGAGTGTGAGTTAGATTTAATGACTCACCTAATGTCTAATATTAGGGTACTAAAAAGAGGACAGGTTTTGACTACTCATACCTGGAGAAACTACTATGTCATGAGGCAGCCCCTTCAATAAAACAGCCAGTGAGAAACTGAGACCTTCAAGCAGTAAGTAGTTCATGAAGAGCAGAGGCCCGTGGGAGTGAGCTTAAAGAAAATCTTCCTCCAGCTGTATCTGCAGATGAGACCACAATACCAAACAATAACTTTATTGAATACTAATTAGAGATCTTGAGTGAAAAACACCTACCCCAAAATTTGTGAGATAACAGATATTTGTTGTTTTAATGTGATAACTTTTGGGATAATTGGTTATGGTTTAACTTTAAAATAATCAGTGGATTCACCAAATTAAAAAAAAAAGAGAGAGCTAAAAAAAAAAATAAAAAAAATAGAGTTACTATATTATCATTTAAATTGATATAGAGCAAGTGTTTGACAAGTTTAATACCAATTCGTGAATAAACATACAAACTCATCAGACTTGGAATAGAAGAAAACATCTTTACTAATAAAGAACATCTAAAAAGACCTACAACTCACATCATGCTCAGAGGTAAATAGTGAAACTTTTCTCTGACTCTGGGCATCAGACAAAGGTGTACACTCGCATCATTTCTATTTGACATTTTTATTGAGTCTTGGTGCAATAAAGTAAGAAAAGAAATGAAAGCTATCTCTATTTGTAGATGACAAGATTGTTTATGTAGAAAGTCTATTTTAACTCTAGAACTAAGAATTAAAAATTTTAAAGGATGCAAAATAAGACATTGGTATAAAATATAAGTGTATTTCCATATAGTAACAACAAATATTGGGAAAAATTAAACTTAAAAAGCAATGACATTTACCATTCTGTACAAAAACTTAAAGCACTCAGAATGAATAAGGAAAGATGTACATAGTATTATCATTGAAGACTATAAACATGGATGAGGAAAAGTAAAGAAAGCATTAATTAATAGAATAATAAATCAAGTTTATCAGTTATTAGGTTTGTTATTATTAAGATGCCTATTCTACCAAATTCATTTATAGATTCAAGGTTTTCCTATTCAAAATATTCCTATGGATTTTACAGAACTTGATGAGTTGATTCTAAAATATATATGGTAATGAAAATGATCCAGAATAGCTAAATTATTAAAATAAATTTGGCTCTGGCCAGTGTTGCTCAGTGGTTAGAGCATTGCCCCTCACACTGAAGGGTTGCTGGTTCAGTCTCCAATCAAGGACATGTACCTGGGTTGCGGGTTCCATTCCAGCCCCAGTCAGTTGGGGCACATGAGGAAAATGCTGGAGGCAACCAATCAGTGTGTCTCTCTCACATAGATGTTTCTCTTCCTCTTTTTTTCTCTCTCTCTGCCCCCCTCCTTCCTTTTCTCCCTTCCACTCTCTCTAAAAAAACAATGGGAAAAAATATCCTCACATGTGGATTAACAAAAAATAAAATAAAATTAATTTGAAGAACTTATAAAGTACCTGATCTCGAACTATTATGAGGTTCCTTCAATTAAGGCAGTGTTATCCACACACTGACAGAGTAACATAAATTAATGAAACAGAACTGAGATTCTAGGAGTAGATATACTCATATATGGTCAATTAATTTTGACAAAGATGACAAGGCAATTCAATGGGCAAAGACTTTTCAATAAATGGTGTTGGAACAACTGGACATCTATGTAGGAAAAAAAGAGAATCTTGGACCTTATCTCACAGAACAAGAGATAATAACTCAAAATACACCATAGATCTAAATGTAAAAGTTAAATCTATAATACTTCTAATAAAAAAGAAATGAGAGATCTTTATTAACTTGGAGAAAGGAAAGATTTCTTAGATAGGACACAAAAAACATCAATTAAAAAGACTACATTTGATTTTATCACAATTAATAATTTTTGCTCTTCAAAAGACACCATTAAAAAGGAAAAGGTCAAGTTAAGGAATGAGATAAAATATTCCCAACACATATACCAGACAAAAATGTGTATCCAGAATGTATAAACAGCTCGTAACTAACTAAGAGAAGGTTAAATAAAACTTAGACATAAAAAAGAATGGACAAGTGTTGCACACAATAATGGAGGCCCATTTCAAAATCATTTCATAAGGACAAACATGGTATAATTCCACTTCTATGAGGAACCTAGCGTTGTCACATCAGTAGGGTCAGAAAGGAGATGGTGGGTGGCTGAGCTGGGGGAGGGGATGGGTTGTTTCATGGGGACAGAACTTCAGTTTTATAAGAGGAAAGGGGTCTGGAGATGGGTAGCGGGGAGGGGTGCAGTATGAATGTTTTTAATGCCACAGAAGTACACTTTGCAATGGTTAAAATAGTACATTTATGTTATGACTTTAACCACAATTAAAAATAAGAAAAAAAAATAAAAATAAAGAATATGAGCGCTGTGTTCAGATGCTAATTCTCTTGATCTTCACTAAAGAATTTTCTCTGAGGAAAAAAGATCATTTTGTGAGTAAAAAAAAAGCAAGTCAGAAAAGATTACATGCAGTATAATTTATATAAAATTTTAGAAAATTCAAACTGATTTAAAGTGACAGTAAGCAGATCAACGATTGCCTGCACTTGGGATGGAGGAAGTCACGCATTTCAAGGAGAAAGAAAATAATTTTAGAGGTGATAAAAAGATTCTGTATCTTGATAGTGGCCATGTTTATGTGGTATATATTTCTGATAAAAGTCTTTAAATCGTGTACTTTAAATGGCTGCAATATACACGTATATAGCATATAAATCATACTGTAATAAAATTAATTATACACAAATTTGGAAGCTTGAGTGTAAACCTTTCTCACAGAAGAAAATGAGGCACGCCATGTCACTGTGAAGATGCCCAGGATGAACCTGAAGGCCTGCTTCCTTGTCATGAAATACACTCGACATGCAAGGCGCGAGTCCTGCGCTCCACACTGGTAGAGCAAGGCAGGAACAGAAGCCCTGGGAGCACTTTCTAGAAACTCCACATCAGTGACTTTCATGAGTCACCCCCCCGACCCTCTTCCTTAGATCCTGTCCCCCTCCTAGGGAACAGGGAGCAGGTCACTGCTGCCTCAGAGAAGACTGTGAGTGGCAGAGGAGGAAGCAGAGCTGCAGAGGTGCAGCGAGAGAGCAATTCCCGGCTGGACTTACAGGGCGGTGTCCCAGAAGAGCAGTGTGCACACAGCATTCAAGGCCACACAAGGTACCGGGTGGCTCCAGGGAGAGAAGAAAGCTAAGAGTGGTCAGAGGAGGGACGAGAAGCCAAGAACCACAGGGAAGGGGATGCTAAGGGAGGAGAATTTCAGGGAGACAGCATCCCAGCTTCTGTTTGCTTCATCTGAGCCAATGTCTTGTGTTATTTATTTGTAAAATTCAATATATCCCCAGACATGTACTAACAACGCCATTTTCAAATTAGAATGGGTGTGTGGGCTCCGAATACTGGTTCCGATAGGCTCCATTGGGAAGCTTGGTAAAGTGAGACTTTACCAAGTTTCTTGCATTGTCCCTTGGCTAACTCTATTGTAGACCAAAAAATGCCCACTCATCAATTAGACAAATTCAGAGGCAGAGAGCAGCCAAGCAACGATGATGTGGATCAGTGAGAGACACACCAACTGGTTGCCTCCCGCAGGACCCTGACCAGGGCCCAGATGGAATTGCAATCCACGTACGTGTCCTTGACCCCAATCGAACCCGCAACTCCTCGGTCTGTGGGCCTACGCTCTGACCGCTGAGCAAAACCAGCCAGGGCTGTTCCTCCTACTTTTACTTAGTATTTCTGCTTCTCACTCACTTTTGAGCTCAATTAATCTGATATAGGGCCCCATAAAGACTTAAAAGTGATGTAAGTGTCCAGGACAAGTTCCTAATGTACCCCCAGCATTCTTACTGCTGTTACTCAGAGCCCCTGGTTTATTCAGATGCTTATCAATGCTGGTCAGGTATTTAAATTGCCCTATAACTGTCTTCATGCTTTCAGATCTAACCCTGAAATGTTGCCCCCGCCCTACTTAGCATTCTAAAGCATACCTCTCCTCCTGTCTCTTCTCCTTGCTCATGTTACAGCAGATAACACACCCGTCAACATCTAACTCTGTAGTCTCTTTCTTTCTATTATGCCCACCCTATATCCTTCAACATATTTCCTACACTTTAGCTACATCAAATTACTTAAAAACTCATGTTCTCCATCTCGCCCTTGTACACATGTTTATCTTTGCCTGGAAAGCCCCTCAGTGCCCCTACAGCCACCACTGCCTATTGCACTGCATTTATCAATGTGGTGGACTAACCATGTTGACAGCCCAGCTCTCCATTTGCCCCATCATGTGGGGAGTTCTGGCCCACACACTGGCCCTGGGATGAGCCGTATGACATGCAGCCAAGTTCATAGGCCTGGGGGAGCACAAGGGAGACAATGGGACCACCAGTTGACCTGAGGATGTGAGAAATGATAAATGGCTGCTTTTCTAGGCCACTGAGCTCTATTGTGGTTTGTTACACAGTGATGACTCACTAAAACCATCTGTCAATCACCTTCATGTGTCCAGTATCGAGCAAAAAGTAGATAGTTGCTCAAAAGTGCTTAGAAGAATCAATCAAGTGAAACAGTAAATATTCACTAACACCCACTCCTCTTTCCTACACTTTCATCAAGTTTTACTGTATGTATTTTATCACTTTCTAAAGGTTTAGAAAAGACAGACATATTACTGCAAAGTTTAATTATAATATAATAAACATAAATTATCTCAAAAATAAGGCTTAAAAAGTATGTAATATCCTAATTGTTAATTCTTATAAGGCCCAGGGATATAATATAATGTGTAACCTGTGCTTATTCTAATGCTTGATTTGATGGCTATGACACTGCATGTGATACAATTATCAAATTCAATTCATGTTGCCACCTGTGAAATGGCAAGACATTTTAACTGAGGCGTGATTGACTCAAATTTGCATGAATCTGAGCTACAGAGCCAGTCCACTCTCAACTCTAACACTAGTTCATTTTGTGGAAATTAGAAAGGGAGGATATTGTGGGGTTTTCTAGTACGTCCCTTTACACATTAACTTCTAAACATTCTTAAGCATAATCTCTCTTCTGCTTTAGTAATTCAAACATTAGCTTTCTAATGTTAATGGAAGCACAATAGCATTTTGAGTCCTTGTTGCCATGTGCCATAAGATTACTAATGACAGATTTTAGGTTGTCTAACCAGTCAAGCACTCAGTCATCCACAGATTTGGCTATGTTTATTATTAATGAAGCTTCACAACCTTGAGTGCACTGTCATACATTTTATTTCTCAAATGTTGTGATAATATAAACAACATATAAGAAAATATATTTATGAATACAGATAAATTTAATTTTTTTCCTGACATGCACTAATTCACATATATACTAATTCAACAAATATTTGAGGGCCAAATGGCTTTAAGCTTATGAGATCAAAGGTAGAAAACACATAGGCTAACTGGAAATGAGAGATATTTAAACAATTACAATTCCATGAGTACTATCATTGGTTTGAGAACATAATCTTGGGGGAAATAGAGGAACGGGAGGTATGTATATATTTTCCTGGGGAAGTCTGCAAAAGAGAGATGGTTTTTAAAAAGGGTACTGAAGACTACGTATGACCTCATAGGAAAGGACCCTTAGACAGTGACAATGGTATGGTGAAAGTCAAAGACACTGGGAAGTACTTTTTCTAAGAAGAGTTCTCTTCAGCTTCTCTTACAGCACTAGGCAAAGTGCAGTGTGTGGACCAGGAAATAGTAACATCACCAGAGTTCTTGTGAGAAACATAAATGTTCAAGCCCAATTTCAGTCCTGCTGAATTAGTCTTTGATGGTGGGGCAGAGGGATCTGTGTTTAATCATTCTCCAGGTGATTCTCATGCATGTTAAAGTTTGACAAGTCTGATACAGGGAAGTAGTTATTAAAGTTAGGATGTATCAAAATCACTGGTAGGGCCTGTTAAAATGACAACCTTTGGTCTCCACCCTAGAGTTTCCCATGAGGGTCTGAGGTGGGCTCCAGAATTGCATTTCTTACAAATTCTCAGATTATGCCAAAGCTATGGGTCAAGGGACCACACTTTGAGAATCACTGACTTAGGGGCATAAGAAACTGACAGTGAATTTTCAAATTTAAGTTGGGGCCAGATTATGAAAGAACAAAGTGATAGAGTTCTAAAATAGTCCCCAATATTCCTGACTCTTGGTATATATATATACCTTCTGCACCTTATTTAAATACGTGATATTATAAGGACAATTACATTGATGGGATTTTGCAGATGTAATTAAGGTCCCAATTAGTTTACATTCAAATAAATTGATTATCCAGGTAGGACTGAACTAATCACTTGGGCACTTTAAATCTAGGTCTAAATGTCAAAGATGGAGTAAGTCAGAGATTCAAAACAAAAGAAGGATGTGGCATGCCATTGGAGGGCTCCTGTGTTCAGGCATGCCAGCAGCCCCTAGGAGCTGAGGGTACTTTGGGCTGACAAACGGGAAATGAAATCTCGGTTCTACAACTGCAAGGGACTGAATTTTTGCTAAGAACAAGAATGAGCTTGGAAGCATTTTTTCCCCCTAGAACCTCCAAATGATAACTTACTCTGCCTGGCACCTTGATTTCATCTGCGATACTCTGAGCAGAGAACCCAACAGATGACATGCCACACTTCTGGTCTAGAGAACTGTTGGTATGGTTTTAAACCACTAAGTTTGTGATAATGTTATGCAGTGATAGAAAACAAAGTTAAACTAGGTCGACGACTTCATGGGGGGGGGGGTTAAAGAACTAACACCCATTCTTCTGAAACTATTCCAAAAAATTCAAGAAGAAGGAAAACTTCCAAACTCTTTTTATGAGGCCAGCATAATTCTAATTCCAAAACCAGATAAAGACACTACAAAGAAAGAAAACTACAGGCCAATATCCCTTATGAACATAGACGCCAAAATCCTTAACAAAATATTAGCAAATTGGATCCAGCAATACATCAAAAAAATTATTCACCATGACAAAGTGAGATTCATCCCAGGGAAGCAAGGCTGGTACAATGTTCACAAATCAATAAATGTGATACACCACATAAACAAAATGAAAGATAAAAACCATCTGATCATATTGATAGACACTGAAAAAGCATTTGACAAAATCCAGCATCTATTTCTGATTAAAACACTCAACAAAGTGGGAATGGAGGGAGCATATCTCAACATAATAAAGGGCATTATGAAAAACCTACAGCCAACAACATACTCAAGGGGAAAACACTAAAAGCATTTTCCTTAAGAACAGAGAGAAGACAGGGGTGCCTACTTTTGCCACTCTTATTTAACATAGTACTGGAAGACTTAGCCACAGCAATTAGACAAGAAGAAAAAATAAAAGGATCCAAGTTGGAAAAGAGGAAGTGAAAATGTCACTATTCACTGATGACATAATGTTGTACATAGAAAACCGTAAAGACTCCATCAAAAATCTACTAGATTTAATACATGAATTTGTCAAAGTAGCACAATACAAAATTAACATCCAAAAATCAATAGCATTCTTATATACCAATAATGAACACTCAGAAAGAAAACAAACAAATAAAAAAATCCCATTTACCATTGCAAAAATAAAATAAAATACCTAGGAATAAACTTAACCAAGGAGGTAAAAGACCTGTTCTCAGAAAACTACAGGTCATTGAAAAAAGAAATAGAGGAAGATATAAAAAAAAAAAGTGGAAATGCATGCCATGTCCATGGATCAGAAAAATCAGCATCATGGAAATGTCCATACTACCCAAAGCAATCTACAAATTCAATGCAATCCCTATTTAAATACCAATGGCATATTTCACGGATCTAGAACAACACTCCAAAAGTTTATATGGAACCATAAAAGACCCTGAATATCTACAGCAATTTTGAAAAAGAAGAACAAAGTGGGAGGGATCACAATACCAGATATCAAGTTATACTACAAAGCTACAGTAATCAAAACAGCATGGTACTGGCACAAGAACAGGTATATAGATAAATGGAACAGAACAGAGAATACAGATATCGACCCAAGACAGAATGCACAATTAATATTTGACAAAGGAGAGAAGAACATACAATTGAGAAAAGACAATCTCTTCAACAAATGGTTCTGGGAAAAGTAGATAACTATATGCAAAAAATAGGAAAGTATACCACCAACTTACACCATACACAAGAATAAAGTCAAAATGGATAAAAGACTTAAATGTAACCCATGGAATGATAAAAATCCTAGAAGAAAATGTAGGCAAAAAAATCTCAGACATCATACATTGTGGAATTTTCACTGATACATCACATAGGGCAAGAGAAACAAAGGAAAAAATTAACAAATTGGACTATATAAACCTTAAAAGCTTCTGCACACCACATGATCTCACTTATTTGTGGAACATAATGAACAAAATAAGCTGACGAACAAAATAGACCCAGAGGCATAGAAAGGAGTACAATTCAGACTGACAAACCCCAGAGGAGGGAGTGGGGGGGAGGGATGAGATAAACCAAAGAAATTATATGCATGTATGTGTAACAAATGGACATAGACAAAAATACTGGGGGGGGTGCGGGGGTGGGAGGGGGAGAAGGGTGTCTGGGGGGGAAGGAGAAACATCTGTAACAAAAATAAATTAATAAAAATTGAAAAAAAAAAAAAGCTTCTGCACACAAAAGAAATCAGCATCAAAATGAAAGGGGAACCCACTCTCTGGGAGAACATATTTGCCAACGATACATCAGCTCAGGGGTTAATATCCAAAACATATAGAGTACTCATACAACTCAACAAAAGAAAGATAAACAAACTAATTGAAAAATGGGTGGAGAAAAAAAAAATGGGTGGAGGACCTGAGTAGACACTTCTCCAAACCACATGCAAAAGACCAGGAGACATATGAAAAATGCTCATCATCTCTAATCATCAGAGAGATGCAAATGAAAGTGACTATGAGGTATCACTTCACACCTACCAGAATGGCTGCCATCAACAAATTATCAAACAACAAGTGCTGGCGAGGGTGTGGAGAAAAGGAGACTCTAGTACACTGCTGGTGGGAATGCAGAATGGTGCAGCCACTGTGGAAAACAATATGGTGTTTCCTCAAAAAATTAAAAGTGGAACTGCCATTTGACCCAGTGATCCCACTTCTTGGAATGTATCCTAAGAAATACTAATCAGGAGGAATATAGGCACCCCTATGTTCATAGCAGCGCTATTTACAATAGCTAAGATCTGGAAACAGCCCAAGTACCCATCAGTAGATGAGTGGATAGAAAAGCTGTGGTACATTTACACAATGAAATACCATGCAGCTGTAAGAAAGAGAGATCTCTTACCCTTTAAGATGACATGGAGGGACCTGGAGAGCATTATGCTAAGCGAAATAAGCCAGTCAGAGGAAGAAAAGTACCACATGATCTCATTTATTTGTGAAACATAATGAACAAAATAAGCAGTCGGCCAAAAGAGATCCAGAATCATGGAAGTAAGGAACAGACTGACAAACCTCAGAGGAATGGGGGGTGGAAAGGGTGGAAAGAGATAAACCAAAGAATGTATATGCATATATGCACAACCAATAGACATGGATATTGTGCTGGGGAAGGCAGGAGGGTGGGAGAGCAGGAAGGAGGGTGTCAATGGGGGGAAAAGGAGGACATCTGTAATACTTTCAACAATTGAAAAAAAAAGTCAAACTATGTCATCCTTAAAAGAAAACAAAATCGAAAGGAACTCATAGATACAGAGAGAAGGTTGACAGAGCGGAGGGGTGGTTGGGGGACTGGGTGGAAAAGGTGAAGGGATTATGAAGTACAAATTGGTAGTTACACAATAGTCACAGGGATGTGAAGTGCAGCATGGGAAACATGGTCAATAATATTGTAATAACCATGCTTGAAATAACAGGGGGACCACACTGTAAAGTATATGTTTGTCTCACCACTATGCTGTACGTTGATGGGCATCAAGAAATCTGAAGGATAGACATCAGTGATCAGGGAGGAAGGTTATTCAAATTTTAAGATTTCAAAATCTTAAAAAAGCTCCCGTGAGTTTGCACATCTAGCAGGTGGCCTTGGTATGAGCAACTTCCTGGGTTTAGAATAAATTCTATTCTCTCCTGGTTTCCAAGTTAAGAGATTTTCCCTATATGTCTCTGGTCATGTGCAAGTCCTTACTCCTTTATTCTTTTTCAAAGGATGTATCACAGTTTGTTTTTTCATTTACCTATTGAAAAAGATCCTGATTGCTTCAAGTTTTTTGGAGATTATGAATGGAATTGCTATAAAATTTCTCATGCAGGTTTTTGTGTACTGATACGTTTTCAAATCAGTTGGGTAACTATGATGCAATTGCATACTAAGACTTATGTTTATTTAGCTTTTTGAAACTGCCAAATTTTCTTCCAAAGTCACTATACCATTTTGTATTCACACCAGCAATAAATAAGAGTTTCTGTCCTTCTACATCTTGGTCAGTATTTAGTATTGTAAGTTTTTTGAATTTTAGGCATTGTGATAGATGTACAGAGATACAGTTTCATTGATATTTTCATTTGCAACTTAAAAATGACACATAATGTTGAGGATCTTCATATTTGCTATTTTTATATCTTCTTTGCTGAAGTTTCTGTTTAGATTTTTTTGTTTAACTTTAAGAAATCTGTATAATTTGGATATAAATCATTTATTAGATATATGTTTTGCATATATTTACTCAATGATTTGTCTTTTCATTCTTTTACATATATTTTAATGAGGGAAATTTTAAAATCTTAATAAAGTTCAACTTATCAAAACTTTTTTTTCAGATATTGTGACTTTAATGTTATAGCTAAAAATTCATCATCAAATCCAAGATCACATATATTTTCTTGTGTTTTTTTTTCTAAAATGTTAAGTTTTGCATTTTTAACTTATCTCTGTTCCGTTTTGAATAGATTTTTGTGTAAAGTATGAATTCTGTGTCTAATTCATTTTAATTATTTTAATTTTTTGCATATAAACATCCAGTTGTTCCTGCTGCATATGTTGGCAATGCCATTTCCTCTCCATTTACTTGCCTTTACACCTGTGTCAAGTTCATTTGACTGCAGTTGTGTGGATTGTTTTAGGGTTTCTATTTTGCTCCATTTTATTGCATACTTCTATTCTTTCACCAATACTATGATAATTTTATTACTACAAGTTTATAGTAAGTCTTGATGTTGGGTGGTGTCAGTCTTCCAACTATGTTCTTTTTGTTTAGTATTTTCTTGGCTCTTTTTAGGTGTTTGGCTTTTCTATATAAACTTTAAAATTAAAATATTGATCTTTGCAAATAGTTTGCTGGCATTTTTATTAGGATCTTCTTGAATCTATAAATTAAGGTAGGAAGATCTGACATCTAAACAATATTGACTATCCAATCCACGGACATGGAATAAATACCTCTCCTTTTATTTAGTTCTTATTTGATACCTTCCATCAGTGTTTTTTTGTTTTTACGAAGTTTAAAGCTGCAGTATGCAGTTGTGAGGACAGTGGCACACTTGCTGTAATAAAGACCAAAGGCCCTGGGTCTCTTTCTTCTTTGGTGCCAGCCCCTTGTTCTTAGGTTTCTCTTAATGTATATCAGCGTTCTCCTTTGATACGACAGATTTTTTTTCCTGTTTGATTCAATATCAAAGCCTTTTTTAAATTAAGGTCAAATATGCTGGTATACTAGGATGAATGCGCTGACCTTCCAGGTAAGATTGCTGATACTCTCGCCTGAACTAGTCCATTTGTATTGCTGTTTGGTCTTGGTTAATAGTCTTCAAGTGACGGTAGCCATGGCAACTATCACTGAGAAAGAACTTCATAAATGTTTATAGGATGAATAAATAAATTAATGAGTGGACATTCTGAAGACTTACAGAAAAGAGATGCCACAGTAACATGATAAGGCATTACAGGTGGATGTGGGTCACCCACAGTTTTCACCCACTGTCCTCCTCTAGCCAGAGCTGGTTCTGACGGTCTCCCAGTGTTTGGACTCAGCTCTGTGCTGACTTCTGCAGGACGAAGACCCTCCTCCCTCCAGCCACACCTGTCACTGGCTTTACAGCGGGTCTCACTCTTGCTCCACTGGTTGGCCTACTCCATTCTTACTAGTCCAGTCTTGCAAACCTTAACTCATCAGGATATACACATGCTATTTTTGCAACACTAGTGTATTGTTGTTGAGAGTTATTGTTAATAATACTTCAATAAATTCTCGCACATATCCTGCTTTACGTCAGTATATTTTTTAAAGGGGCTTCTTCCAATTCTGCATTTTCTGGGTTGGAGTTTTCATGTTTAAATATGCAATAAATTGTTTTTCAATGGATTACCTACACTCCTGCCAAAAGAGTAACAGCACAGAGAGTCCAGCTGTTCTGATTAAAAAGTACGAATTACTTTCATTACCATTTAAAATATATATATAATGTTGTCATAACCTTTTTATTTTTACTGAGCTAATCTCTAAATGAGTAAGGAGGGCACAGTTAAGTTTCAGTTATAAACAGAGTATTTTCTTCAGGGTCGTAAATACGTAATCAGGCTAGGAGTTCATAAGAGCCTTGTTCACCATTCCCTGACCTCCTGTCTCCTGCTAAACGCATCCCACCTCCATACAAAGTACAGCCAGCAGGATGCTGTTTAAATTCATATAGTTGGTCATCTCCAACTTGTTGCAGGTCTCACCCCCGCCACAGTACAAAAAATTTAAAAAGGGATGTTGAATTTGATTGGGCTACTGCGTCATTTGCAGACTCTAGAATGCAGTGGAAGGTGGGGAAACTCGTTATGGAGACAGAGCAAGGAGCAGCTTCGTGACAGCTACCTCCTGATGTGGGTGTCCAGGCTGGCCGGCTCACTACCAGTGATTGAGGGTTTCTGGAATGCCAGGCACGCCTTTATTTGACAGCACGTCAGCACTTAATATTAATAACTGAGTGTCGTTTGGAATGCCACCCTCTTTCTTCCTTTTTGTTGGGAAACACTTGGCAAAGTTACTTAGTTATCTATCGTACAGTGGTCCCTCTCCTTCCTCCCTCACTGGGGCTCCTTGATTGCTGTTAAATACTATAAGTTCAAAGATAATGGAGAGTTGTTTCGGTATAAAGGCCATGTTCTCTTCGCTTATTGCAAAGCGAAGGTCAGCAGGCTAGAGCCTGTGCGTTACGTTTAGCCCACCACCTGTTTGGTATATAAATTTTATTGGAACACAATCAGGCTCGTTTGTCTCCAGATTGTCCGTGGCCGCTTTGACATTATAAGGGTGGAGCTGAGTAGTGGTGGGAGAGACCAGATGGCCAGTAAATATTTACTCTCTGGCCTTAAAAAAAAGAATTTGCTTGCCCCAAATCAAAATCATGACCAAACAAGTTTTACATGATGGTGAGTTAAGAACATTTTATCTTCCTAGCTTTAGAGTCTAATAATAACCAATGCCCTACTAGATATTTGCATAAAGACACGGTAGGTAATGAACATGAAATCAGTATTACATTGTCATTAACAATGACTTTTATAGTCATAGTTTTTTAAAAATAATTTTTCTTCATTGACTTTTAGAGAGAGAAGAAGGGAGAGGGAAAGAGATAGAGACATTGATGAGAGAGAACATCGATTGGCCGCCTCCTGCACACCCCCACTGGGGACTGGGCCCACAGCCTGGGCATGTGCCCTGACCAGGAATCAAACTGGCGACCTCTTGGTGCATGGGGTCGACGCTTAAATACTGAGCCACACCAGCCGGGCTATAGTCATACTTTTAAATCTGGTATTATTTTTCATTATTTTGTTGACAAACAGTTTAAACATGTTGTGTGAACAATGCAAAAGCCTTGCTCTCGGCTTTGTTTCCTAGAGAGGAATGTGTTGCTTGCTTGCAAACCCAAAGACCTACAGTGACCACAAGGATGGTCTGAAATGTAAACTTTTTAACTAACAGCACTTCATGGCAGGTAGTCCTGTCCTAGGCCAGCGTCTTCCCTGACAAAGGTCAATGTTCACCTTAATGGAGCCTGTTGTCTTTTTGCATCTAAGATAACAAAACGTTGAAATGTGGGGTGACTTCCTTCTTCCAGACCCCTCAGAGCACAGCCTATGCACCAGGGCGGAGACCACAAATCCCCTCGTTGTGTATTATCATGTTAATCATTGACTGTTAACTATCCTGTCCCCACCTAAGTAAAAGAAGGATGTGTCTATCATTTTACTTTTCATCCAATCCCAGAGATTTCCCCACTTTGCTTTCTCCCAGCTCAGTAATTTATCAGCAGTGGATTTCATGTGACCCACTTACACCTTTTTTGGTTGTAATGTATAAACTAAGGTGCAAAACTGCCATTCTCGGGGGCATTATCTCAATGCATTGAGGTTTTGCTTCCCAGCTCAAATAAATTCACGAAATCCTTCACAGGTTTGGAAGTTTCCTACGTTGACACTTGCCTTCTACGGTTTATACCCCTTTTTTATTTTCCTGATTTGTACATATTTTATTGATTGATTGATTATGTTTTTCTCAATTCATTTTGCAGGAGTCATTCTCCAGTAGATGATAAACTTTCTGAATCCCTGAATGTCTGAAAATGTCTTTTTTCCCACTTGAGTGTGGAATTGGCTGGGTAAAGGATTTCTTTTCTTCTTTTATTAATTTTTTTAAAAGTATCTTTATTTGTGAAAGTATTACAGATGTTCCCCCTTTCCCCCCATTGACCCCCACCCTGCCTTCACTGTACTGTCCGTGGGCTATGCATACATGCATGTCAGCTCTTTGGTTAATCCTTCCTAGCTCCCTTCCCTCTGAGATCCAGCAGTCTGCTCCATGCTCCCCCATCTCCGGATCCATTTTGTTCGTCAGTTTATTTTGTTCATTAGATTGCACATATTTTAAAATCTTAATTCTGCTATCTAGAATCACCCAATCATTTATTCTTCTCTCATTTTCCTTTGTTCCTCCTTTTCCCCTTCTAATCCTGTAGGAAGCATGTCGCTTTTCTTCTCATCTCAGTTCTCATTGTCACTTTTCATTTTGACTGAATGATTCTTGTTTATCTGCTACGCCAAACCCTTGAATTCCTCACAGAAACTTAATAGGATAGATGGAATAATGCTAAGTGTCATCTTTCCACACCTGGAACAAAAAATTGTCCCTAAGGTCATTGGTAGAAGAACTCTTGCTAGAAATGCTTAACTGTGAGCCATGAGCTTCGTTTTCTCCTATTTCATTACACATATGCTACACATTAAAATTTTTATAATCTTTGTCCAAATAATATCTTTAAGAAATGCAGTCTGATCTTTCTTAGTACAGTTCATTTAACAAAACAAAACACATGCCTGGGTGTTGGGCTTGATCCCCGGTAGGGGGCGTGCAAGGGGCAGCCTATCGATGTTTTGCTCTCACATTAATGTTTCTCTCTCTCTCTCTCTCTCTCTCTCTCTCTCTCTCTCTCTCTCTCTCTCTCTCTCTCTCTCCCTTCCTCTCTCTCTAAAAAAATCAATAAAAACATTAAAAAAAAAACAAAACTAAAATTACCTTTAAAAAAAACATTGCGTTAAAAACCATCAGACTGAAAGTGATAGCATACACGAATCTCACAGACGACCACGTAGAGAACAGTGCTGTCTGGCTCTTCACCCCAGGCCCCCCAGGGTCTCTCAGACTGCTGGCTTTACCTTCCCCTACAGCATCCTCAATCCTTCCCCTTGGGAAATTGTGTTTGATTCTTAACCCCTTTAGCTCCGCCACATGGGAGGACTTAAGTCATTTTCTTGCTTGCACTGAGAAAAGTTTTGATTCTGAGTGGTCAGGCTTGGGTTCTGAGACAGATAATGTAATTCGGATGTAGAAACATGGTCAGATACAATGTTCCCTCATCAGGAAAAAAATCCTTCTCTCATAAGAAATTGTGATGGACAACAGAATAATGGATGTCCACTGCTGACCGTTACGTACATAGAGCTTTAATGATCCCTTTCACATCCCTTTCCTTCTCTAAATAGTTATTTCCATAAGGATACAATATAAGGCTTATAAACTCAGTGTTCCCAGTGCCTAGTACAATGATAAGCACATAATTGAAAATCAACAGATTTTTATCGAGTTAATGAATAAACAAGGCTCTCTCACTTGAAGATTTATTTAAGAAAAATAAGTAGTGAAAAAATAAAAAATAAAAGCATCATCTAATTTACTGTTTATCAATGCATCTTTTTCCCCCTTGCTGGTCTGTGTTACTAAATGCATGAATGCACTGCATTTCAGTAGTGGTTTTTTCTATCCTACTTAACATAATCCAGAATCCAGTGCCAGCACAGTGCTCAAAATTAAATATAATAGCAATATATTTCCCATGCTCTTTCTTTATTTTTTTTTATTTTGTTTTCTCTATTGATTTTAGAGAGAGAGAAAGGGAGAGGGAGAGAGACAGATAGAAACATCAAACGTCTCCTACATGACCCCACTGGGGATTGGGCCCACAACCTGAGCATGTGCCCTGACCAGGAATCGAACCGGTGACCTCCTGGTGCATGGGTCAACGCTCAACCACTGAGCCACACTGGCTGGGCTATAAGTTATTTGCCATCTTTGACTCGTAACTCTTTCCTTCAGAACATCTCAGATTTTATCAGTTCTCTTGATCTTTCCCCTTCCACTTTGACAGACTAGAAACTTTATCTTAATTTCTTTTTGTTTTATTTTTTATATTTGACTTAAAATTTTTTAATTATAGTTGACAGATAATATTATATTAGTCTCAGGTGTACAATCACATGATTAGACATTATTTAACTCACTAAGTAATCATCCTGATAAATCTCACACCCATCTAACACCATACATAGCTGTTAGAATATTATTGACTATATTCCCTATGCTGTACTTCACATCCCTGTGACTATTTGGTACTTAATGCCTTCAACTTTTTCACCCATCCTCCCAACGACCTTCCCATCTAGCAACCATCAAAATATTCTCTGTATCGATGAGTCTGTTTCTATTCTGCTTATTCATTTATTTTGTTTTTTAGATTTTACATCTTAACTTCTACTTGACTGTGAATTACAGCGGCTCCCTTATTTTTGCTGAGTAAATTGTCTTACTGTCAACCGAGGACAGCCTTATCGACAACGAGCCGGATTTCTTTCCCATGGCCCTTCTTGGCCGGTTTCCTACAAATTTCTCACTTCAGTAGAAATGGGGTATGTGCCTGAGTCCATCCATATCTACGTGTATACATGCTTTAGGAATTAGCATTCTAGGGTGAATCATTCCATGTGTTTTCTTCAAAATATTCAGGTTTCTAATGAAATGCTCAGTTCATGTTTTTCCAATCAGCCAGACTAACTTCAAACCTAGCCTTCCCAAACATAGTCACCTCTCGATATTTCTTAAATACTTCTCTACCCTGAGCCAAAAATTGTACAGTCGGCCCTTGTTTGTCGCGGTTAATCAGTTCCAGTCTCTACCGTGATAAATGAATTTCCGCGAAGTAGGATTCGTTATTTATAAATCTAATATTTTCGCAGTTAGAGTATAGAAAACCTGTTTACAACCTTCTAAATATGTTTTTTTAACATTATTAGAGCCCTCTAGACATGAAATAACACTCTTTAGTCACCATTACACTCGTATTACCCAATATATTAGACAAAATAAGAGAAAATAAGACATATTAGATGTTACAAATATCATATTATTATTATTGTACATTTAATTACACACACACAGTTCTTACACACAACCACTAACCTATGAAAATAGTGCAACTTGTTCGATGATGAAGTGATGAAGATGAAGAGATGTGCTGCACAGCAGAGAAGAGCAAGGTTACTGCTCCCCTGAAGGCACGACCTCAGTAGGAGAGTCTGCAGGTGGTGCAGTATCTTCAGCAGGTGCGTCGTCGTCTTCCGCTGAAGGAGCACTAGGAGTAGGCAGTGGGTGTCTGGGTGCGCGGCTGAAGAACATCGTGATAGGCAGCTGCTGGTGCTGCCTTTTCATATGCGCGAGGAGGCTTTAGTAGGGTTCTAGCGCTCCATCAAGTGCATTCTGGAACCGCAATGCACGCATCATTTGTGGGTCCCATTCGCCAATCATGTCCTGTACTACCTTAATAGTTCTCACAACTTGCGAGAGACACTCAAGTGTAAGGCCAACTTCCTCCTCCTGACCCCCAGGAACCTCTGGCTGCTCTTCCTACTCCTCACTCGCAGACTTAGTCATCTCCACCAGATCCTCGTCAGGTAAGGGATCCGAATGTGTCTCCAGCAGCTCATCCACGTCATCGCGGGTCATATCCACGAAACCTTCTCCTCCCAGCATCCGGGCTAGCCTAACTGCCTTATCCACTGCCGAGTTGCTTATATCCTCTGAGGTGAATCCTCTGTAGTCGTGGAAGATTTCAGGCCACAACATCTTCCAGCTGGCCTTCACGGTCTCCGTCTTTATGTCCTTCAATGCAGCCTGATGTTCCTCAGACAGGTCGCGATGGTGTACTGCCACCAGTACTCCTTCAGCAAGAAGTTCTCCTCAAGGTCCATGCCTTCGACGAGGTGCTGCAGGGAGTTTCGCATGTAGAGGGCCTTGAATGCAAGAATAATGCCTGGATCCATGGGCTGGATCAGCAAAGTGATGTTGGGAGGAAGGAACTTGATCCACACACGGTCGTAGGATAGGTCTTGCGCATGACCTCCAGCATTGTCCATGAGGAGAAGGACATTAAACTCGAGTCCCTTCTCCACGAGATACAGCTTGACTCGGGGGATGAAGCACTGGTGGAACCCGTCCAATGACAGCTGCTTCGTGATCCAGCCCTTGTCGTCGTGCATCCAATGCACTGGCAGCAGGTTCTTGTTTTCATTCTTCAGGGCCCTAGGGTTCTTGGCCTTGTAGCAAGGGCAGGCTCGAGCAAAAATCCCTCAGCATTTCCACACGTAACAATAGTCACGTGATCCTTATACGCCTTGAAGCCACGGACCTTGGCCTCACCCTTGAAAATGAATGTCCGGGAAGGCATTCTTTTCCAGAACAGTCCTGTTTCGTCCATACTGAACACCTGTTCTGGATGACACTCGCCCTCCTCGAGGATCTTCTAGAACGTGTTGTTCATGTAGTCCTCTGCTGCAGGCTGGTCAGCAGAGGCAGCTTCTCCGTGGAGAGCGACACTCTTCAGATGATACCTCTTCTGGAACTTCTCGAAGCAACGCTTGCTCGCCGTGAAATCCATGAACGTTGCAGAAGAGGGTGCTGGTTGAGGTTCGTCCGCCATAAAGCGCTGATAGAGCTGCCTCGCCTTCTCCCGGATGACCAGTGAATCCAACAGAATGTTTTTCTTGCGGCTGTCGCTGATCCAAACAGCTAGGGCCGTTTTCTGTTCATCTGTTTTCACTATGAACTTATTACGACTTGTGACAACACGCTTTGCTTTTTTGTTGAAAGATACAGTAGCCATTGCACGGAATTTCTTTTCATCTTTACGGATGGAGCGAACGGTAGACTCATTCAAGTCATAGTGGCGGGCAACCTCCACGATTTTCTTGCCATCTTTGGTCATATCCAAGAGTTTCACCTTCTCCTGGATGGTAAGCATCTTCCTCTGGCGCTTAGTTTCACTGTCAGAAGGCTTAGAAGAAGCAGCACATTTAGGAGACATCCTGGGGCTTAGATAAAAGTTCTCAGAAATCGTAAACACTTACAAGAGCAAAGATGCTTCCCATGAGTAGTAGATCAACTTTTTAATGAATATATTTGAAAAAACCACCTTAGAGTGAAGCTGCAAAAGTTGAAGTGCGAAGTGGCGAGGGATGACTGTATTGTTTATTTAAATACTTAATTCTAAATACATTTCCAAAGATCTCAGATTACGTAGATCTCACAGCTAACTGAAATGCGGATCCTGTTATAATGACATTATCTTTTCTTAGATACTGTTTTATTACTATCAAGCTTAAAATAAATGGAAATAAAAACAAGGAGTTCAAATTGGTGCCAGATACTGCAGTACCAAGAAGTGGCATAACTATTCCTATTATTACTAGCCGCTGCTCTCGATCTATAATAACAAGTGGGGCGGACAGCCCTGGCTGGTTTGGCTCAGCAGTGAGAACGTCGGCCCGCGGACCAAAGAGTCCTGGGTTTGATTCCAGTCAAGGGCACATACTTTGGTTGCAGCTTGGTCCCCGGCCCTGGTTGGGGTCATGCAGGAGGTAACCAGTCAATGTGTCTGTCTCACATCGATGTTTCTCTCTCTCTCTCTCTCTCTCTCTCTCTCTCTCCCTATCTGAAGATAAAGAAAAATATCCTCCAGTGAGGATTTTAAAAAAAAGTGGAAAGGATAGAGGGATAAGGACTTCTGAATCCTCAGTGTTGTAGGATGTGTGGGGAAGGCAGGGTTTATGTTGAGGAGCAAGTGAGAGAACGAGCATCACTCACGGGTGGGTGACTACCAGAAGCAGTGGCTAGCCGTGCATTCCTTTCCGGGATGTCACCTAAAGCAAAAGACTTACCCATCATCCCCTATGCCTATCTCATCAGAGAGAGAGAGAGAACTGCAAACAGACAGTAGGGACAAGCATGGCATAACAGTGACAGCTGCCACAGACCCAGTTCCAGATGTGGCAAGATATTGGTAGTTTCCTGTGGACACTGCAGGAAGCACCTGTCTTGAGAAGACTTGACAATGCTGCATCCCAGAGAACAGACGCAATGCAAGGGCTCTCGCAGCAAGACTGAGTGGGGAGAAGTCCTGGTGAGGGTCATGGTGCAGGGCTTTAATGTCGAGCCAGGGGACCCTGCCATCGGAGATGATGGCAGCTCTCCTAAGACCTCACTCTACACCACTCTCCTTCTGGACATATTCTCTGGAAGAGTATTAAAGGAAAGTTGTTATTAGTTAGAGAATCATCAGAAACTAGAACAAAGAGGATCACAATAGTTCAAAAAGGGGCTTCTCCCAGCTGGTGTGGCTCAGTGGTCGAGCGTCGACCCATGCACCAAAAGGTCACCAGTTGGATTCCCCATCAGGGCACCTGCCCAGGCTGTGGGCCAAATCCCCAGTGAGGGGCATGCAGGAGGCGGCCAGTCAATGTTCTCTCTCATCGATATTTCTCTCTCTCTCTCCCTCTCCCTTTCTCTCTCTCTCAAATCAATAAAGGGAAAAAAAGGAGGGCAGGCTTCTTTTCCTACTCATCTCTTTAAGCAGTCCCTACTAGTATAGGATGCAAAACAACGCACCAGGAAGGGGAAGAAATCCTAGCTTCACTCACCCTTTGGCTCCTTGCTCCTCAGACTGTCAGTCCAGCCTGGATGGTGAGGGGAGTAGCTCTGAATTGGGTATGGCATTTAAGTTTTATACTAACAAATATTAGTTTTAATTACTGAAAACTACTGGAAATGAAAGACTTGGCATCTGCTCTAGGCCTCCTTGTGTGACAAGAAAGATGCAATAAAACACAAAGTAATGAGACACACAGGTCATAAAATGTGATCAGCACACTGTACCAACAAAATGTGGGAAAGGATATGTAATACAAGTTAGGAACCTAAACTGTAGTCTTGACTCTGCTCCCAAATCCTTGGGCAAGTAATCTCTCTCTGTGGCTTATTGGTAAATCGGACACAATTCTTCATACCTTCCCAAGCAGGCAAAACTCTGAAGATGATAAGATATAATATCATGTATATTGCTATGTAGCTGGTGCTTAAAAAGTATTCATTTTCTATTCCTGTGTAACAAACCACCATAAAATTAACAGCATAAAACAATACTCATTTATTAGCTCACAGTTTTGTAGGTTAGAATTTAGGGGTGAGCTCAGATGGGCTCTCTGCTTAGGGTCTCACAAAGTCAAAACCTGTCAGCCAGGCTGGGTCTTACCTGGAATCTTCAATGAAGAATCCATGAACAAGCTCATTTAGGCTGTTGGCCAAACTCCATTTAGTTCCTTGTATCTATAGGACTGAGGTCCTCATTTCTTTCTCACTGATAGCTGAGGGCCATTCATAAGCTCCTAAAGGCTACCCACATACCTTGCCATGTGGCATTCTCACTCTTCAAAGCTACCCACTGCCCTTGGAACCCCTCGGACTTTGAGTCTCTGGCTTCCTCTTCCATCAGCCAGAGAAAGTATTATACTTCTCAGGGCTCACCTGCTGGTCCAGGCTCACCTGGATAACCTCTGTATCTTAAGATCAACTAATGAAATGCTTTCCTTATATTTGGGAAAAAACACAGAACCTCACAGAAGTTTGTGTTTGTTTGAACAAATGGGATGGGAAACTTGCAGGTGGCCAGGTGTAGCGACAGCATCATTAAAATTATATCTACCACAATGAATAGGCTTTTAACTTTATTTTTTAAATTATCATAACATAAAATTGACCTTTAATAAATAAACTTTTAATAATGAAATAAATGATAAATATGAGCAGAAACAGGAAAATGAATTCTATTTATAAATAAAATAATTAATTTCTATAACTATTTCCTTGCTTTTCACAAGCCCCTAATTAATACAATTTCTGATGAAATTTGGGTAAATATCAGTGTGTGGAGGACATGATCAGATAATTCAAAAATTCAATTATGATCACATTTATTTTCTTCATTGAATTTTAAGTAGACTTCCATAGTAATTTTGGCTTTTATTTTTAAAAAAGTTCAACATTTCCCAACAATGAGTGACCAAAACAAGCATTAAATGTCAATAAATGACCTGTTCTTATGCAATACTTCCACCAAAAGACTTTTTCAGGAAAAATAATCAGACCTGAGAACAGAACTCAGACTGGCAGTAACTAGTCTCCTTTATAGATGCTGCCCTAAAAGTAAGGGCTGGAGACTTAAAGTTTTCTACTCACAGGTATCACTCAGTGGTTGTGTGTGCAAAGCATTTTAAAGCGTACACAAGTACACAATGCTTTCACACAACTTACCTCTTCCTTTTACTTTACATAACATTACTATGAACTAGTTAACTTCTCCCATCTTTTCACTTTTCAACTAACTCTTCTATAAATGTGCTAATGTCATGATTTTCTTTAAACACAGAAAATCACATTGTCAAGAGCTCACCTCTATTTACCTTACAAATGACTACATCTTAGGTGTGTCTGAATTAAACTTCACCAAGGAAGTACCTAATTCACAATCCTAGTGGGCAAATTATGCCAATTTCTTTTCTAGATTGCTGCTGCTTTATTTTGCTTCTACTCATTTCAGCAGTGTTTCGGGGCTTCTCTGCCGGGTGCTTCCTCTGAAGAGCGCTCTCCTGGCCTGGGTTTCAGCGCTCTCCCTTTCTCCTGCTCCTCCTTCGCGCTAGGACTTGACCCTGCCGCACGCGCTTCTGTGACGACCCATGTATCTAAGTAGTCAAGAAGTTTGTCTCCAAAGTTTGACAAGTACTATTTTCTCTTCCTAACGTCTGCATCTGTAGGTTCCCAGTACGCAGGACCTCTGGCGTGTGCTGGAAGGTGTGTGCTCATGCCGAATGTGGAGGCACGTGGGACGTCTCGATGAGAAGTTTATGGGAAGAGCACAAGGGAGGTCAGTCTCGGATACAGACGGGCTTGGACCAGGAACGCTCCCTCACAGATACTGCGTGTAAACGTGTCTGTGGCTTCAGTAGTGTTGGGATGCAATTCAATGAATTAACGCATAGGACCTTAATTTGAAAATAGCGTGTCTTAGAAAATTTTAACATCAATAATTAATAGTGACATAAAAAAATGAAAAAAATAAGAAAGGAAGGGACGAGAAAAGCAAAGGAGAGAAACACGGTGTGGCACGAAGAGTCGTGCTGAGTAGCACAGCCTCTCTGCCACGTGCCCAGGTCGGAGCTTGGGCAGGTCTCCCAGCCTTTGGAGACTTGGCTTTCCTACCTGGAAAATAGGATAATGATGTCTCAAATACCAGAAGTTTGTGCTATTTTTATGCAATAGGATTATTTTGATATGGGAAAGAAAGAGGGTATATTTAAATACACAGCAACTTTTTAGACTTAACTTTATTCTCAGAATGACCATTTATGTACTAGCAAGTAAAAGACAATTTTTATCATTTTATAAAACCTCTATCAGAATGTAAGTCCACAACATAAAAGACTTAGGTGTTTCTCAAAACTATCTGGAACATACAAAATACTGGACACTTTGGATTAGCAAATATAAAGTCAACTTCTGAAAACATAAACTTAATAATATGTTATTTTTGTGATGTCAAGCAGAAAAATTTCAGCACATGATCAACACTGCACGTGCTTGGATGGGGGACCATGTGAGGTGAGGCTCTGGTCGTTCACACCGAGCTACCCCAACAATCCAACCCCAAGCAATCCATTCTGACCAGCTGGTCTGCTGTGGAAAATATAGGCATTCATTCATCCACATTTTTCTAAATATATCTACTTCTAATCAGTAGAATAAATAAATAAATAAATAAATAAATAAATAAATAAATAAATAAATAAATAGCTGAAGAATGAGTGTTGGTGGGAGACCAAAGCTTTGTTCATTGGTCACCATTTTTACTCACAGACCTGTCCCTTGGAAAGTGACAAGGCTCCAGGTAGGAGCATGCACTCGGAACTCTTTAAGTGTTTCATGAGTCTTCTCTTCTTAGGTGACACTCACTCTATAAAAATTCGCCTCCCTCTTTTTGTTTATATTAACACCTTTGTTTCCTCATAAAAAAAATATGCAAAGACTATATAGTAAAATAATTCTGAAACTAAAAATAGGGAAGTATTGCCCTGACCAGTTTGGCTCAGTGGTTAGAGTGTCAGCCTGCAGACTGAAGGGTCACAGGTTTGATTCCCAGTCAAGGGCATGTGTCTGGGTTACAGGTTGATCCCCGGCCCCGGTCTTCAGGGTCATGAGGGAGGCAACCAATCGATGTGTCTCTCTCACATCGATGCTTCTTTTTCTCTCTTCCCTCTCTTCCACCCTATCTAAAAATCAATGGAAAAATATTCTCCAGTGAGGATTAACCAAAAAAAAAAAAAAGAGAGAGAGAGAGAGAGAGAGAGAGAGAGAGAGAGAAGTATCTATTTAAAAAATAGAGCCACAGTTACAAAAAGGATCTAGAACTAGTAATCACAGCATTAAGGAAATCTTTCTGTTTGAATTTGTAAAAGCTATGTCAATATTAAATATCACTCATGTTGGTGAGTACATTTTCTTGATAATCCATTAAGTCCTTCCTTTATTCTATAAAATACCAGGCTCTCAGGGGAGGAGGGGGCAGGTGGGAAGTCCAGCGAACCAAGGGAATTGCAATTTTAAAAAGAAATGTTGGTGTGTCCAGCGGACAGATCCACTCCAAAGTGGATTTTATGTCATCTATGAATAAGACACGTTTTTCTTTTTATTTAAACTAAAAAACAACCTTTATGTGACATTAATTATTTATTCTAGGGACAAAGTATCAGGAAGAATTACGTTTTGAAATAGAAGTTTAATGAACGATCCTTAGAATTTGAACTTCCTAATTTTATTAAAATTAAAACTAGTGAGGATAATGGAGGCTAAGGCCGGCCTCTGTCAGCCTGTGACAGGGAGGAGCATGTGATGGGAGTGATAGCAAATACATTCCAAGGAACTGCTGCGGAGCTGGCATAGGACTATCTACAAACAACACGACTGGGGCCAGCTGAGGGACGGCCCCCAGTAATGCCCGGCGTGGACACAGGGTGTCCAGTCCCAATTTCTGGAAGCTGTGAAGATGTACTGCATGTGGTAAATGACTTCATGGTTGTGATTAAATTGAGGATCTTGAAATGAAGAGGTTCTCCTGCATTCTCTGGCTGCAACTGGTATGATCACAGGGTCTTTTAGGGGCAATCAGGAAGGTCAGGGCCAGTGCAAGGAGATGGGAGGATGGAAGCAGGGACTTTGGAGTGAAGCAGGTACAGGGTCAATGTCAAGGAACAGGGGTGGTTTCTGAGGGCCAAAGAGGCAGGGACATGGAGTCCCAAGGAGGGAGCAACCCCACTAACAGGCTGGTTGTAGACCTCTGACCCCCGGAGCTGTAAGGGAATACATTTGTCCTGTGTTAAGTCACGAAGCTTGTGGGGACTTGCTGCAGCAGCAACAGGAAACTAATGCTCTCATATCAATATTTCTACCATTTTTTATTGGTAAATATTTCAGAAATCAAATGCTAGATGAAAAAAGTACTCTCAGGGGAGTTATTCTGGACTTGGGAAGATATTCGTAACTCAACAAAATTGAAATATTCATAAAGAAGAATAGTAAAAGTTATATTTACCAAGCACATTCTTATGTCCTAGACACTCTGTTAATTTTTTAAATTATATTAACATATACAATTGAATTCTCACACAACCCTATGTG
This sequence comes from Tadarida brasiliensis, assembly GCA_030848825.1. NCBI lineage: Eukaryota > Metazoa > Chordata > Mammalia > Chiroptera > Molossidae > Tadarida > Tadarida brasiliensis. The sequence continues at coordinate 5,924,607 of CM061270.1, forward strand.
TTAAGTGTTAATATCTACCTTCTGTAGAAAAGGAGTCAGGTCCAAACAGGAAATTACGTTGGTCAATAAGAATGTTTCCTCGCCCTAATGCTGCATGTGCCTTATTGCGGGAAGAGGGCAAGAAAGAAATGGCTTTATTTTTTTTTCTTTTCTGGAATGAAACACAAAATACTTCAAATTTGTTGATATTTGCTACTTTAGAGAAAAAGGTGGAAGGGTATTCTTCATTAATTGTGGGGTATCTTCAATGATGGCTTTAAATATACTGTTAAGTCCATCTGTAATGTACTAGTGATATTAGAAACCAATATATTAAATAATTCTGATTTTTCTGCCATACGGGTCTGTCAACAAGAGCAGTTTTATGCCATAGTTATATTCCTTTATACCTATTTCACAACTGTCTTTAGGTCCCTCAGGAAATCAGTTACACATATGTCTGCATTGCATTGCAACGACAGCTAATTTTTAAAACAGCATTTCTGATTCTGGCTTCTATAGATAGTATTGCTTCAATCTTTCCATAGCATTTTACCTCAGATAAGTTTTGATGACAGCAATATGATTTCAGCCTCACCATACTCAGCATGGTTCAGCTCTGAGAAGTGGTTATTCAGCCCAGCCCCTCCATGTATATTGTATTTATTCTTTGCAGTCCAAAAGGTATAAGGTAGAGCTCATTTTAATGAGCTACAAATGAGACTTCACAAAAACTGCTGTAATGTTTTATGACATCGCATACTCTTGCATATTGAAACATATTTTCATGACTAACCAATAATTGTCAAAACTCGACACATTATTTTGATGAATACATGTCTCTAAAATGCATGTTTTTATATATCAAATATGTGTTTTAATTCCAATTTATTACTTTTCAATAAGAAATGGAACTTTTGAGCTGACTGGATGGTTTTTTTCAGCTCCTAGAACATTCTCTACCAGGAGGAAGGCTGGAGACAGATGGTCAATTGTTTGTTGTTCTGGTGATCTTTTCTCCAGACTCCATGCAGACAATCACTTTCCTTAAACATGCAGTTTCCTCAGAAGATTCAGTACATTTATAGGAACACAGATTTTTTTAAGCATTATGATTCTAGCCATGGTTCATCTGATTGGGCATTTGCATTTCATAAATTTTAATCAAAAACACTTGCAAGCTATTTTTTATAGGACATATTTCTTAGATATTACCCTCATCATTATTGTTAATTCTTCCCAATTTGGGGGAAGCCCTTACTGTTAACCCATGGTGAGAGAATTTATTAACCTTTTTGGGTTCTTCTTTCTATCTCTCTTTCTACCTTTTTCCTTTTTTTCTGTGTCCTTTTTTTTTTCTTTCTTTTCATTTTTTCCTGTGTGACTTTCTTCTTTTCCTGGTTTTCTTTCCTTTTTTTCCCATTTTGTAAGAGTCTGTGTTTCTAAACTGGATTATAAAATTGATTTTATGTAATATTTGTCCAAATACCGTGTCTCCTAAGTACACACTTCCACCTGAATTCCAGCAATCATATTAGATATTTTATACCTTATGTTATAATTTCTTTCTTCTTAAGTCAAACCAGCATGCCTGCATGTTCCATAGTTACACATAAGACATCTCTATCAGTATCAAATTCATCACTTGTAGAGGATGTCCTCTTTTTATTTCATTAGATTAAGGTTTTGTTAAATTGTTTAGCTACTATGGTAAGATGATGGGGAGCACATATTCATCAAGTAAAATGCAGTCTCGTGGAACCACACGCCATCTGCAACCAGAAGGTAACAAGCCCGAAGATGACATCAGAGCCAGAGATGAGAGCGGAGAAAGGTGAGACCAGGAAGCTGAGGACAAGGTGGAGCCATTACTGAGAGCCAGGTATCAACACAAGATCTCTCTGTTTCATGGGAATGATAAACCCCTGTTTTATTAAGCCACTAGAGTTGGGTTTAATATTTCCTGTAGCTTAAAATAAACCTAAATAAAATCATATTCTTTATTAATGGTCCCCATTTCTTTAGAGCTCTTTCCGTGTCTTCAGCACTGCTTCCTTGAGCACACAGGAAACCTCCTGCCGTCTCCAAACCTTCACGTGTGTAAGTCTTCATTTTTTTCCCTCAGGGTCAAACAACCAATGGAAGTTGATTTTACTTCTAATGCTTAATAAAGTTGAAAATATATCTTGACTTACTCATTTCAAAGGTGCAGATGACTCTTTCTTAGGCATAGGTGTCAATATGTAGTTCTCTTATCTGAGAATAAGTTGGAAAATGGTTATTGTAAATTGTCAACTACAGTAATTTTCTCATACGTAGTTCTTCTTTGGGTTGTGAACTATTAACCACGAAACGAGATGCTTAGCAGTCATGAGGAAACTTTGGTCTGAGATTCTCTTTACACAGTGAGAGATTCTCATAGTCCAGAACACATTATCTCTCAAGTTGCAATTTCTTTGCACTATTGATGGTTGCACAGGAAGAGAATTACCTGAGGCAGTCAAAAGTACGTATCTAGTATTGCCACGTTAATTATATTATGTCCCAGTAGAGATAAAAACCACTATAAATTAAATGATTAGATGCCATTGCTCTTAGGATACAACCTAATTTAAGAGATGTCAAAGTTCATTTTTTCAAGTGAGTTTAGAATCAATAAAATAAGTTATTATTTAATGAAATAATACAATCAATGAAATCAAAGATATGTTAGCTCCTGCTATGTGTAAAGAATTCTCCTGGATAACACACATGATAGATGAAGAGGAAAAGAAACATTTAACTTCAATAGTATTAACAGTTTAAAATTTGGAGAAGAATAATAAATTAGGAAAATCCTAAAAATTGATACATATGGCATGTCCAAGTAACACTATTTCTAATACAAACTGATTAAAACATGCATTGATGAGCTGATGTAATCTTCCTGTCCTGAAATGGACATCTTATACGGTAAATCATTCTGGCATGTTCTGTGCTAGTTCTATCTTAAGATGTAAAAAAGGCATTTTGAGCGCTGGTGTGTGTGTGTGACAATATTTTTACTTAGCAACATTTCTTTGCTCAAGTGCAGAAGAATCTAATACAAACTACCACATTATATACATATTAAAACTATATTTTATTTATATTTATTGAATTTATTAGGGTGACATTGGTTAATAATTAGGTTTCAAATATACAGTTCTACAACATCATCTGTATATTGTATTCTGTGTTCACCACCCCAAGTCAGGTCTCCTTCCACATCCTTTGTCCCCACTGTACCTTCTTCTACCTCCCTCACCGCCCTTCCTCTGGCCATCAGCACACTGTTGTCTGTGTCCGTGAGTCTTTCACTTTCTTCTGTGTGTAATGCCTTCACTCTCCTCACCCAGCTGTCAAACCCTCCCTCTCACAGCTCTCAGTCTGCTCTCTGTATCTAGAGAAAGACAAGTATCATATGATCTCACTTATATGTAGACTCGAATGAACAAAGTAAACAGAGGAGAGACAGACTCGAAGATAAATAATTAAAACACATAGAAAATATATGTTTTAATAGCTATGTACTACAAATTTACTTAAGGCAGAGTACTATTTTTGTATATAAAGTAAAGACATACAAAGTAAACTACCAGTTGCCACTATCAACCTTCCCCCCATCTTCTTTGGTAGTAGGACTACCAGATTTGAATGGGGCATGGAACTGCCCAGAGAAAGGTTACATTTCTCAGTATTTCTTTCTTAGTAGTTTCAGAAACATGACGGAGCCCACACAGAATTTGATCCAGATTCAAAACCGATAATGCTATATACACACACCAAGAGTACAGAAAAAGGTTTATTACTCTTTTAATGAGGCTTTCTTGGCAGAGGAAAGTAACTTCTGATCAGCTCTAAAAATGTTTTGAGAGAAATACAGTGAAAGGAGCCTGCTTTCAGGTTTTGGGGTGGTTAGGCAGTGGGGTCAGAGTCGGGTTCTCCTGCATGATCAGAGGCTCTTCTGGTTTGAAACTCCCACCAGAGACAAAGGGGAGAACTCCTGAGTTTCCTCCTCAGCTTACCCCACATGGGAAGAGGGAAGGCTTGGCTTAAAAACCGTGCAAAATAAACCTGAGAAACTGAAGTCAGACTCTATTAAAGTAGTTGTGCAGCTTAATTCTGATCAATTGGAAGTATGCCAATAATGTTTCTAACTTCTAGGAAATATTGTTAAAAACATAACTGCTTTTAAAGGTCATTGTCCCTTTTTTATTTCCTGCTGGATAGAATGCAGGCTTCAAGTCAGAACTGGAACTGTCATGATGAATCATGAGGTCACTTTGAGAGTGAAGGCCACTTACAGAAAAGTACTTATGGGAGGATCCTGGGTTCCTGTGTTACTTACTAGATACCACTGACTCCTGTATAAAGGAGATAAGTAAACTGCTATTTAATTTAAGCCACAGTTATTTTTGTTTTTCTGTCACAAACAAACTTACTCCAAATGGTACATTGAGTAAAACAAGGACTGAGAATCAAAGAAATTTCAGTGTAATTTGGGTGGTCTGGGATGAGAAAACCCCACTAATAGACATAATATACATCTACGTCATACACCATGATATATTTTCCAGAAAGTAGCATAATGAGAATGCAGATTAAAGTTGTTGGCAGCTAAAAAATAAAATAGCTTGAAGGAGAGACAATGAAAGTAAAGTGGTATTATATCAATAAAGAAAGTAAGGCAAAAGTGGTTAAGGGGGATATTCTAGGGACAGATAACAAGAGTCTCCTTAGAAGGGATGAGTGGCTGGGATATGGTAGGAATGCAGATTTTATGTATGGGAGAAGGAGGAAGCAAGCCTGGGAAGGTAGGTTAAGATTATATTATAAAAGTCAGAATTCTTAAGGTTCAATTTAATTGTTTAGTTGTTTTTTCAGCATAAGCCATGGATAAATTAGTAGTGGGTCAGTGATCTTGGTTATATAGGGCCATTTATCTACTCGCCATGACATTGAGGTTTAATTAGTCTTTATATTATTATTGCCATTAAGACAGAAGGAGGGGACAACAACCTGTACCTGGGACTACAAAGTGCTCAGAGAAACAACAGATCGTGGAAGCTATCCAGAAGCATAAGCTGACAATAATTTTCTGAGAGGTAGGAGAAAGCAGAACAGAGTGTTCCTGTTAATACCAGGCTAAGTGTTGAGTACTGCATCCTAATATTACTAAAGTGCATAACACAGGCCTGACACAGGTGAAATTATATCTATTCACGGAGCCTGCATCTGGAAGGTTTTACATGAGTAATTAAAACCAGACATTTCCTTCAGTACCAACTCATCAGGGATGATTAAAGAAAGACAGAATCCCAGTCCTATGAAGGAACTGGATATCAAATCAGAATTAATTTAAGAAAGAAACATCTAGGCAGAAGCTTGTCACTTGAACTAAAAGATATGGAGTGGGGACAGAAGAATATAAATCAACCAAACAAAAGTTGCTCAAACACTTTCAGACAAGGGATCAATGTTAATCGTTAGGAAAGCTAGACACAGAAGAAGAAGGAAATAATTGTGGAATTATAGCATACATGGATATGGAAGTACATCCAGGAAGGGATGAGACTCAAATGGACAGTGCAGAAATGTAGTGGGACTGCTCTATGAACTCCCATGTGAAACTATTAGCAAGTTTAGCATGGTGATTAAATTATGTTTTTATTCCCTGGGTTCCATTATTCACAACTTGATCTCTCTTCATCCAATACCTTTTCTCATCTTTGCTTATCCTTGATTACACATTTTCTGGACTACTCTACCAATTTACATAATTAACTATTGAGCTCTCAATCTATCTACTAGATTTACAAACTCCTTGGAAGCAGAGGTTGTTTATTTCAATTTTCATTCCATAAACAACTACATTTTGTGTTTAATAGTCATCCAAATATCTGTGGGAGTTACATTAATTGCAAATATTTAACTAGGTCAAATGGTGCAGAAATTGACAGGAATGGATACTTGGAAAAGACAGTCAATGCACTTTGAGCACTGTCCGTGGTGCTGAAGATACCTTTAGACAAGATATAGTTTCTGTCTTCTGTGAACTTATAGAAGAAGAATTAGATAAATAAGACATTATTATATAATTAGTAGTCAGATAGAAGTATCCTAAGATGAAATAGGTGAATATAAGAATGTTACCTAACCCATTGAGTTTGGTGCTATAGAGGTCACTGTGTTTATCATTGTTGCTATAACAAATGATTAAAAACTCTGGCTTAAAATAATGCATGCTCATTATTTTACAATTACATAGGTCAGAAATTTGACACATGTCTCACTAGGTTAAAATTATCATATTGGCAGAGCCACATTTTTTTCTTGAGGTTCTAGAGAAGAATTCGTTTATTTGCCTTTGCTAGTTTCTAGAAGCTCCCTGAATTCCTTGGCTAGTTGCCTCCCCATTCCATGTTCCAAGCCAGCAACATCACATCTGTCTGAATCTTCTTTCATTGTTACATCTGTATTCCTGAGCACAGCTGTGGAAAGTTCCCTATTTTTATGGGCTAATGAGATTAGATTGAGTTTACTCAGATAATCTAAGATAATATAACCATCTCAGGGTCCATAATTTTAATCCCCTCTGAAAATCTCCTTTTGCCATATAAGGGGACATAATAAGAGGTTCTGAGATTTAGGACATGAAAATATTGGGGGGCAACATTATTCTGCTTACTCAAGACAGTGATATGTAATAAAATATCAGTTTTAGTTTAGTAGATAAAAGAAGTTGAGATATGAGTGTATAATGAGAAACAAAAAGAGTGAGTGTAAGATAGTATTATGTAAATAAATCATACATAGAATAGTGATTTCAGGTACTTCAGTATCAAGGGCAGGGTTGTTTTCATTTTGCTAATGACCACATTTATATATCAAAGGGAAACAAGTCACCACATCTCCTAATCCCTGTCTTTATGTGTCAATTTCACCCTGACTGGCAGGTCACTAACATAGATCTATTGGATGTTTGCATCATTTTACCCATACCTTAGGATGAGTACAGTTTGGATTTTTGTATTGTTCTGTTCTGTTTTAGCCATACATGGTGTCCTTTGATGATTTGAATATCCATACTTCAGATAATGGTTACTTTGGTTTTTCTTGATAGTAAGAGTAGATGTGTAATTCCAGGAAGTCATACTAAAAATAAGTACATATTTAGTAAGCAGTATAATAGTACCAAGCTTATAATCACTATTTAATTTTTTAAGATTTATGAAATGTTAAAGATATTTACTTATTAGTTTTAAAGGGGGTTGTTTAGGTACTTATAAAAGCCATTATGTTAGATTTGCAAGTTTACTGTATTACATTTCAAGATAAAAATTAAGTATATTGAATTTGAAATTTTAATTTGCAATGTCTAAAATAATTTAGCTAATGAAATGAATAAATCTCATTAAGTAATAGAGGAATTTTATTTTTAAAATGTATAAGTAAATCAAATGTTAATTAAAATGCAAGAAAAAAGTGATTGCTTTTACATTTACGAATAATACTATATTTTAGCATGTAAATGGCTTAAAAATATGATCTATAAATTGAACTTAAAAGATTAAGATATAACTTGAACCCAAAAATTTAAGGTATAACTTTAATGATGTGACAACTGACTAAAAATATATATTTAATGTAAGTTACTTTTTCATATCAAAGAGGCCTCTTCCAAAATTAAAATATCATTAAATATAAGGATCAGACACACAAAAGCATTTTAGTAAAATCATGTTATTAGAGAAAATTTGTTATATTAACACAAGTTTGAGAAAGGCTAATTTCTAACATTAGGAACTTCTCTAAATAAAGTCCCATCCATAAGATGGAATGATTTCCACTGAGGAATATTAGTCAATTACATTCAATGAAAAAAATAATTCCAGGCTACTTCTTGATGTTATATAAAACCATGCATATATGAAAAAAGAACAAAAATTAAAAATAGTAATAGTTTCTGTGGCCACCATGGATATGACATAGATTGCTAGTCTTTCCTTGACAATCTTTATGCCCTTCTTGTCTTATTATAAAAATGCAAGGCACTGTCCATTCAACATGCATTCATGCTTGCAACTAAGTGTGACAATATGACTGAGTGACAATTTCATAGAACCTTTTTAAATAAACAGCTCACATTCATCATTCTCTCTCTTCTCTGTCCCTTTTACTTTCTATCATCTAGAATGTGGGTGTTACCAGCTTGAAGTATACCATGAGGTTAGGGTTTTTTGTGGCTTGGCAGCAAGAGACAAGGAACCTAGATGCTCGGCAGCATGGAGTGAACTTCTACATGAAAGCGAAATAACCTACCACCTTGTTTAGCTCTAAGAGATGTCGTCATTTAGACCCATGCTTAATCCTATCAACATAATAAGAGCACAACAATTTTAAATTTTTCATTGACTTTTTAAGTATTTCCCAAATTGTCTTCAACAATAACTTACTACAATTATAAATATAAGAAATAACACATTGTGCCTTGGCCAGTTTTGTTCAGCGGTTAGAGCATCGGCCTGCAGACCAAAGGGTTGTGGATTCTTTTCTATTTCCAGTCAAGGGCACATACCTGGATTGCAGGTTCGAATCCTGGCCCCGGTTGGGGTTGTGTGGGAGGCAACCAATCGATGTGTCTCAGTCATATTGATGTTTCTCTCTTTCCCTCCTTCTCTTCCACTCTATCTAAAAAAAAAAAAAAAAAAAAGGAAAAATATCCTCAGGTGAGGATTAACAAAATAAAGAAAGAAAGAAACAACACAGTGTTTAAAATAATGTTATCAGAAACCTAAAATTAAACTTTGTGTAAATTTGGGCTATATCCTATAAAGAAAGAAAAGTTTCTTTAAACTAGAATATTGACATCCTTTTCTAAGAATGGTTTGTTATCACTAATAATTGTGTTATATTAATGTGAATATTTCCTGCATTTTTAATCTTTATTAGTTTTACTTAATAATATTTCAATTAAAGATTTTTCATACTTTATTTTAGTTTATTGCATAAATTACTTAGTAGTGCACAGTAATTAAAGCTGCCATATTTATATGAAAACTACTTTTCTAGGAAATAAAAACTTTCTGCTCTCTTCTAAGAAAATAATTTTTAAACATTCAAACATATTTTCACAGACTATTCAAATGAAATGAATGCCTATATCTTATTGATCACAACCCATTTCACTTACTTTTACTCCTCATGCTTGAACTGCGATTTGATTGACCTTGCAATGTCTGCCACTTCACAGTTTTAAGTTTACAGTTTCTGTTGTTTTGTGTTTGTTTTTAAAATTATTGTAAAAATTAAAAGAAACATTTGTATGTTTACCAAGATTATATTTTCCTGTTGGATAGATCCCTTCAATATTATGTAGTGGCCTTCTTTGTCTCTGGTTATGGCCTTCATTTTGAAATCTATTTTATCAGATATGAGTATTGCTATCTCAGCTTTTCTTTTCTTTCCATTTGCTTGGAAGATTTTTCCCCCATCTGTTCACTTTCAACCTATGTGAGTCTTTTGTTGTGAGGTGGGTCTCTTGTAAACAACATACGTGAGTCATGTTTTCTTATCCAATCAGCTACTCCGTGTCTTTTTAAGGTTATTATTGACATGTACTTATTCATTGCCATTTTTGCTTATTGTGGTTATATTTTTCTTCCTATTTCCTCTGCTAATTATAGCAGTCCTTATAACATTTCTTGCAGTGCTGGTTTGGTGCTAATATATTCCCTTTGCCTTTTTTTTTGGTCTGGGAAGCTCTTTATTTGACCTATTTTGAATGAAAGCCTTGCTGGATAGAGCAGTCTTGGATTCATTACCTTGATTACTTCATGCCATTCCTTTGTGGCCTGTAGTGTTTCTGTGGAGATGTCAGCTGATAGCTTTATGGAGGTTCCTTTGTAGGTAATCTGTTGCTTATCTCTTGCTGCCTTTAGGATTCTGTCTTCATCTTTAATTTTTGGCATTTTAATTATGATGTGTCTTGGTGTGTGTCTGTTTGGGTTCTTCTTACTTGGGGCTTTGAATGCCTTTTTCCTCCACCAAGTTAGGGAAGTTTTCTGTCACTGTTTCTTCTCTAACTCTTGCTCATTTTCTTCTTCTTCTGGAACTCCTATGATGTGGATGTTGTTATGTTTTCAGTTGTGCCACAGTTCTCTGAAGGTGTCTTCCTGTTTTTTAATTGTTTTTTTCTTTTTGGTTTTCTGATTGGGTGATTTTTTCTACCTTGTCTTCTAGCTCACTGATCTGTCCTCAGCTTTCTCTACTCTGCTAGTTATTCCTTCCAATAAGTTCTTTATTTATGCTATGTTATTCTTCATTTCCAATTGGTTGGTTTTCAATGTTTCTATATCTTTACTCATGGTGTTGAGCTCTTTACTCATGGTGCTGAGCTTCCTCATTATCATCTCTCTGAACTCTACCTCTGATAACTTGCTAAACTGCATTTCATTTATTGCATCTTCAGTAGAGTTCTCTTGTTCTTTCATTTGGGATTTGTTTCTTTGTTTCACTATTTTGGCTATCTCAATGGGTTTTGGAGCCTGCCAAATTTTCCCTGTGGGTGTTGGTGTTCCGCTGATTGTGGCTCCCTCTACTGCATTTGGATGAGTGTGGGAGGACCCATGTTGAACACCACTGTCAAGTCTTATTTTCCTGGGTATATTTGCAAGCCCAGGAAAGGTTCAGTTATCCTCTAGCTTTTTGCCTGGAGGCTATTAGTCTCAGTTACTTGATGAGCCTTGGGTTGTAGTCTTCAACTGAATGTCAGACTCCCTCAGGTATTCAGGGTAAGAGGATTTCCAGAGGGTTGGGCAGATGCTGGCTGTTAGTGAGCCTCAATTTGCATTTCTCTGGCCTGGCCAGGTGATGTTAGATTTCTGAGGGAGAGGCTGTTGCTTCTCCCTGGTGCTCTGGGAAGGTGCTCTTTGAGTAAGATGGCTACTGTCCTATGAGGGAGTGGTTCAGCAAAAAACTCCCATTGTTTTCTTACCTCTCCAAGCTCCCAAGTGTCCACACAGTTCCAGTCCAGTCTGCCCTCCCTCTGCCAGAGCCCAAGGTGAGTGGCTGTAGCTAATTTAGTGCTCTGTCCTGGCCCTTTGTGCTGTGGAGCCAGGTTGGGATTTTAACCCCAAGAGAGCTGCTCACAGCTAAAACAGCTGCTGTCTGTGGGCTCCCAGCCCACCATCTCATGCCTCCACATTTCCTACCAACCTCAATTCAGTGTCCTTTTTCCTGTCCCTTGTTATATGGGTCCTCTCCAGCTGCTTCTCTGTTGCTTTTTCCTGACCATTTGTCTTTATTTTAGTTGTAATTCCAGTTTGGTCCTGGGAGATGGTCTGTGTAGCTTCCATTCACTCCATCACCCTTTTGGAATCTCTCAAAACTGTATAATTCTTAACATTTAGATTAAATTGCTGGAAATTAATGAAAAGTGCTCATTTCACTTTTCAAAATTTCTGGCATGCAACTGAAAGGAAAATGGCATTTTAAAATACCTCACACTTGTGAAAATATTTTAAGTAAAGGAAAAGTAACAGTCTGTTATGCCTTTTGCCTTAAAAACAAAAGAGTTGCATGGTTAAAAGATTTTGTAATGGGAACATCTTATCATAGCAAGGTCCCTTACCCCCAAGTGCACCATTTGTTTTCTCCCCAGTGACAACATATATATTGGTGATTACTTTCATATGTTAGGTTCTTAAGAACATTTAGCAAATGCTCTAGAATATTTAAAATAATTTTAAATGAGTATTACTTGTTTGAAGAGAAGATGAACAACACTACATGTGTTTGCATTTTCCTGTCTTTTTTTGTTAAGTCATAAGCTCCCCCATTCTCCTCAGTTAAATTATAAGGCTCTGTAATTAATCTATTGCTATGTAACCTACACCCCCAAACTTAGTGGTCTTAGACAACAACGGTGGTTTTCTGTTCCATGTGATGATGGGTGAGTCATGTTTGTGGCGGCATTCATCTGAGAAGTGGGCTGGGAATGGGACAGTCAGAAGTCCTTATTTCTATGTCTATGGCAGCTGAATGGCTGTAGGTTGACTGGACCTTTCTTTCTCTATACAGTTTTTCATCACTCGTTATTCTAACTCAAGCTTATTTACCTGGCAAGTGGCTAACAAGAAACTGAATGTGAAAGCAGCCAGTTTTCTTAAGTATAGGCCTGAAATTGGTTAAAGCAAGTCCAAAGGTTGAGCCAGATTTAATATTAAAGAGGAGAAATAGACATCACCTCTAAATGGGAATTGCAGCATGACATTTGTGTAAAGGAAAGAGAACAGCTACTTTCCAGCTTTAGAAACAATCTACCTCACTGGCCCTTTCTCTCAGGCACTGGAGAACCAGCCCCATAGCACAGTAGTCCCCCTGAGTCTGAAAATGAAGGTGAGGGAACCTGGGTGCTGCTCCAGTAGCCATAATAAAGACTGAGCACTCAGCCTTCACCACTGCAGAAACCATAAAGACTGTGGTGTCAGAAGATGAGACAATGGTAGTGGAGGCTAGCTTCCCATTGAGCCCATATCGGGAGACATGTGGGATCTCGCCAATCTGAGGAGTTGTGCAAACTGGGCCTAGGACAGAGTTTAATATAAAGCAGAAAGCTGATCACATCAGTCATATTTGAGCTATATCAGTCTTATCGGATCTCATGTATTATGAAGTAAATCCTTGGATGGATCCCATAATACATTTCTCAAGAGTAGGAGCAGCTGGATCATATGAAGCCTTACATAATTTCTACCTCTGTACATTTATTCATGATGTCCTTTGCCCTGGAAAACCTTACCCATTTTCTCCTTTGGATAAAATAGTACTTGGGTTTCAAATCCAGTACAATCTGAGAGAAATCACTCCTCCTCCTCCCCGCAAGTAGAGTTAGTCTCTCATGGTGTGCAGCATCTCTGAATCATCAATGTTTGTTTACCGATTTGTCTGTCCTTCAGCGGTTGATCCTATCCTGTCACTCATTGCTAACCCTCATACCCCGCTTCAGTGTGCAGGCTTCCACAGTGAAGTCTTCGGATCCAGGGTGGAAACAGGCAAGTGGACGAGTCAATATATTGCTGGTGTCAGGGCCGATTCCACTGAACTTGTGAAAAATTGGGAATGATGTTCGAAGCACAAAACACATCTATTAACATAGTATATATTTTCTCTTTTAATATTTTTCTTAATAACATATATAGGGTTTTGAATATTACAGTTTCAGTCTTGGAAGCCATCTAATATAGACACTTACATTTTCAGATGAGGACTCTAAGAATTCAAAGCTTAATTGAGTTGGTGGTTTCAGACCCTGGGTTCAAACCACAGGTGGGGATGGGTGGAGGTGGGCAAAGGCAGGGATGAGGACACCTAATATAATGTCAGCATTAAAATTTTTAATGAAAAAAAGAAGAAGGTATGGGCTTGGGTTAGGCCTCATGATTTCCTCACACGCAGTCTCAGGTAAAGAAGGCACTGCAAATCTCTGAACATTTTCTACAAAGACTGTAAAGAAACTAAACAAACCTAATCACAACCAAGAAGCTGCCATGAGTGTTCAAATATGTTTTTATTTTATGAATAAAGAGTCACATTCTGATTAAAAATCCAGGAGACATTTTTCCAAGATACAAACTAAAGGAAGAGATAGAATACGGGAAGACCACCATGAGGCTCAGAGACAACATAATTTCTTCTGAAAGCACTGTTAAACATTTTGGGCAATGTACATGTACATACATACAAAAATGCAAAAGTAATAAAGTAGTAAAATTCAGACAATTTCTTAACCAAAAAAACAGAAAGGAAATTCTTTAGGTTTTGGCATTAAAAACTGCCAAAACATAGTTGAAATGTAGATACTTCCCATCTTGAAAATATTAAATTGCCTTAATAAGTAAATTGAAGTAAGTAAACAGACTGCATGTAACAGAATTTATATGTGTATTTGAAAATTTTCTCTGGCATTAAGAATAATGGAATAATAGGATTGCAGCCTCAAAGATAACTTTTGACTCATGGATAAAAAAGACATACAAACTTAAATGACAACAACACAAATTAAAGTGTGTTAACTACAAGGAGGAATTCTGAACATGGAAATTTTGTGGCATTTTGATAAAATATAGTGGAATAAATCCCCCACATATGAAAAGTTTGACAATCATAGCGGTAGGTAATTTAGTCCTGCTGTATATGATTGTTGCTATAATTATTGGAAGGAGATATTTTGTTTGTTTTGATTTTTTATAATTTTGATAATTATCTTCCTCAAAGATATTGCTGGTAAAATACATTTATTATTATTATTGTTATTATTATTATTATTTTGCTTTACTTAAAAATAATGACATATGTAAATGCTTATTCCAAGATATCAGTTTCTACCTGGGTTTCGACAGTGTACCAGCCCTCAGTATAAATGGTGGTCTTCCAAACATAACCAAGAACTTTAAATACATAAAACAAATATCCAATTGAAGATAACACAAAAAATAAGGATGCAAATAATCCTTTAGGTATGACCATATATTAGATAACATAGAACTTTATGGAAAAAAATAATGAGTATGCACAGACTTGCACATAAACCAAAAAGAGATGTTGTTACTTACACGGAATATCTTTTGCATCCACTGCAACATATTTCTTTAAGTTTCCATTTTTTGTCTCTTGGCTCAGAAAGTCTGCCCCTCTCCTAAAAATTCAAATCAAAACAAAACAAAAAACAGGATTAGATTAATAAACAAAGAATAAGCCCTAGATTTGTGCTTTCAAAATGAATTCCTGAAACTTAGTTGTTTAGAAAAAGTAGACAAAAGACACTTTGGTAAAAATCATTCAGAATTTTTCTATCTCAATAATGGGACAAGTTGTCTCAGTTGGAAGAGGAAATGTCAGAGAGAAAAAGGGTGTGGGGTCTCAGAGAAGAGACCCTACAGCCTCCCCGTTCCTGAAGTTGAGACCACGATGCTGGACTGTAGAACCCCAATGCAGAAGCTGGGTATTGGTGCCTTTCCCCTTTGGTGCTCTGCTATGCTGCTCAGTCTTCTGTAGAAATGTTCACCTTCCTTGTGGTGTGGGCTTAAATTAGCTATAGCAGAGGGTGGCCAAGGCCTGAGTGCTTCAAAAATCCCATGCCCTCAAGACTGTGAGGAGAGAGCCACTTAATTATCACGTACCGGAGATGGGTGGAGAGGTGGGTGAGGGCGAGAGCTGGTGGCCTGAAAGAGTCTTGTGGTGGCAGAATGAATCTCGTGATACAGCGCCAAGTGCAGACAGGGCTGTTTCTGAGGACACCATCTTCAAGAGTCTGACCATCTCAGCAGGTGCATCTACAGAGGGGAGCTGACAATCATCTTCCGGAGTGAGCTCTACTTAGGTAAAGAGGCTGCTCTGTCCCTAAGACCAAACACATCATCCATACCTCATAAATGTTTGTTGATGACTAAATGACTAGTATGTTAACATGGGCTGTGGATTCTGCTGAGCCTATATTTGAATCCAGAGTTTCACTACTTATGACCTGTATGTTCTCAATTTAGTCTTAAGTTAAATGCAAAGTGCCTTCCTCAACAATAGGATCATGAATATAAACAGTTTCATACAGTATGGGGCAAATATAGATTCTCAAAAATAACGGGTTTTATATACTGTTGGAAATTTATGACAAATTTCTGAAAGAGCAACCTTGAAAGCTAAATGGATCTAATTACTTGACCAATGAAATTCTGGTTAGAAAATCTACTCATATTTGAACATTTAAATTTTTTCTAATGTTGCATTGAATTAATTGTATTCATCAGAGATCAGAAACTGATAACCCAATGGAGAGCTTGAATAGAGAATGTGTGTGTGTGTGTGTGTGTGTGTGTGTGTATACATTTAGAAACAACAAACAAATATTTATTTTGGTGCCTGGATAAAACCATTCCCTTCACTGGTTTTCCTAATCAATGATACACTAGCTAATAAGCCATTACACCCACCTAAACTCCCGGACTCATCTGCCCTTACTTATATTTGTGACATAAATGCATGTAAGCCCATGGTGACACACCCTTGACTGGAGATCTGTGGGGCTCAGCCTCTTCTGTATTATGCTGAATAGCCTGAAGTGAAAGACAAACATGAGGCCTGAAGCAAAATTTCTTGATTAGTAGAACACAGTTCTTTGAAGTGATCACAGGAACTTTTATCTGAAACATTGCTTGGAGCATCTAAAGATGAGCTCTGTTGCTATGAAACTGTCAAAAACTCTGATAAATGTAACGTTTGAGAGATAATCACTTTTGTATTATTATTTAATATTGGATTCCCTGTTACTGATGGCAGTAAATATATCTAATTTTTCTTGGTGAACAATTGTTTCATTCCAAAGCTCAAAACCACGTGTGAAGACATTTTAGTAAAGGATTTGCAAGTAAAGCCCACAGATTACATAGATCTGACCTAGTCAGTGGTTGCCTTGGGCTATCTTCTGTGTGCTTTCTGTTTACACATTATCTCCTGGGGTTGTCATTATCTAACATCTGTAAACATTTCAAAAGTGCGAACTGCATGTAATCAATTGTAAATGCTGGGGAGCCAGGGATCACAACAGCAGCTTGGAAGAGGATGTATCCTCATTAAAATTATAATCAATTTATTTTCACTTTTTGTAACATTTTTTCTATACTGTAACATTTTTATCAACTCTTTCAACATTATAAAATGACAACCTAGATCTTAGGACAAAAACTTTATGAGATTTAAAATAATCTTTATTATTGAATTACAAATGTTCCTCTGTATTCCCCCATTTCCCCGAGATTTTTTTTCCCTTTAATTTGGGAGAACTGATTTACTTTCCCTAATTTGACACTGTCATAGTTCACCAAATGCTCCAAGGGACTATGTTGCCACAAATGTTGTGCAAGAGCATATTGACTTACCTCCTCTGTCTGGCCATTCTCACCTTTGGACACCAATGGACTCTATTAGAAAAGCACTAAATATAGTTTGCAATCCACCTTAGTGGGGGAGTGATTCTTTGAAGTGTGGAAAAATGTTCATCATTTAAAAAAATTGAGCGTTTATATATCCATAATTCTTTCTTTCTTTTTTTTTTTTTACTGTATATAGCATTTTATTTATTTTAATATACATATATTTTAAATTAATTAATTTTTGTTACAGATGTTTCTCCATTCCCCCCCAGACTCCCTCTTCCCTCCCCCTCCCCCACAAGCATTGTTGTCTATATCCATTAGTCATGCATACATGCATATAAGTTCTTGGTTTATCTCATCTCTACCCCTCGCCCCCCTCCTCTGAAGTTTGTCAGTCTGAATCATACTCCTCTCTATGTCTCTGGATCTATTTTGTTCATCAGCTTTTTCTGTTCATTATATTCCACAAATAAGAAAGATCATGTGGTATTTGTCTTTCTCTGACTGGCTTATTTCACTTAGCATAATACTCTCCAGGTCCCTCTATGTCGTCTCAAAGGATAAGTGATCTTTCTTGCTTACAGCTGCATAGTGTTCCATTGTGTCTATGTACCTCAGTAAGGCTGCTGAGAATATCCTTGTGTGATTTTTGACTAGGTCCCTGTGAGATTATAGCATTAAAAATAAAAATATAAAAACTTCTTTCCTACAAGGAGCTTCTGTTTCATTTGAGAACTATTTCATTGGTTAATATGATTACTTCTGTTTTTTTTTTTTTTCCCCCAAGGGCTCTCTACACAGATTGTAGCATTTATACAGAAAGGCAAAAGACCCAGAATTACAATGTAATGTTGACAGAAATAAGGAAGATCCATGGATAATAACCTCATGCTGTGGGAATGCTGTGAGCTCTCTGCAGAGAGAGCATGGTTTGGACTGGGCTCGGCTGTGGTGTGCAGCAGTGGCTCCCAGAACACGGCCAGGACTCCACTGCATGGGCTCGGAGACATGACTTACCCAAGCTGCCAGCCCTAGTCCATATGTCTATGTCCAATGTATACTATATCTAATCTATATCCAATCTATATCTAATCTATATCGGTATCTAATCTGCATCTAATCTATATCTAAATCTAATCTGTATCTAATCTATATCCAATCTATATCTAAATCCAAACCATATCTAATCTATATCTGTATCTAATCTGCATCTAATCTATATCCAATCTATAGCTAATCTGTAACTATACCTATATCTGTATCTAATCTATATCCAATCTATATCTAATCTATACCTATACCTGATTTATATCCATATTTATACATTTATATCTGTATCTATAGCTATATCTAATCTCTATCCAAGCTATATCCAATCTATATCTAATCTATATCTATAGCTATACCTATACCTAATTTATATCTATATCTTCAGTCACGTGCTATATAACAAGGTTTCAGTCAGTGATGAACAGCATCTATAATGGTGGTCCCATAAGATTATAATGGAGCTGACCAAGTCCTATCATCTAGTGACGTCATAGCCCTTACAACATCATAGCACAACACATTACTCACATGTTTGTGGTGATACTGATGTAAACAACCCTAATGAGCCACCAATCATATAAAAATATACCACATGTAATTATGTACAATACATAATACTTGACAGTGATAATATATGACTATGCTACTGGTTTATGTATTTACTATACTATAATTTCTATCATTATTTTTTAGTGTAGTCTTTCTATTTATTAAACGTATGTTTTCTTCAAAAAAAATATGCCCTGTTATGCTGCCCGGAGCCTCAGACATCTCATGTTTATCGCTTCTGTTGTGCCTGATTTAATCTCTTGTTGTGTTGTTTATCATAGTTCCTAAGTATACAAAACCCATTGCTAAAGTTGTCAGTAAGAGACCACGTCACCCGATTGACTTGGAAGGAAAATGCAAAGTGACTGATGACCACAAAGGTGGAATATTAGTGGTGGTTATGCTCTTCGGCCAGGCATGTCCCATCTCACCACAGCTGCGATCTGGAAAAACAAGAAGAAAGTGATAAAAGCTATTTAAAAAATGACTTCATTGAAGGCAACAAGACTAACAAAAATTTGAGAAGGGCCTAGATCAAACAGAAACTTCTAATGTGGCCTGGATTGAAGACCAGACACAGAAGCATATACCTCTCAGCACCATGACAATCACAGCCAAAGCAAAAGGTTTGTTTGGAATGTTGAAAGAAAAAGCTGGATTCAACTCTGATGTTGAAGTTACTGCTAGCTGTGGGTGGTTTAAATAATTCAATAATTGTTATTCATTACATAATGTGAAAGTGGGTGGTGAATCTGTGAGTGCTGATGTGAAGGCAGCTGAAGCATTTTTTTTGAAACTCTAGATAAACTGATTGTGGAGAAAAATTACTTGCCAAAGCAAATATTTCTATGAATGAAAACTCCCTAGTCTAGAAATGGATGCCTGAAAGGACTTTCATCCATAAGGAGCCAAGTCAGCGCCAGGTTTCAAGGCTGTTAAGGACAGGATAATAGTCTTGCTTGAGGGCAATGTTTTGCTGCAAGCTACAAACTGAAACCCTCTGTGATTTGGCACAGTGGGAACCTCAGGGCCCGCAAGCGTATCGATAAGCACACACTGCCAGTGCACTGCAGGAGCAACAAGAAGGCATGGATGACCCAGCTCCTTCTCCAATGTGCCCTCCAGAATTGTATGCCAGGGAAATGGAGAAGTACTATTAGGAGAATAACATACCTTTCAAGATTTTGCTTATTTTTTATAATGCACTGGGGCATCCTCCTTTTATTGGTGATCTCCATTCCAATATCAAAGTGGTTTTTCTCTCTTCAAACACCACCTCTTTGATCCAACCAATCGATCAAGGAGTTATAGTAGCCCTTAAGGCATAGTACCAAAGGAGGACCTTTTCCCAGGCCATTACTACGTCCGAGGTCGACACTGAGGAGACACTGGCGCAGACTGGAAGGATGGTAACAGCATCAAGGACCTTGCCTAGGACTGAGGTGATGTCACCAAGAAGTGTGTGAGTCGTCTGGAAAAAAACACTCAAGAGATTCATCTGTGACTTCAATAGTCTTCCAAGTTTTCAAAAATCAACAAGGTGGTGGTTGACTGACAACTTTAACTGGGGTGGATGAAGGTGACATTAAGGAGCTCCTAAAGGTGATTACTGACGAGTTAACTAACAAGTAGTCAAGGAACTGGAACAGGAATGCATGGCTGAAGAAGACGCAAGAGAAAACAAAACTACAAGAGAAGAAAAATAAGAACCCTCCCCCCAAAAATATCACAGTGGAAGGTTCAGCAAAAACTTCTTCAAGACTCAACAAGCTCCTTAAAAGTTTGAAAATATGGACCTCAACACCAAAACGTTGTCATGCATAGAGAGGAATGTTCATCTGTGTACAAGCAGATTTAAGATGAAAAAAATAAATAAACCAAGCAACCCCCCAGGGACATATTGCTAAAAAGAGTGACATCTCCTCAAGAAGAGCCAGGGGCCCATCCTTCAGAAGACATCGCGGGAGAAGCATTGCTGTCACGGAGACGCAGCTCCGCGAGTGTTACCGCCCCCAAAGACCTTCCAGTGGAACAACATGTGGAGGAAGAAGACAGGATGATCCTGACCCTGTGTAGACCAATGTGTATGTGTATGTCTTCATTTTTAAAATTAAAAAACTATTTTTAAAATTAAAATTTATTTTAGTTCATAATGTAAGTTATTTCAAATAAATTCTTCATCATTTTGCATGGAAAATTGATACTTATACTAGTCTATAGTCCTTTGCAGTTTTTGCTTTCTTGGGCAAATTATAAGCTGGGCAGAAGGTTTATGTTTAGGTTTTAAGGACTTTTAGAACAATGAGAAGTTCCTTTTTGAAGATGGGTGACTTTCCAGCTTGTTACCTTGACATCTCTCCCAGTTTGGTTTCTGGGCAGATTTCCTGTGTTGTCGCCCCCCATTTTTAGGTAACTCGAATCATTTGGTAGAGGCGGAATCTTCGTGTTTCCCATTTTCTTCGCAAGTGCCCATTCGGTGTCTGATGCATCAGTGAGCACTGAGTCACTAAACAAAAATAGAACTTTTGATCTGTAATGCTTTTTTACAAACTTATCTTAATAATAAAACATATTGTTCTAAAATAATTTAAAATAATAAAAGCTTATAGAATAAGGATATAAAAAGAAAATATTTTTTAAATCCTTACCTGAGGATATTTTTTCCATTGATTTTTAGAATATATGGGAGGAAGGGAGGGGAAGAGAGAGAGAGAAACATTGATGTGAGAGAGATACATCAATTGGTTGCCTCCCACACATGCCTGACCAGTGCCAGGAATCGAACTTGCAACCCAGGTATGTGCCCTTGAACAGGAATGGAACCTACAACACTTTGGTCCACCAGCCGATGCTCTAACCACCGAACCACACCAGCCAGGGCTAAAAAGAAAATATTTTATACAGCTATACAATGTGTTTGTATTTTAAGTTGTGTTAGTATAAAGGAATCAAAGGGTTGTTAAAAATTAAGATGTTTCAAAGTAAAAGGTTGCAATAAGTTAAAGTTAACTTATGTTTTAAATAATTTTAGTGTAGCCTAAGTGTACAGTCTTTATACAGTTTATAGAAGTGTACAGTGAGCCCTAGGTCTTCACAGTCACTCACTGCTCACTCACCCAGAACAACTTCCAGTCCTAAAAGCTCCATGCTCTGTACAGGTGACCCATTTTTTGTTTTGTACATTTTTACTGTACTTTTTCTATGTTTAGATACACAAATATTTCCCTTGGATTTATAATTGCATGCAGTATCCAGTACTACGTACCGTAACGTGCTCTATAGGAACAATGGGCTATACCATGTAGCCCAGGTATATAGTAGGCCACACTCTCTAGGTTTGTCTAAGAGCGTCTATGATGGTCACACAACAAAAGAATTGCCTAATGATGTGTTCACAGAATGTATCTTTGCCATTAAGCAATGCATGACTGTATATCTATATATCATCTATCTATCTATCTATCTATCATCTATCTATCTATCTATCTATCTATCTATCTATCTATCTATCTATCTCTAAAATTCAGAAGACACCTGGAGGATGGGGTTTGAATAACCTCTATGGAATGGGGAATACATAGACATAATTCTGTGGGGAATATCAAGGAGTATGAAATCTACTGAAAGAAACTGAATGTGAAGTATTAGGATGAAGAAACTGTATACCATCTATGTCATAGTTGGTTTTATGCTGCTTTCTTATGAATCCATTACTGTGGGAGAAAATTACTTTTCCACATTGGTGAAATTAGAAAATGGACCAAAAACTATTTTATTTTAAATATTCTTCCAAAACCTAAAGAAACAGGTCTTAGAAATTATGAGAAGATTTGAGGATACACACACACACACACACACACACACACTCACACTCACACTCACATATATAGTAAACCGTTAAATCCGTGTGCTCATAGCCTGCAACAAAACACTTTCCTATTTGAATGAATTTGTGGTATCTGTGGGGCCCTACTAGATGAGTGGCCATTAGAGCAATTAGTTCTAATTAGCACATTTATTGTCAAGGTTGGAGGTGATCCTGTGAATAAGGTGAACAGAAAGAATAATCCTGTATCTCCACTGTGCTGCTCACGTCAGGAAAGAGTACTGAAATACACTGCCTGAGATCTGTAACGGGAGTTCACGGAGACAACCCCAGTGCGGCAGCCACAGAGGCCGGCCGCCCTGAGTCCTGCTGTGGCTCTCATGAACATTGTCTTCATCCAGAAATGGAAAAGGAGATGCCAAAGGAGTGATAATGTTCTTCACCCTCATGGCTGAAAGTCTCCCAAGGGGCTCTAGTGCACATTTTACATTTTAACGCAGTGGAGACCAACAAGTACTTTGTATTCCTCATGAATGCAGTTCAGTGAAACACATAAGTGGTTTCCTGTGTAATACAAGTTTGTCAAATGTCCTTAAGCTCAATAGCCAATAGCAGTGCTTTCCTTTCCTATGCTTCTAATCAGGAAGATCTTGGTCTCATTGAGCTGTGGGTTAAAAAAATAGACCCTGAATCAAAATTGAAACTTACTTTCGATAACAGGAGGCTTTTTTCTTTATTAAATCATTATCAACTCCAGAATATGAATGGGACTACACAGTACAAATCAACTTGATGATGTAATGTGAATAAAATTGAAGATCTTTCATTGATTTGTAAAATGTATAATTCTATTAATTCTATTCTCCAATTAATTTTAATATTTACTTAATATCCTAACCCCTAAATTATATTAGACTTAAAGTAATTCAAACTTTAGTTATTATTATAGGATCATAAACATGAGTAGGAAAAATTAAGAAAGAGGCCTAAAAACAATATAAGCTGGTGAAAGTGTTTGAAAGTGAAATTTGGCAATATTTATTATAGTCAGAACGACTACACTTGGGGGATATGTTATAAATAAACTGGCGCCAGTACTCAGAATATCAGAATATGTGGATATATTTTAAATTATTTTGCTAGCAAAAAATAATACCTAGCAGTAAACTTAATCTTGATTGAAGTTAGTATGTAATCACTCAAATAATAAATTATATTCGTATATGTGTTAATACGTAAGAATGTGTGTTGTAAAAAAATTCCACAGTGGAGTAAAATTTTGGAAAAAGTAAATAACTGAGTAGAGAAGAGGTGGTTTGGTTTCTACTTTACGCAGTTCTGTACTCTCATTTGTGTTTGTTTGTTTCCCCCACCATGAGAATATATTTATTTTATAATGATAAGCCAAAGTTTAAGTGAAAGCACACAGAGAGAGTAGATGGTCTTACATTTATTTATGAGCAAGTTGAGAAACAAACCAATGAAAAAACAAACAAACAAATGATATAATTAAAGAGCAGTAACAGGAAAATCAGAATTTTAAACAATATGACTTGGTATATTTTTACATTGCTAACACATATAACATTCAAGAATGGAGGTGCTGTCTTGCAAATGCTAAAAAAATTGTATTTTTTTCTTTTCAAAATATTTAGTGTCTACAATTTATCAGTGAACCAAGTAAATCATGGCTTCTTCAAGTGCAAGGATCGAAACCAATTACCATTAGTGACCACTGGGTGCAGCCGATCCTTTCTGTCCTGTTGCCTGAATCTCAATGATCTCCCAAGTGTGCCCATGCAATTTAACAGAAAGATCAATACACCACAGCAGTTAGCAGCAGCTCTCTTGAAGTGCTTCACAAAACATGCTACATTTCTTTACCGAATAAATGTCAAAACATTCCAACAGCTACAATTCTTGGGAGAAATCGTTCTTCTGAAACATTATTGACATACTTTAACCCACATTTCCCGCTGCGCACAGGCTTCCTACTGGCCAGTCAATTCTGATTTGGCAAGAGCCACGTGGACATGGGTCCCCTGCTGACCAGCTCAGGTGACATGGAAGATACCAGAATTTGGTAGATAGGCCTTAGGTTCAAAGGTCAGTGGTCTAACACTAACCCAAGTTCAAGGTGATGGCAACCTCTCTCCAGAGACTTGGCTTCATCTATAATATGCTCATGAAATCAATCAATATCATTACAGAGCTTGCCTTTCTAAGCATAAAAGACAGTCAGATCTAAAGGCTTCTTGGTTACTTATTGCAAACCAAAAGCTTAACAATCACATAGGAGAAAAGTGGAACAGATTGCATTTTTCACTTCATGGAGGCATTGTTTTCAAACCTTACAGTAATTGTGATTTTCAGGTATATGTGTGTATAGAGATTTTCAAATATATTTATATATTTAAAAAGTGTATATATGTATGAGAAAAATTGAATTAAATTCATTTTATTTTCAATGGGTTGTTTTTGGTTGGTTCACATCAGAACTTACATTGTAACATTGGTTTATTCCTCATACAATGTTATCAATGTGCTTGAGAAGTTCTTAGTAGTTGTTGAAATTTCAACCTGGAATGAACTTTTCTTCATTTATGCCTTTTTAAATGACATTTTCCCTAATCTTTCTGTGAACTATTTCATTTTAGAAAGTGAAAATCAGTTAGCACTGTGGAAGCAATCATTTGTACTAGCAGACAATCATTGTTCACCGAGGCTTTATTTTGATGTTGACAAAAACAAGGGATCATTTTGTCAGGATACTCTCGTTAATTCCAGACCCATGAATAAACGGCCCTCAGGACTTAACCAGTGCTGCTGCCTATTTGATCACCCTGAAAACGTAACTGCAGGTGAACAGCAATAAAAATAGTTATTAAAAAAGAGAAAAGGGTTAGCAATGACTATGCTAACTAACTAAATTCTCTTACAATTTTTGAAAACCTAACTTATTATTAGATAACTAGATTAAATGTAAGTTCCAAATCGAGCAGGTTAGTTTTACTACTTCAGAAAGTTATACATAGCAGGTACAATCAATCAGAAGTTGCATTTCGCTTCTCACACAGCTTTGCCTGTGGTGTTTATTGTGTCTACACTTAATACAGATTTAGTCAAGATAAATTAATGAGAAAGAAAAGGTTTCCACCAAAAGCAATGAAATGTTCCTACTAGCTTCTTTAAGGTGCAAAGTTATTCAGTGGAGTATGTATATTTATATAAACATGATTGTTAAAATATTCAGCAAATGGGAATAAGATATTAGGACTCTTAGACTTAATTTTTCAATAAATATCAGCAATAGTAGTCTCAGTGATAAATTTTCCTTTGACTGTATTAAAAATTATAGTCTTTTCTAAGTAAACAGAGCCTTTTAATAGTATCCATCATTAATATATCTCAATGATATCAAACCAATATTTTCATAGTTATTCTAATTATTCTTTTCTCAAGAGATTAT
The DNA here is from genome assembly GCA_030848825.1 of Tadarida brasiliensis. Classification (NCBI taxonomy): domain Eukaryota; kingdom Metazoa; phylum Chordata; class Mammalia; order Chiroptera; family Molossidae; genus Tadarida; species Tadarida brasiliensis. Next base: position 5,950,432 of record CM061270.1, read on the forward strand.
TCAAACATGTGGATTTAATATAAAAATAGAAAAATTGCATGAAATTTCAAATGTGACTTTATTGGTAAGATATAGCAAGTAGACAGGAAAAAAAATCAACAGTGTCTTGTCTTTCTCCAAATACAAGCACAATCAATAATGTTATAAATAAATATTTTACATATATATTTTAGATTATGAGAATCTATCACTGAACTAATATGCAAGAATTACATAGGGTCACATGTTACCAACATAAAATGATATCACACATGTAATACCCTGGATTGAATCTATCACACCCCTTCACACATACACATAAATACGTTTCTTTGACTTGAATACCGAGTCCAAGGATGTAAATATTATAGTCTCATATAGTTTGAAAAAAAAGTTTTAATAAATTACTATCAAAATAGTAATTATCAACATCAGTTTGATAAATTGTAGATGCTATCTTATAACTTCAAAGTTAAATTTAGCCCCCTCAGACAAAGATTCTTATAACTAATATTAAAATATTTATATACTGTTTGCATTCTATAGTTTTAAATATTTTGAGAAAATGGTTGTTTTCTGCTCCATGCTATACAAAATATATCTTAATTCTGTTATGTCTTTTATGAATACTTACCAACTACCTTCCAAAATCTAAACAGCAATGTTTTGAATACTTATTACATTTCTTATACCAGTTAATTTTTATATCATTTATGAAATAGTTTTTTGTTTTGTTTTTTATATTCTAGATCAGGAGGTCTAGATGTTTAAGAACTATCAGAACATTCATTTATTTTATTTTCATTTTTTTCTTTTCCTGTTCCATATGTTATTTTGTTCATTATTATTACTTTTAAAAATTATTTCTTTTTTTTCTTTTCTTCTTTGTTCTTATACTTTTTCTTTTCTCTTCCTTCTTTTCTTTCACATTCTCTTCTTTTTCTTTTTGCTTCTCTAATTCTTTTGGCCTCATGTCTTTTAGCATTCTTTTTATTTAATTCTTTTTGTTGTTGTTGTTATTGTTGGTTTGGGCTTTGTGTGTGTGTGCACTGTTTTCAGTTTGGTCTTGTTTTGCCCTGTTTTGTTCTATCAGCACCAGTATAGGAGTTGGCAGGACATGATCAGGGTTGAGACTCACAGTCAGCAAGCCCAAGGTCTGAGTCCACCCATGCAAGGGACAAAAGCAATCAAGTCCCTACTACAACAGGAGAGCCCACATAATCCATACAAGGGAAATTCCCAGAGCACCCAGCTCAGAAAATTAAGGAGACTATACCACTGGGTCTCATAAGATACCCACTACACAAGGCCACCCCACCAAGACTGGGAGTCATAAGAGTGCTAATCAATACACAGAAAAAAACAAAAAACAAACAAACAAATAAAAAAACAAACAAAGAAACAGCTAAAATGGGGAAACCAAGAAACAAGCTGCAAATAAAAGAAAAGAAGGAATCTCCAGAAAAAAAAGCTAAATGAAATGGAGACATGCAATTTATCAGAAACAGAGTATAAAATAATGATATTAAGAATGCTCAACAGCATGAATAAGGACATAGAACAATGAAAAACAACCAGTTGGAAATGAAGAATGACATATCAGAAATAAGGAATAAAGTGGAAGAAATTAACAGTAGTTTGGAGGAAGCAGAGAGTCAAATCAGTGAATTAGAAGGCAAAGTAGAAAAAATCACTCAATCAGAACAGGAAAAAAACTAATTTAAAAGTATGAGGATAGTTTAAGGAAACATTGAGACAACATGAAATGGAACAATATTTATATCATGGGTACAAGAGAGAAAAAATTGAGTAAGGGATAGAGAATCTGTTTGAAGAAATAACGACAGAAAACTTCTCTAACCTGGTGAAGAAAAAGTCACACAAGTTCAGGAAGCACAAAAAGTCCAATACAAAATGAACTAAAAGAAACCCACACCAAGACACATCATAATTGAAATGGCAAACGTTAAAACAAAGGAGAATCTTTTTTGTGGTTTTTCTTTTTTTTTCATTTTTATCTTCAGATAAAGTGGGAGGGAGAGAGGGGGGAAGAGAGAGAGAAACATCGATGTGAGAGAAACACACTGACTGGTCACCACCCATACAGGTCGGGGACAAACCGAAACCGAGGTATGCGCCCCTAGCGGGAACCGAACCCGGGACTCTCTGGTCCACGGGCCGATGCTCTAACCTCTGAGCCAAACTGGCCAGGGTGAGAATCTTAAGGGCAGCAACAGAGAGACAGTCAGTTAATTACAAAGGAACTCCCATAAGGCTATCAGCTGATTTCTCAACAGAAACACTACATGCCAGAAGGGAATGGTATGAAGCATTCAAAATAATGTAAAGTAAGAATCTGAAACCAAAACTACTCTATCAAGTAAGGCTATTGTTCAAAATTGAAGGTGAAATAAAGAACTTCCCAGACAAAAAAAGGCAAAAGGGTTTTATTACCACCAAACTGCATTGCAAGAAATGTTAAGGGGACTACATGCATATATATATACACCTATCAATAAAAACAATAATATTCACAAATCAATGGATGTGATACACCATGAAGGATAAAAATCACATGATCAGCCCTGGCCGGTTTGGCTTAGAGGTTAGAGCATCAACCCATGAACCAAAGATTTGCAGTTCGATTCCAGTCAAGGGAACGTACCTCGGTTGTAGTTCATCCCCTGCCCTGGTTGGGGTCATGTGGGAGGCAACCAGTTGATGTGTCTCTCTCACATGGATATCTCTCTCTCTCTCCCTCCCTCCCTCCAACTCTATCTGAAGATAAATGGAAAAATATCCTCAGGTGAGGATTTAAAAAAAAATCACACAATCATGTTAATAAACACAGAAAAAGCTTTCTACAAAATCCAGCACTGATTTATGACAAAAAGTTCTCAGCAAAGTGGGACTAGAGAGATCACACCTCAAAATAATAAAAGCCATATATGACAAACCTATACCCAACATCATACTCAATGGGCAAAAGCTAAAATTGTTTCCCTTAAGATCAAGAACAAGATAGGGATGTCTTCTTTTCCCATTCTTATTTAACAATAATACTCAAAGTCATAGCCACAGCTATCAGACAAGAGGGAAAACAAAAATGGCATTCAAATTTGAAAGGAGAAAGTAAAACTTCAGTATTGGCAGATGACATGATATAGTACATAGAAAACCCTAAAAACTCCACCAAAAACCCACTAGATCTAATAAATTAATTTGGCAAAATAACAGGATAAAAATTAACTTCCAGAAATCAATGGCATTTTTATAAACCAATAATGCTCTCTGACAAGGAGAAACTAAAACTAAAAAAAAAAATTCCATTTACTATTGCAACAAAAAATATAACATACCTAGGAATAAACTTAACCAAGGTGGTAAAAGACCTATACTTGGAAAACTACAAAACATTGAAAAAAAGAAATAGAGAGACAAACAAGTGGAAGTGTATACCATGTTCATGGATTAGAAGAATTAACATCATTAAAATGTCCATATTACCCAAAGCAATCTATAGATTCAACACAATCTCTTATACCAAAGGCATATTTCAAAGATCTAGAACAAATATTCCAAAATTAGGGGGAAATCACAATACCTGAAATCAAACAATACTTCAAAGCCATTGTAATCAAAACAGCCTGATACTGGCACAAGAACAGGCATATAGATCAATGGAATCAGAACAGAGATCCCAGAAATAAATCCATACCAATATGGTCAATTAATATTTGACAAAGGACAAAGAGCATACAATGGAGTTAAGATAGTCTCTCCAATAAATGGCATTGGGAAAATTGGACAAGTACATGCAAAAAATTAAACTCAGTCACCAACTTACACCATACAAAGAAAAAAACTCAAAATGGATTAAATATTTAAATGTAAGTTGCAAAACCCTAAAAATCCTAGAAGTAAACATAGGCAGTAGAATCTCAGACATCTCATGTAGTGGTATTTTCACTGATACATCTTCTAGGGCAAAGGAAACAAAGGAAAAGTAAACAAATGGGACTACATCAAACTGAAAAGCTTCTGCACAGCAAAATAAACCATCAACAAAATGACAAGAGAACCCATTGCATGGGAGAACATATTTTCCAATAATATATCTGATATAGGGTTTAATTTTGAAAATTTGTAACGAACTTATACAACTGAACAAGAGAAAACAAATAACCCAATTAAAAATGGGCAAAAGACCTGAATAGACACTTCTCCGAAGAGGACATACAGATGCCCAACAGACATATGAAAAAATTCTCAATGTCACTAATCATCAGAGAGATGCAAATTAAAACTACAATGAGGTATTACCTCATACCTGCTAGAATGACTACCATCAATAAATCAACAAATAAAAAGTGCTGGTGAGAATGTTGAGAAAGGGGAATCCTAGCACACTGCTGGTGGGAATGCAGACCAGTGCAGCCACTGTGGAAAACAGTATGGAGTTTTCACAAAAATTAAAAAATGGAACTGCTGTTTGACCCAGCGATCCTTCTTCTGGGAATATACCCTAAGAATCCCAAACACCAATCAGAAAGAATATATGCACCCCTTTGTTCATAGCAGCATTATTTACAATAGCTAAGCTCTGGAAACAGCCAAAGTCCCCTCAGCAGATGAGTGGATAAAACAATCGGTGGTACTTTTACACAATGGAATACTATGTATCTGTAGCAAAGAACCAGCTCTTATCCTTTGTGATAGCATGGATGGACCTTGAGATTATTATGTTAAGTGAAATAAGCCAATTAGAACAAGGCAAACATCATATAATCTTACTTATATGTGGAATCTAATGAACAAAATAAACTGACAAACAAAATAGGTCCAGAGGTATGGATGCATGGAACAGAATGACAGATCTCAGAGGGGACGGGAAGAGATTAACCAAAGAACATATACACACATATGTATAACCCATAGACAGGCAGTAGTATTGGGAAGGTCTGGGGTGGGGCGGGGGCTACATAGAGTGGGACAAAGGGGGGAAATGGGGGACATCTATAACACTGTCAATAACAACAAAAAGAATTGCAAAAACATGCACAGTATTTAAGAATACTCCACCCCTAACAATCTCCCCATAAAGCATTCCTACAGAACTTTAAAGGTTCTGAGAATCAGCAAGATGCCTATATTTTATTATTATTGACCTGATGGGTATGAAAACCTCTCATTTGAGGGACAGGTGGAAAAATTGGTGGTGTTTTACCTGTAAAGGCTTATAAAACTTAGGATAACTAATAATTATTTTCTTGAATACAAACATTGGAAGGACTGTTGGGCTACAACAATATCAGTCACATCATTTATGATTCCAAGAATCATCAAAAGGACAGCCTGGTGGATTGTTACGGGCAAGCATTGCATCTTAGCAAAAGAAAACGTGGTCTAACGTAACCTAACTTTGGATACAATGATTTCTCCATCAAAGGAATGGACATATATCAGACAATTGTTTGTGGAAGATTAAGGACAGAATTGAAGCATCAGAAATAGGAAGGTTTATTTTATATGGCTTCTAAGGTATCTTCCCATCTTGGGCCTCACAAATCTTATGGGAATCACATGAGCCATGATTGCGAATGGGAAGGTTATCCCATTTGGCCTACTCATCTTAGACACTCTGGCATGTCATAAAACTCTCTTTGAGACTCTAATCCTAGAAAATGTTAATGAAGAAATTCTGCAGAATCCTCAAAATATTCTAATGACTGACGCACTGTAAAATCTTGGGACACTTTTGTTTCAGTTGCAGTAGCGGTCGGTCTGCAGGGTGGGATGGAATTTTCAGAAACGACAGTGACAACAATGTGGAGAAAGATCGGGTTGACAGCCGGGAGCCAACAGAGATTTGTTTGCCTAAGGATGGGTGAAAACCAGGTTTTTCTGATGCCCCTGGGAAAAGATTGCACCCTCCAGTTTGCTATGGGCCGAGCCACTCCAAATCAGGTCTAGGAATCCCTTCGTATGTGGATTTTCTGGCTGACACTATCCAGAATGGCCTGTAAGTTTCATAAGGAAAGGAACTCGGTTTTCTTATTCTTTTTTATTTTCCACAGCATACAAACATCTGAATTACACCTAGTAGATGCTCTTCTCATTTGGGGGAATTGGTGATATCTACGTTATCCCTTTCTTTCTATATTATGGTTTTTAGGATAATTTCAATGAGATTGAGAAATGTGGGTCACTTTGAAAGTTATACTGGGACTAATAAACTAGAAATATCTTTAAGTACATTTAATTCATTTTGCTGAATACCTGCACAAAAGTATTAGAAAAGATGATTTATTCTCACTAGAATTATCAGTGGATGTCTTCAAGGTGGTCACTAGCTACGAAGAATCAGAACGAACTCACGACCTTGCCCAAATAGTCGCCACAGCTAAAGACTTGGAACTGAGAGTCCGTACGTCATCTGCCCATTGTCACATGTGGTCACAGAAAGGAGCGTCAGTGAGCAATCCTAAACAGTGCTAAATTCCTGAGCATTTGTATTTCTTAGGCTTTGTATAATTTTTTTTTTACAGAGAGGTTATTTTAAAAATTTATTTGATGTATCAATAAAGAGGGTGAGTATTCCTCCGTAGAGTTAAAAAAATTCAGTTGATTTACATTAGATACTCAGGAGGGTGGTGCTGCAATTTTATCACATGGCGAATAACAAAAGATTGAAAGTGTCATATTCACATTAATTAATAATAAAATAAAACTGTGAAATAATATTTGGGCATAAATAAAGATAATCAATTCACCTGCAGTCAGAATTACATCTCTGACAAGCACTTTGAAATGCATTAACTGTAGTTTATCATTGTGACAAAGCTATAATTTTTTCACTTGTGTTGATTTAGAGTTTCTCTTTTAATTAAATCAATAAGTTGTCCTTCCCACCTGAAAAATTAAACCAAAAGGCAACATCCTAATAGATTTGTAAAAGGCTGAAGGAGGCATTCTAATCAGATGACCAAGGAAGCATATTATTACTTTCCTGCGATAGACAGAAAAGAATCAAATGCCCTATCTCTACCAGATACATATTTAAGGCACTACATTATTCTTCTAAAATAATCTAGTCACAAATCAAATATTTAAACATAAATGTACTATAAAGAAATTCAATTTCCTATAGTATGTTTTAAGTGACTCTAATATTTTATATCATCTATCAACAAAAAAATGAAATGGTGGATACCCACATTTCCAAATCTTTAAAAAAACAAATATTAATACTACAGGACTAAGGCCAGGACCAGGCCTAAGGTTATGCTGAGGAAGCAGGTTTCAGTAGCCTGAGAAAACGATTTCTTAGCTCTGGTCCGGAGAGCACAGCCCGGAGCAGTGTGTGCCGAGGGGACCTTCTCAGAAGCGCCCACCTGGGAGAGAAGGGGGCACATCCACACTGCCTGCGCTGCCTCCCTGGCTGAGGGAGGCACGTCCACACTGCCTGCGCTGCCTCCTTGGCACAGGGGCACATCCACACTGCCTGCGCTGCCTCCTTGGCAGAGAGGGGCACATCCACACTGTCTGCGCTGCCTCCTTGGCAGAGGGGCACGTCCACACTGCCTGCGCTGCCTCCTTGGCACAGGGGCACATCCACACTGCCTGCGCTGCCTCCTTGGCAGAGAGGGGCACGTCCACACTGCCTGCGCTGCCTCCTTGGCAGAAGGGGGCACGTCCACACTGCCTGCGCTGCCTCCTTGGCAGAAGGGGGCACGTCCACACTGCCTGCGCTGCCTCCCTGGCAGAGGGGCACGTCCACACTGCCTGCGCTGCCTCCCTGGCAGAGGGGCACGTCTACACTGCCTGCGCTGCCTCCTTGGCAGAGGGGGGCACGTCCACACTGCCTGCGCTGCCTCCTTGGCAGAGGGGCACGTCCACACTGCCTGCGCTGCCTCCTTGGCAGAGGGGGGCACGTCCACACTGCCTGCGCTGCCTCCTTGGCAGAGGCCGCCCCCTAGGCGTGAGGTCTTCGCGCCTCCAGACTGCACAAGTACAAAGAGGTGGAGTTAAAGCACCTGGGAGGCTGCAGAGCTGTGGCCAGCGGAGGTGTCACCGCGCGAACAGCCACGGAAAGCCTTCACAGAACTACTCACCAGGTCGTCACTGGAACTGCAAGTGAGGCCACGAGGGTGCCAGATGAGCCTCGGAGATGCTGTGAACAGATCCCAGACAATACCCCTCGCAGACCCTTCATGGAGAGTGCCGGGCCTACATACTTGGTCCTCAGTAGTGTAGATCTCTGTTACCATAGCAACAGAGTACTTTTGAGGGAGGACCCTGGGCCAAGGCTCTCTGGGTCCACATCCCAGCGCTGTAAGTTGCGATGGGACCTTGGAAAAGTGAGCTAATGGCTTTGTGCCTCAATTTCCCCATCATTAAAAAATAGGAATAATAAGACTTAGCTCACAGGGCTGTTTTAAGAATTTAATTAGTCAATATTTATGAAGCAGTTAGAATAGTATCAGGGGTATATCTGCATTACCTGTAGAAATGATCTAGAATTTATCATTCATCGGTGTATTCGCAGATCAAATTTCCTGAGGGAATGTCAGTGATTTTTATTTTAGATCCACTGAAGGGATCAGGGAAAGAGCAGAGCTTGCTATGTGGTTAATGGAAGGAGACTTGAACGGGACGGTCAAGTGGGGGATGCAGTTCTTCCAGAACTAAGTACATGACGGAAAAAAAATCTATATAAAAAAAAGAGAGCGGCAACTGAGACCCCAAGTCTTATTTTTGAACGTAGAGCAATGAAGTAACAATAAGCAGTTATTTGGAGAATTTTCTTGCTTTAAAAGTCACCTCTATTATGTCATTTACTATTGCTTGTACCAATGGCCAAAGAAAACATTCCCCTGAGGAAAAGTTTGCTTTTGCTGGAATGAGAAATAGAAGAGCTTCCTTCTCACCATGGGTGAAAAAAGAAATTGGAGAAAAATATTGTGCTGGCTAGGGTCCAGGAACTTCCTTAGGCTGGATTTTATGAAGACACTACCTTTTCAACCATTTTATGGGACTACTTTTGTGTTTCCAGGAAACTTACACCTGTGCCTTTTAGGGCCTTGTAAACCCAGTGATGGTTCCAGCATGAGCAACGTCGCCATACTAGCTGCTCTTTAGAAACAAGATTCTCGGGCCCGTCCATGAGCAGCTAAATTGCAACGAGCCTTTTAACAAGATTCGCTGGTGGGTCACGTGCTGCAAGTCTGAGAAGTACAGGTGCAGCGCGGTGCTCAGGAATGAGCTGTCTGCTACAGGAAAGGATGAGTATAAATAAACATGTGTTGTTTGATTGCTGCTGAATTAACCTAAGTAAACTTTCCCCACAAACACCTTAGGAATATAAGATGAACTGTAAAAAGTATCAATGTTTCAGTTGTTTTCAACTTTATCAAATGGAAAGTGGCTTTAAAGCACCTCCTCAGTGTCAGTGCAATCTGCTGTTTTCCTTGCAGAGCTGAGATGACGCAGCAGCTTTCACATCACGTGCAGTGGGAATGCTGAAATTTATGGTATGGAAAGAAAAAACTGGACGCCCACACAGAATATATATTTTTTCATACTGGTGTTGCTATGAATGCATCTTGATTCCCGCAGCATTATAATTTTCATCTATTTCTATTTCCGTTCTCATTGTTACACCGCTCCAGGAAACAGAGTAGCAGCATGAAGACGTCTTCATTTCTAGCCGAGAGTAGAAACATGGGGAGAAATCAGGATCTGTTCCTGTTTTTCAAACAGCAGCTTACTCGTTCCCTTCCCCTAGCTCTGTTTACTGACCTCATCTTCATAGGATCAGGTGCCAGATTTAAGCCGAATGGTATTCTCTCACAAGGTTATTTATAACCTTGATATGTATGCAGGCTTCTGCCTGTTAGTGAACTCTGCCCTCTGTAATGCTGATACACAGATTTATAATGCGAAGTTCTGTTTTGCTTATTAATTTCTGAAGAATGAATCAAAATGGTGAGCAATGAGCTATTTTATCAGTGTCCTTGTCAAAATTACTTTTCCAACTGAAAAAAAGGAAAACAGTTTATATTGTCCATAAAACCATTTGCACCATCTCTGTTTTTTAAACTCAAGAAATGTTGAAATAAAATATAATATTTTCTTCTGAAATACTTAATATATGTTTGTATTCTTGATTTGGTACCTAAAATAAATTCTCCTTCAAGTGCAAAGTTGTCTTGAATATGAATAAAAACCACTATGACCGGTTGAGAGAGGACCAAGGAGAAAGGTAGGACTTTATATTTTAGGACCTTTCACAGCATTTCTGTGCTTTGTGTTGAACAAGGGGCCTGATGCTGTGCCCCGGGGTACCTCGAGTGCCTCACCTCCTTCACACCTCGCTTCTGTGAATAGAAGTAAGATGTCGAATGAGCCAACAACGTTGTTCTTGCTTTACAGCCCCGACCCCACCCCTCACTCCACTGTCCCACTGCGGTTTCTACAACAGTTACTTGAGTTTTCCCATTTAGAATTTCAGTTTGCTCCTTTAGAAATAATAAAAATAAAATTAACCCTCTTGTGTGGAGAGACGATGTATTAGAAATGAGAGGCTGTGGAAATCAAAAGGTTCCCACTGTCTGTTAAAGAAAATAGTGCTGGAACATTGATAGGAGGAATGCTGGTAGGTTCCTAGCCTCCTTCCGCATCTTCTCAGAAAGGTGCATGGGCACAGTGACCATCTGTCCAGGTTTCCTGGGACAGTCTCAGTTTCCCCTTGTAGATCTGGAATCAATAGTCCTCCTTCCCTTGAACTCTCAAAAGTGTTCTGTTTTGGATGTTGAATGCTCTGGGTACCCTACACATGGATATGACAGGTGTTGTGATGGGCACAGAAAGGACAAGGGTCAGCAGAGATTCTCAGTACATGCTCTTAGGATCCCTAAACATTATCCTCCCAGAACACTGGGAGCACAAAACCTCACCATGGTGACTTGGTGGACAGCCAGGCCATATCAGTTAACACACAGGTGCATTCTCTATCAGGATAACAACTTTCTAAGTCCACAGCCTGCTGCAATGGTGAGTGGCTTATTTTGACTGGGTTATAAACCAGTTATAAATAATAGGCACACACTCACCATAGGTAACATATGTGTGAGGCCATGATGTGGGCTTGCTGAGAGAGGCAGATGGGAGGCGGAGTTCAGAGTAGTGAGCGGATTAGGGAGGTGAGGGAGAGGCTGGAATGGAGAACACTTTATCTTTATCTCTATTGTGGCAGTATCAAAACGTAGGGCCAGATCTTCACTAAACTGACAGATGCCGAGTTCAGTCACCCACTGTTCACGTTTGACAGTTTTTAGTTCCAGAAAACCCCAAACCAACTCAAACTGAAGGGGGAAGTTCTCAGTATACTTCAGGGTGCTCATGTGGGAACTGCTTTCTCAAATTATTTTAGAAGTGTATTAGGAAGGGACTAAGAGGGAATAGAAACAAGAGGAAAACCACAAGGAAATATCTACTTTGCTGAGTGGCACAAGAAAACCACGCATGCAAACCAATGGACAGGTAGTTAAAACAAAACAGGAAAGAAGATAATGAAAGAAGCTAGAAAGCGGCTTTTACCTACTGGACTGCAGAAGGTCTGGGCCACTGCTTCTCGTGGTTTAGTCACATGACTCAGACTCACAAATATGGTAATAACAACAATGAAATAGCTGGGTCATGTCCCAGTTCTGAGGTCAGGATGTTCAGGGATGAGTTCAGGAAATTAAATTTTTATTTTTATTTTATTTATTTATATTTTTATCCTCACCTGAGGACATTTTTTCATTTTTTGTTCAGATAGAGTGGGAGGGAGAGAGAGGAAGAGAGAGAGAGAAACATCGACGTGAAAGGGACACATCGAGTGGCTGCCACCCGCACGACCAACCAGGGCCGGGGACAAACTGCAACCGAGGTACATGCCCTTAGCGGGAACCGAACCCAGGTCTCTCTGTACTGCAGGCCAACGCTCTAACCGCTGAGCCAAACCGGCCATGGCAGGAAATTAAATTTTTAATGTTCACAGTAGATTCTTTCCTGAGCACAAAAATTTTTCTAGCCCATTCAATTGGTCAAGTTTTCCTTAAACTTGAAACAACATACCACATAAGTGGTATAAAGGTAAATCAGCTTTTGAAAAAATAATAAACACCTTGATGTATAGTTTTTACCAATGCCAAGCCCACATCCAAGTTCCCAACATGATGTCACTGCGCAAGGAGTGGAGACCAGGACGCACAGGAAGGTCCTGAGAGTCAGTACAGACTGACTCCGCACATCACTGACTGTGACAGAGGACGAGTTCCATCGTCAGGAATGGTAGCCCCCTAAAATACTCACAGACAAAATGAGAAAAGCTAGATGCATACAAATAATCCTCTGCTAGAAATCAGGAAACTACCAAGACAATTAGAAATTCAGGGGCCAATCTCCTAGAAGAAAATGGAAGCTCACTGAAGTGAGGCTGACATGCACAGACCTGTCCTTCTGAAGTGTTTGCTCCATCCAGTGCCCAGCAGCAGAGCAGAGAAGCCTGCAGGGAGTGAGCAGAGTCTCTCCTCAGCTTTTGGGAATCCCACTGGCCTAGGGGGAAATCTCTGAAGTTTGGATCTCTTTAGGCAGCCGGAACGGTTGGGGCAGGAAGAGGGTAGTGTTAAGTTTCCTTAGAGAAGAGAGTCATAGGGAGTGAGCCTGAACATCTGATCTGTTTTTTAATTCAGGACATTCTCTTTATAGCCATGAGAAATGAAGGAAAAAGCAAAAGCCCGAAAGCCAACAAACGGGGGAGCTAAATACAGCTGTTGGTTGTCTCAAAGGCTGAGGAAATACAAATTGAGCTCAGGCTCTCCAAGGGATCCTGGGCAACTGCAGATTTTCAGCTGAGATGGCTAGAGGAGACCTGAGTGAGAGTGAATGAGAAGTAAACGAGTCCTTACAGAAGTGGAAACCTAGCTCTGAAGTAGTTTAGCTTTGATTGGATTAAGATGGCTTGCCCCTTTTCTACTTGTCTGTTGGAAGATATCATTTCACCCAGAAATTATACATGTTTTTAATACTTAATTTCTGTTATTCATTAAAAAATCAGTGGTTATTTAGGATACATAACAAATAATTATACCAACAGGCAATCAAGCTATTAGGATCATCATACACAGTCTTCAGAATAATTGCTTTACATTTTCCAGAACATAGATGACAATATGAACAATGTAACCAGTGGGCTTCTACGGATTTCTATTGCTGAGTAACAAAGTACCACAAAGTAATGGCTTAAAATAACACACATTCATTTTCTGTTTCCATGCGTCAGGAGTCCAGGCACAGTTTGGCTGGGCCCCTGGCTCAGGGCATCACAGGCTGTAATCACTGTTTCACATAAACTACACTTTCATTGGGAGGCTCAAATGGGAAACAGTCTGTTTCTAAGCTCATTCAGGTTATTGGTCAGATTCATTTCCTTGCGGACATATCATCTAAAAATGTAGTAACTGAAAGAAAGGACTCAACAATTGTGTTCAAGAGCAGATCAGGCAGCCAGGCTGGTGTGGCTCAGTAGACTGAGCATCGTCCCATGGACTGAGAAGTCCCGGTTCAATTACCAGTCAGAGCACCTGCCTGGGTTGCGGGCTCCATCCTCAGTAGGGGGCATGCAGGAGGCAGCCGATCAATGTATCTCCCTCACATCGATGTTTCCATCTCTCTCTCCCTTCCTCTTTCTCTATAAAAATCAATAAAACATATATTTTTTAAGAGGAGCAGATCAGGCATAGCTCAAGAGAGAACTCTTCGTCTGGAATACAGCTAAATTGAAAATGTATAGATTAAAAGACAGATTAAGAAAACAAAAGACACATACTAAGAAAGAAACATAAAAGATATGCAAATACAGTGCAAAAATTGAATGTATGTTTAATTGCAATCAAAATAAAAGAGATATAACAGTCCCAAAGTATTATTTGAAGAAATACTAGCTAAACACTATTAAACAACTGAAGAAAGACATCAAACTGAAAATTTAAAAAGCAAAAAAATCCTAGGTAAATACATAGAAAATCATTTGGCAGCTTACTATAAAATTGCCATAAGTTAAAAGTCACAAAAATTGCCAGGTCCAGAGAAACACACACACTGTGTTAAAAGAAGTAATAATAATGATTGAATAATTAAAAGAAACAATGGATGGCCCAGCTGGTGTGGCTCAGTGGTTGAGCGTTGACCCATGCATCAAGAGGTCATTGGTTGATTCCCGGTCAGGGCACATGCCCAGGTTGTGGGCCAAATCCCCAGCGGGGGGCATTGAAGGAGGCAGCCAGTCGATGTCCTCTCTCATCAATGTTTCTGTCTCTCTCTCCCTCTCCTTTCCTCTCTTTCTAAAATCAATAAAGAAAAAAACATTTAAAAGAAAAAATAGATGTTTGATATCAGTTGCAGAGAATTATTAACATGTTTTCAATCTATAATTCTTAACTCAGAGAAAAACTCATAGATATTTCCAGACTTATTTTCAAAAAGTAATTAAAAAAAGAAAAACTATCAATAGCACAGAAATTTTAGAAAGAAAAGAGAACACTTGAAATAATTTCTTTAGATTGAAGCAGTGTAGTCCCAGAATGGAAATGTGGAAGACACAAGTTCCAGAAAGGATAGATATGTGACTAACCTTAAGTTAATATTAACTATATAAAATACTAAGAATAACTTCCTGTAGACTGGAATATATATGCATAGAAAAATACAAATTTAAGGGATAATAAAAGTTGAAGACTTCTAATATTCTTTTCTTGACCAAGAAATGGTAAATTTATAAATTTATATTGACATACATACTCTCATATCTAGTGTAAACTCTAAAAAATAATAGTTAAAAAATAATAGTCAAAAATAATAACCTAAGAAACTCATATAAAGTAAGAAGCTCATATAAGGTAAAACACACTTGATCAAGTGAAATAATGGAACAGAGTACATAAAATATTGAACAAGTGGGAAACATATAAAGCAAACAGTAAGTGATATATTTAAACACATGTATATCAGTAATAAGATTAGATGTAACTATATAATCAAGTCTATGTTGATTTTTATTAATTAATTAATTAATTAATTTTATCCTCACCAAGGACATTTTTCATTCAGATAGAGTGGGGGGGGGGGAGAGGAAGAGAGAGAGAGAGAAACATTGATGTGAAAGGGACACATCGAGTGGCTGCCTCCCGCATGACCAACCAGGGCCGGGGACAAACTGCAACCAAGGTACATGCCCCTAGCGGGAACCGAACCCGGGTCTCTCTGGACCGCAGGCTGACCCTCTAACCACTGAGCCAAACCGGCCAGGGCTAATTTATTTTTTAAAATATGTTTTTATTGATTTTTAGAGAGATAGGAAGGGAGAGGAAGAAAGAGCTAGAAACATTGATGACAGAGAAAAATGGATCGGCTGCCTCCTGCATGCCCCCTACTGGGGATCGAGCCCCCAACCCAGGCATGAGCCCTGACCAGGAATCAAACCAGTGACCTCTTGGTGATTGATTCTCAACCACTGAGCCAGCCACCCTAGATGGGTAATAAAGTCTATGTTTAAAAACAAAAAATATTCATGGAGAATAAAGCAAACTTATTCTGCTTATAATAGTACGTACATAAACATTAAAATTTTAAAAATAAAATAATAAACATGATAAAGCAGGTAAACACAAACCACTGTGTAGCTTGTCTAGCTACACCAATCTGGAAACAGTTTTTAACAGAAGAGACATTTATTAGGTAAATGTAATATCATAATAAAATAGGATAATACACAAGGAAATATAAAAATTCCAAGTTTGTTTATACCTAATACCATAGCCTCAAAAATGTGTAAAAATTGACAGAAAAAAATGCACACTACCTATTACCTACAATATAGTGAGAGATTTTAATATACTTCTATTAGGTATTTCAGGGAGAATCACTACTGATTAGACACAGAATCTTCTTGACAATAAAAAAGGAGGAACAATGAACTTTTATAATGAGACCAAGATAATCTGATATCAAAACCCCAACAAGACATGGTAAGAAAGTCCAAATCTCTTTCTTCAATATATATATTTTTAAGTCCAAAAGTAGTTATTATCAAACCAAATCCAATTTGTATAAATAAGATAATATATCAAGATCAAGTCAGTTTTATTCTAAGAATGAAAGATTGACATGACATTAAAAAATAATCAATGGGATTCACTATATTAATGAAAAAACAGGAGAGATATTATCCCCCTAATAAATTTAGAGAAATAAAAAACTTTTGAAAAATTAAGTATCTTTCATTATTAAAAAAGAGAAACTTTCGCCCAGTCAGTGTGGCTCAGTGGTTGAGTGTCAACCCACGCACCAAGAGGTCACTGGTTTGATTCCTGGTCAGGGCAAACTTTCTGCAAACTAGAAATACAGAGGTATCTATAAAAATTCTACCATAAACATCATATTGACTCTGAAATATTGAATTTTCCTTATGGGACAGTGAGAAGAAAGGAACATTCCCAGCACCACTTTGTTCCAGTGCTGTCCTGGGAAATCTGAATCACTGTATTTAATAAAAAAGTGAAAATACACTTTACATGAATTGAGAAAAAGAAACTGTCATTATTCACAAACTATATTTTTGTGTACATAGAAAATCTTTATGACTTTGGATTATGCAAAGACTACCCAAACAGGACACATACAAAAAATTTAACAACAAAAGTAAAAAAGGCAAGCCAAGAAAGAAAATTCAAAAGATTCTAAAGATAAAATCCTAGAATTATATGTTAATTGAACAAAGTCAGTGAATAAAATTAATAAAAATTGCCCAGACTTGTTTTGATATCAATAGGTAAAAAGCTTGGTATTTCTCGCTTCTCTTCTTATAGTAAGAATGAGCTGGAGAACTTGAAAATGGATGAGTTTTCATAGACTCATCAATAACCACCCGAGTCCAGAGAGGCACGTGCATTCAGAAAGACAGAGCCTAGGTTGTTCATCTGGAACACGAGCTGCTTGAGTCATAAACTGGTGGGAACACTGACATGGTAATTTTCACAAATTGCTGGAGGCAGATTATGGGTTACCATGAGAGTCAGTAACTTCTAGGGGCAGCATTCCCATGTGACAACCACAGTTGGAGGGCTTTACCCCAAGGAACCTCATCAGGTTCTCATGGTGAGGATCTAAGCAATTTTCTCATGGCTCTGGCAGGTAGAGGAGAAACATCCTCCTTTTGAGATACTTTCAGGACCGTCTAGATATCAAAGGCCTACTCTACAGGGAGCAAAGATTATACCAGAGTGTTATTCCAGCTTGAAGAGGGTCTTTTCCCCCCTGTGCCTTCTCTAGCCTTCCTGTCTCACCTGAGGGGAAAAACACAGTTAAGGGCAATTAGGACATCAAGGAAATGGACTGGGATCAGGTCCCCGCAGCCAGACAAGGGAGCAAGTGGCAGGAAAATCTATACACCCGGAGAACAAGTTAGACGGTGACAGCCCTTAGGGACAGGTCCACTAAAAGACGAAGATTTAATCAGAAGATTATGTAACCACCCTTTCCTTCACGCTTGACTACCACATCAACAGGGCTCCAGTGTAAGAACAATGGTTAGCACCTGGGGACACTGCATGACAGTCTCTGAAGAGGACTGTTTAGGGAAGCTCAACATCAAGAGGGGAGACAAAAACAAAGGCACTAAAACAAAATGAAATATCTCATATGAATACCTATATTATACATTAAACCCAGCCCCCATCTTCTAGACAGATTAACATACGTTTTCACACGAAGGGTCTATTTGCCTGTTTTACTTCTCAACACAAAATGTCCAGTTTTCAACAAAATAATTATAAGCCATGCAAAAAGGCAAGGAAAAAATAGCACAATCTGAAGAGACAAAGCAATCATCAGAACCAGCATCAAATATGACGCAGATGTTGAAATTATTGAACAGGAAATTTGAAGTAACTATGATTAATAGGTTTAGGATTCTCAAGGAAAACGTAGACAATATGCAAGAACAGATGGGTAATGTAAGCAGAGAGATAGAAACTTGAAGAAAGAATCAAAGGAAAATGATGTAAATCAAAAACACTAACAAAATTGAAGACCCTTTGATGGGCACGTAAGTAAACTTGACACAGCTGAGGAAAGAATCAGTGAGCTTGAAGACAGATCAATAGACACTTCCCCAACTCAAATGCAGAGAGAAAAAATAATGAAAGACAAACATAACAGGACAACCAAAAAGCGTGGGACAGTTTCTACAGGTATAACATACACATAACATACCCAAAATATTTTAAGTAATAATGACTAAGAATTTCCAAAACTGACAGGAAAAAACCCACATATTTAAGACTTTCAGAAACTAGGTGTATCTTTTTCAAACTGCAGAAAATAAAAAAGAAACTCTGACAGAAACTAGAAAACAACAACAACAACAAAAACCTTACCTATAGATAAGCTAAGAATTACATTAGATTTCCTACCAGCAATTATGCAATCAAGGAGAAAGGGGAGTTAAATGTGTACAATTTTGAAAAAAAAAAAGCACAAACCTAGAATTTTATATGCAGAAAAATCATTCTTCAAAATTGAAGGAGAAATAAATTTTTTTTACACAATTAAAAGCTGAGGGAATTAATCACTCTCAGAACTGTCTTGCAAAAAATGTTAACATAAGTGTTTTAGCAGAAGGAAAATTATATAGAGCAGAAACTTAAATCTACATAAAGAAAGAATCAAAGAAGGTATAAGGATTTTTAGTTTTCTTATTCTTAATTAATTTAAAAGTTAAGTGTTTGTTTAAAATAATAATAATAGTTACATTTCATGATTTTAATATAGGCAGGTAAAATAAATGACAGCAATATCACCAGGGATAGGAGAGAGGGATTGGGAATATTTTTCACTACATGGAAAGTGGTATGTTGATATTTGACTTAGAGTACTTAAGCATATTATGGTAAATTCTACAATCGTTAATACATATTTTTAAAGTATAATGGTATTCTGAGTGAGGAAATTCAATGGAATAATATAAAAATTCTCAAAATCAGAGAAGGTGGAAGAAGAGGAGAAAATCAAGAAACAAAAGAATAAATATAACATAAAAAACTTACAAACACAATAGATATTAATCCAACGGCATCAATATTTACTTTAAACATGAATGGCCTACATACATTACTTAAAAGACAGAGATCATCAGAGTGAAAAAAAAAAACCACTATATGTTGTCCACATGAAAACCACTTTAAATATAAAGACTCAGATAAGTTAAAAGTGAAAGAATTGAGAAAGGTATACCTTGCTTAAACTAATCAAAACAAAATAAATATATCTATTTTAAGCCCTGGCCAGGTAGCTTAGTTGTTTTGAGTGCCATCCCCATACACCAAGGTTGCAGGTTTGATCCCTGGTTAGGGCACATACAAGAATTAACCAATGAATGCATAAAATAGTGGAACAACAAATTGATGTTTCTCTCTCTCTCTCTCTTCCTTCCTCTCTCTCTCTAAAATCAAGAGATCGGGAGGAAGTTGTCAATGGAAAAAAGGAGACACATCTGTAACAAAAATAAATTAATAAAAAAAATTTTAATTAAAAAACAAAACAAAATCAACACATAAAATTCTTTTAAAAATACATATTTTAATTTCTCTCAAAGCATACCTCAGAACAAGGAAGATTATCAAGAATAAACAGAAGTATTACATAATGATAAAGGGGTCAAATCTCTAAGAAAATACAAATATTAAAATGTGTATGCAGCTAATAATAATGTGTCAATATACATGAGGCAAAAAAATGATAGCGAAAATTAGAGAACTGAAAGGTGAAATAGACAGATATAATACAGCTGGAGATAATGATAGTTATCTGTCAGTAATTGATAAATCAAGTGGCAGAAGATCAGTAAAGACACAGAAAACTTAACAGCACTATAAACTGAACTAATTTTATTTATAGTTGTAGACTACTTCCTGATCTAACAGCACATTCTTCTCAAGTTCATATGGAAAATCCACTGAAAATGATGGCATTTGGGACCATAAAACATACCTTAACATACATTTTTTATATATTCTTAAAGTACAATGAAATTAAACTAGAAACAAATAGAAAGATAGATGAAAAAAATCTCTACATACTTTAAAATAAACAATGCACTTTTAAATAACCCATGGGTCAAATAAGGCAAAATACATTTTAAATATTTTTGAACTATATAAGAATGAAAATGTAAATTATTAAAATATATGGGATGCAGCAAAAGCAGTGCTAAGAGAGAGAGAGCATAAAATGCGTACATTAGAAAAAGAAGAAAGATTAAAGATAAGGTGTTTTCATGTTAGGAAACTATAGAAAAAGAGCAATGTAAGCATAAAGTGAACAGAAATTAAATCAATCTTTGCATAGACCTTACATTTTTCACAAAAATTAATCTCAAATGGATCACAGACCTCAAATGCCAAACTACAAAAGCTTCTGAAGATCATATAGGAGAAAATCTAGGTGACCTTTTGTTTGATGATAGGCTTTTAGATACAACACCAAGAGGCATGATATATCTATATCTATCTATATCTATATCTATATATATCTATATCTATATCTATCTATATCTATATCTATATCCATATCTATATCTACATCTATATCTATCTATCTATGGTCCTTTAACTTTTGCCTTTCCCCTTCCAAATTTTGGCTATTCTGGGTGCTTTTTATGAATACACAAATTTAGTATTAGTTTCTCAAGTTCTGCAAAAGATATTCCATGTTCATGGATTGGAAAATTCAAAAATGTTAAGATATTGATTCTTCCTAGTTGTATGTATATATTCAATGCAATACAATAAAAATTCCAGTGATATTATTTGTAGATAGGGGCAAGTTATTTCTAAAATTTATATGAAAAGCAAAAGAACTAAAACAATGGAACAGTTCTGAAAAAAGAACATATTTAGAGTATTTACACTATTCTATCATGTATATATATTTATTATATAGAGAAAAAGAGGAAGGGAGAGAGAGATAGAAACATTGATGTGAGAAGGAAACATCCATCGGCTGCCTCCTGCACGCCCCCTACTGGGGATCAAGCCCACAACCCGGACATGTGCCCTGACTGGGAATTGAACCAAGACCTCTCAGTCCTTGGGACAATGCTCAGTCCACTGAGCCACACTGGTGGGCTACACTATTCTATTTTAAGACATATTATAAATTTAGAATAATCAAGATAGTGTGGTATGAGTGAAGAATACACACATATATCAATGGAACAGAATACAGATCCATACAAGTCATCTGATTATTTTAAGGTGCAAAGATAATTCAGTAAAGAAAATACATACTTTAAAATTGGTGCTGAAACATTTTTAAGTCCATATGCAAAAGAAATAAACTTCAACACATATCCCACTTTATACAAAAATTAACAAAAAATAGAACAGAAACAAATATAAAACATAAAAGGTATATAAAAATTTAGAAGGGAACATAAAACAAATTTGCATGATCTTGGATTTCATGATGCATTTTACATATGACACCAAAAGCATAATCTATAATAATTATTGATTTAATATTATCAAAACAAAAATATTTTCTATGTGAAAATCATTGTTGAAAATGTAAAAGTAAGCAATGAACTAGGAGAAATATTTGCAAATCAT
Organism: Tadarida brasiliensis; assembly: GCA_030848825.1. Taxonomy (NCBI): domain Eukaryota; kingdom Metazoa; phylum Chordata; class Mammalia; order Chiroptera; family Molossidae; genus Tadarida; species Tadarida brasiliensis. The sequence continues at coordinate 5,972,124 of CM061270.1, forward strand.
ATATCTGATAAAGGGCTTATTATTAATACTACAATAAATAATGAACTACTGAATCAGCAATAATGGAAAAAATCTAATTTTTAAAATGAGCAAACTATCTGTATAGACACTTCTCTAAAGAAGGTATTTGAACATCAGGTGAGCATATGAAAGATACTCAAGATTATTCATTAGAGAAATGTAAATTGAAAGTACAGCGAAATACTATTTCACTTTATTACAATGATTAAAAAAATAAATCTAAGTATACCCAAAGTTGACAAAAATGTCGTGTTAGTTTTCTCGGGCTACTGTAATAAAGTTTAAAAAAATTGGGTGGCTAAAAGAACAGAAATTTATTGTCTCACAATTCTGGATACCAGAAGTCCAAAAAACAAGGAGGATGTGAGGGAACATTTCTTCCAGGCCTCTCTCCTTAGCTGGGAGATGGTCTTCTGTCTGTGTCTCTTTACATGATCTCCCCTCTGTGCATGCTTTTTTGTCTGAATTTCGTTTTTGCTTTTTTTTATAAGGACACCCACCAATCATATTAAATTAAAATCCACCTTAATGGCTTCATTTTAACTTGATTACCTCTGTAAATACCCTATATTCAAATAAATTTATGTTATAAAGTACTGAGGGTTAGAATTTTAACATGAGAATTTTCAGGGGAACACAATTCAACCCATAACAGATGCTAAGCACCAGAATGCTTATTTAATGCCAGTGGGACTGAAAAGTTGTATAACCACTCTAGAAAACAACTTTCAACCTCTCATAAAGATAATTACACACTTATGTACAACTTACAGTCACACTCCGAGGTGTTTGCATAATGAATTCAAAATTCATGTTCACACAACTACCCAAGTCAGCAATGACGAGGAGCTACTAGAATACACAGTAGTAGTAACATAAGTTTGATACATTTTGCTAAATAAAAGGAGCTAAATCTTTATGGTATATTTGCATGATTACTTTTCAATGTCATTGCGAATTCAGGAAAACTGCAGGGACAGAAAACAGGTTAATGCCTGCCAGGGTTTGGAGGAAGCAGGTGATTTGACTGTTAAGGAACCACAAAACTGAAATTCAAGGGTGAAGAAACTGTTTGTGTGATGGGTACCTAAGTCTATGGGTTTTTCAAAACCTAAAGAATGTGTATAACAAATAATACACTTAACTGCAGAGAAATAAAATAATATTACCCAGGACACTGGGGAATCCCAGGGTTGAATGCAGCGTGACAAAAGACTGTAAGTGTATTACAAATGTGTGACGATCTACGGTAAAGAGTAGAGAAAAAATTAGTTGAACTAAGAAACTTTGGAAAACAGTGCTTTGATCCATTGCCATAAAACTAAAAACAACAGCAATAAAATAAGCTTTATATAAACATTGCCATCTAGTTGTTAATTTTTTTTCTCACAGAGTTCAGGTTAGCAACTCAGAAATTATTTCACTTGTATAGTAGGGATACAAACTATTAAAATACACTTTAGATGATAGAAACCCATGTATCTCTCAGAGAAAGAAATTACAAGTAACAAGAGAGGAAGAATAGAATGGACCATTGGTGCTGAATTAAACATTTCAGTATTAACTCATGTTCACTTTAATATACAGATAAATATTAAAAATAAATAATGCAGAAATTATAGACATGTATGCACACTCTGCTTAGTCTAAATGCATACGTTTTCTACTTGTGCCCCCTGAGAGGGCCTAGACACAGCAATACCCCAGTAGCAATGAGGACACCCAGCACCCACAATTTGTTGTTCTTTAAAAACATTTCTTTGTTATTTTTCAATTACAGTTGACATACAATATGATATTAGTTTCAGGTATACAATCCAGTGATTAGACATTTAAAAATAACTTGTTATGTGTTCTCCCCCAGTAAGTCTGGTACACTCCTGACACTATAAATCATTATTACAATAGTATTGACTATATTCTCTATGCTGTACTTTACATCCCAATGACTATTCTGCAACTACCAATTTGTACAGCTTAATCCCGTCACCTTTTTCAGCCACCCCTCAACTCTCCTCCCATCTGGCAACTGTCAAACGTTCTTTGTATCTATGAGTCTGTCTCTGTTCTCCTTGTCCATTTATTTTATTTTCAGATCCACATATAAGTGAGATCATCTGGCATTCATCTTTCTCTGTCTGACTTCTTTCACTCAGCACAGTACCCTCTAGGTCCATCCATGCTGTTGCAGATGGCCAGATTTTATTCTTTTTTATGGCTGAGTCATATTCCATTGTATATATACACAACTTCTTTATACATTCATCTATTGATGGACACTTAGTTTGCTTCTATATCTTGGCTATTTTAAATAATGCTCTAATGAACATATGGATGTATATCTTTTTTCAATTGAATGTTTTGGGTTTCTTTGGATAAATACCCAGAAGTAGAATTACTGAGTCCCTCTTTGTCTCTTATAGCCTTTGTTTTAAAATATCTCTTGTCTAGTATAAGTATTGCTACCCCAGCTTTTTTTGTTTGTTTTATTTCTATTTTCATAAAATATCTGTTTCCATTTCTTTACTTTCAGTCTGTGTGTGTCTTTCCATTTGAAGTGAGTCTCTTGTAGATAGCATATGTAAGGGTCTTGTTTTGTTATCCATTTAATTTTTTGATTGGAGCATTTAAACCATTTACATTTAAAGTAATTGTTGATAGATATGTATTTATTTCCATTTTATTATTCATATTTTTTTGTTAATCCTCACCTGAGGATAGTTTTTCTATTGATTTTTAGAGAGAGAGGAAGAGGGGGAGAGAGAGAGAGAGAGAGAGAGAGAGAGAGAGAGAGAGAGAGAGAAACATTAATGTGAGAGAGACACATCAATTGGTTGCCTCCTACACACCCGACTGGGGCCAGGGATTTAATCTGTGACCCAGGCACGTGCCCTTGACTGAGAATCAAACCCACAACCCTTTGGTTCATGGGCCAATGCTCTAACCACTGAGCAACACCAGCCAGGGTAACTAACTGCTTGTCTCTCATTGCTTTTAAGAGTATCTCTTTATCTTTACCTTTGCCATTTTAATTATGATGTGTCTTGTTTGGTGTCTCTTTGAGTTCATCTTGTTTGCGACTTTGTGCTTCATGAACTTGTAAGTCTATTCATCACGTCAGGAAAGTTTTCTTTCATTATTTTTTCAAATGGATTTTAAAATCCTTGCTCTTTCTCTTTCTGCTTCCATCAACCCTATGATGCAAATGTTGGTATGCTTGAAGTTGTCCCAGAGGCTCCTTACACTATCCTTATTTTTTGGATTTTTTTTTTCTTTTTGCTGTTCTGATTGGGTGTTTTCTGTTCCTTATCTTCCAAATTACCGATTTGATCCTTTGCTTCATCTACTCTACAGTTTACTCCTTGTAATCTATTCTTTATTTCCATTATTGTATTCTTCATTTCTGACTGTTTCTTTTTTATGTTTTCTTTCTCAATGTTTATGTTTTCTATATCTTTGTTGAAGTTCTCACTAAGTTCATCTACTCTTCCCTAAGTTCATTGAACATCCTTATAACCAATGTTTTGAACTCTGTGTCTGGTAGATTGCTTGTTTCTATTATGTTTAGTTCTTTTTCTGGAGTTTTGTTCTGTTGTTTCATTTGAAACATGTTTCTTTGTCTCCTCATTTTTGCTGGAGTAACATAGTTATAAAGAATAAAATGGCAATAAATACATGCCTATCAACAATTACCTTAAATGTAAATGACTTAAATGTTCCAATCAAAATACATGGAGTATATAAATAGATAAGAAAACAAGACCCATATATATGCTGTCTATAAGAGACCCACCCCAGAATGAAAGATACACAGAGACTAAAAGGAAAGGGATGGAAAATGGTATTAAATACAAATGGAAATTTAAAAAATAAAACTTGGCCTTGACTGGTTTGGCCCAGTGGTTAAAGCATCAGCCTTCGGACCAAAGAGTCATGGGTTTGATTCCGGTCAAGGGGACGTACCTTGGTTGCAGTTTGATCCCTAGCCCTGGTTGGGGTTGTGTGGGAGACAACTAATCAATGTGTCTCTCTCACATCAATGTTTCTCTCTCTCTCTCTCTCTGCCCCCCCCCCCACTCTGTCTGAAAATCAGTGGAAAAATATCCTTCGGTGAAGATTAAAAAAAAAAAAGACAGAAAAAATATAAAGCTTGGGTGGCAATACTCATATATGGCAAACTAGACTTTAAAACAAAGACTATAATAAGAGACAAAGAAGGACATTGCATGAGGATGAAAGGATAGATTCAACAAGAGACTTAAACTCTGGTAAACATGTATGCACCAAACATAGGAACACCTAAATATATCAAGCAAATCTTGATGGCCATAAAGGGAGAGATTGACAATGATACAGTCATAGTAGGGGATTTTAACACTCCATTGACATAAATGGATAGATCTTCCAGAAAGAAAGTCAACCTGGAAACATAGATCTTAATGACACACTAGAGAAGATTGATTTAATTGGTATCTTCAGGGATGTTCACTCCAAAGTGGCAGAATATACATTATTTTTAAGTGCATATGGAACATTTTCTAGGATAGACCATATGTTAGGATGCAAAACAAGTCTCAATACATTTAAGAAGACTGAAATTATATGAAGCATCTTCTCTGACCATAAGAAATTAATCATAAGGAAAAAAAAAATGAAGATCACACAAAGATACGGAGGCTAAATTACATGCTACTAAACAATGAATGTGTTAACAACAAGATCAAGGAAGAAATTAAAAGATACCTGAAACAAATGAAAAATGAGAACACAGCAACCCAATCTAAGGGACACAGCATAAGCAGTCCTGAGAGGGAAGTTCATAGCATTACAAGCCTACCTCAAGAAGCAAGAAAAATCTCAAAAATAAATAAATAAATAAATCTCACCTTACACCTATAGGTACTAGAAAAATTACAATCAACAAAGCTCAAAGTGTCTAGAAGAAAGGAAATAATAAAGACCACAGCAGAGCCCAGCTGGTCTGGCTCAGTGGTTGAGCATTGACCCATGTACCGAGAGGTCACTGGTTTGATTCCTGGTCAGAGCACATACCCAGGTTGTGGGACCAATCCCCGTGGGGGGCATGCAGGAGGCAGCCAATCGATGTTTACTCTCATTGATGTTTCTATCTCTCCCTCTCCCTTCCTCTCTCTCTCTCAGAAAAAAAAAAAAAAAAAGATCAGAGCAGAAATAAACAAAATAGAATCTAAAAATGCAATACAAAAGATTAATGAAACCAAGAGTTGATTCTTTCAGAGGATAACAAGATTTATAAACCTTTCACAGGTATTACGAGAGAAATTTACCAAACATTCAAAGAAGAACTAACACCTACCGTTCTCAAATTATTCCAAAAATTCAATAGGAGTGAAAATTCCCAACCTCACTTTACAAGGCCAGCAATATCCAAATTCTAAAACCAGAGAAAGATAATACAAAGAAAGAGTGTATAGGACAATATCACTGATGAATATAGATGCTAAAATCCTAAAAAATAATCAACAAATTAGATCCAGCTATATATTTAAAAGATCATACTCTATGGTCAAATAGGGTTTATTCCAGGGATACAAATTTGATACAATATCCACAAATCAGTAAGTGTGATTCACCATATAAACAAAATGAAGGATACAAATAATATGATCATATCAATTGATGCAAAAATCATCTGATAAAATCCAGAAACCGTTTATGTTAAAAAAAAAAAAACTCTCAGGAAAGTGGGAATAGAGGAAACATACCTCAACATAATAAAGGTCATATATGATATAGCCACAGCCAATATCATATTCAATGGGTAAAAGTAAAAGTGTCTCCCTTTAGATAAAAAACAAGACAGGAATGTCTGCTTTCACCACTCTTAGTCAACATAGTACTGGAAGTTTTAGCCATAGCAATCAGACAAGAAGAAGAAATAAAAGACATCCAAATTGGAAAGAAAGAAGTAAAACTGCTATTATTTGCAGATGACATGATACTATATATAGAGAACCCTAAAAATTCTACAAAAAAACTATTAGAACTGATAAATCATTTCATTAAAGTAGCAGGATACAAAATAAATATTCAGAAATCAGTTGCATTTTTATACACTGATAATGAACTATCAGAAAGAGAAACTAAGAAAACAATTCAATTGACAATGGCATCAAAAGAAAAAAAAGTACCTAGGAATAAATTTAACCAAGGATATAAAAGACCTGAACTAAGAAAATTATAAGACACTGAAGAAATAAATTGAAGACAATGCAAATAATTGGAAGCATGTATTATGTTTATGGTAGGAGTAATTAACATAATTAAAATGTCCAAACTGCTCAAAGGAATTGAAATATTTGATGCAATTCCTATAAAGATACCAATGGTGTATTTCACGGAGCTAGAACAAATAATCCAAAAATTTACACAGAACCACAAAAGACCCTGAATAGCCACAGCAATCTTGAGAAAGAAGAACAAAGTTAGAGGAATCATGCTACCTGATATCATGCTATACTACAAGGCCATAGTAATCAAAACAGCATGATGCTGGCATGAGAACAGGCATATAGATCAATGGAACTGAACAGAGAGCCTGGAAATAATCCCAGACTTTTATGATCAATTCATATTTGACAAAGAAAGCAAGAACATATAATGTGATAAAGATAATCTATTCAATAAATAGTGTTGGGAAAATTGGACAGATACATGCAAAGAAAAAAAAAGAAACTAGACCACCTTTTTCACCATTCACACAAATAAACTAGAAATGAATTAAATACTTAGATGTAAGATTTGAAAGCAAAATACTCTTAGAAGAAAACATAGGCAGCAAAATCTCTGACATTTCTCATAGCAATATTTTTTCTGATGTATCTCCTCAGGCAAGGGAAACAAAAGAAAAAATAAACAAATGAGGCTACATCAAACTAACAAGGTTTTGTAAAGCAAATGAAAACCATCAAAATGAAAAGACAGCCTAGAGAGCAGGAAAACATATTCATCAATATTACATCTGATAAAGGATTGATATTCAAAATTTATAAAAAACTTATATAACACAACACCAAAACAAAAAACAAAAATGAAAACATAAAAACAATCCAATCAAGAAATGGTCAAACAATCTAAACAAACACTTCTCCAAAGAGAACATACGAATGGCCAATGCACATATGAAAAGATTCCCAATGTCACTAATGCAAATTAAATCCACAATGAGATACTACCTCACACCTATGAGGTGGATTATTATAAATAAATCAACAAACAACAATGTGGCAAGGATGTGGAGAAAAGGGAACCCTCATGTACTGTTGGTAGGAATGAGGATTGGTGCAGCCTCTGTGGAAAACAGTATGAAGTTCCCTCAAAAAATAAAAATGGAATTACTTTATGACCCAGTAATTCCACTTCTGGGAATATATTTAAAGAAACCTGAGATAGTAACTGAAAAGAATATATACAACCCTATGTTTATTTTATCATTATTTACAATGACCAGGATCTGGAAATAGCCTAAGTGTCCATTAGTAGATGAGTGGATCACAAAGCTGTGGTACATTTACACAATGGACTACCACTTGGCCATAAAAAGAAGGAAATACTACCTTTTGTGACAGCTTTGATGGACCTGGAGAATATTACGCTAAGTGAAATAAGCCAGTCAGAGAAAGACAAATACCATATGATTTCACTTATTTGTGGAATCCAGTGAACAAAATAAACAAACAAAATAGAAACAAACTCATAGATAACAGAAAACAGATCGACAGCTGTCAGAGGGGTTGGGAGTTTGGGTTGCTTAGTGAAAAAGTCAAAGGGATTAAGCAAGAAAAAAGAAAGAACCTCATAGACACAGACAGAATGGTGATTACATGAAGGAAAGGGGATGGGGGAGGTAGAAGAAGGTAAAGGGAAGATAAATGGTGACTGAAGGAGACTTGACTTTGGATGGTGAACACAATACAATATACAGATGATTTATTATAGGACTGTACACTTGAAACCTATATAATTTTAGGCCCTGGCTAGGTTGATAAGTGGTGAGAGCATTGTCCAGATAAGCCAAGGCTGTGGGTTCAATCCCCAGTGAGGGTACATACAAGTCAACCACTGAATGCATAAAGTGGAACAACAAATCCACGTTTCTCTCTCTCTTTCTCACTTCCTCTCTCTCTAAAATCAATAAAAAAAGAAACCTATATAGTTTTATTAATATCACCCCAATAAACTCAATAACAATTTAAAAATAAGAGTTTTTCATTAAATTTTGGAAAATATTGCTTCATTAAAAATGTGTATAAAATTGTTTGAAAATCACCTGGAAAAAAGGGAATGAGGAGAGGTATGAAAGAAACCAGACTGACAGTTCATTTTAATTATTGAAAGTAATTGCTGATGATGAGAACATGAAGATTCATTTATACTGCTTCATTACTGCACACATTTGAATCTTTACAATAAAAATGTTCATAACAACACATGCTGTAGGGTTGAGGAAAACACAAAGAGTACACGTTGCATGATTCCATTCAAATGAAGGGCCTCTCTCTGTTCACGTCTATGAGCAATCACAACTACACATCCAGAAAAATAGAAACGAAATAAAGAGAATCATGAGGTTCATGTTCATCAGAGAAGTTGAACTTTAGAAATAAAACTAGTTTATTCATAAGGTGCGATGAGTAATGATATTAACATAACCCAGATGATACAGATTTAATTTATTAGCTGTGAATCCTTATCTTGTAATAGTCATAGACTATCTTAAACTATATTACCATTTTTTTAGTAAACGATAACTGTTTCTTAAAATAACAAGCAGCAACAACAACAAAACAGCTTATCTGAGCTCTCTGAACTCATGCAAGGACACCTGGATATGTCTATATATGGAAAGGAGAATGTACTAATGTGTAATCTTATGTATGTCAGAAATAAAAATAGGGACAGAGATTGAGAGAGAGTGAAGTTGCAATGTATGTATATCTACTTATCCCACATGAGCAGTATTTATTTTGAAATTGATTTCTATTATGGGTGATTATGTAAACAAACAAAAGTCATGATATTGTCTGACCTCTCAAAAGATATTTCTTAGCTGAGCTGTTTTCCTGTAATAATGTATGCATCTCAGAAAAATCAACACCCTCACACTTGCTAGCATATCTGTAAGGATGTCTCCTAGCTCCATGCTTCTGGAAAATTCCTACTCATTCGTCAGATCTTAGTCCAAATATCTTCCCTCTCCTCTTGCACTGTGCTATTATGTTGAAATCCTAGTGCTTTCTGCAATTAAAGCAATCTTCATGTGGGTATTTGATATCTTTGATACATCTGTTGCCCCCCATGAGAGCAAGGACTTTGTCTTATTCTTCAGTGGGAGTGATAGAAAAGAATACCAGCTGGGTCACAGTTCCCCAACATTTTATTAATAATTCTGAACCTGGGCAAGTTACTTACTTGAGCTCTCTAAACCTTAACTTTGTAACATACACAGTAAGTTTGTTTGTATCTTTTTTATAAGGTAATTATGAGGCTTAGATAATGTGTGTGGTGTCCAGTGCAATGCATGGCACATAGTTGGTATTTAATTAACAGAGTCATAGTCCCTGGGGTTTTGGCGGGGGGGTGGGGGGGTGGGGAAGGCAGGGTAGGGCATGCATCAGGTCACCTCATGCTTACCATGTACCTAGCACACAAAAATTTTTATTGTATACACATGTGAATTTTTGGAAAAAGTGAACTTTGCACTACTTTTGGCATAATTGGCTTGAGTCTTTGGTTGGAGATTTTCCATATAGAAGAAATGATTCTATTACTTTATGTTTGTTTACCCCAACAGCGAATACTGATTTTTCTGAATTATATTTGTTTTATGGAAGTCTCTTTCTATTCATAAAATGCTTGCCAATAAACACGAGTTGTTAACAAATGTCTGAGTATCCCAGACTATATAACTAAAATATACCAAACCATCGCTCACATTTCAAACTTTATATAATGGCATCTAATTATCTGCTCTTTTCAACAAAAGCTTGGTGATAGCTGAGATGATCCCAAGGGCAGTGTCCAGTCAAACATGGTATGCACATTAATGCAACAAAGAGGTCATTGCACAGAGGGTAAGTGCGGGGGGTACTTTTGTATAACAGGGTGACTTAATATGTATTTCTTCTTCTAACACCAATAGCGTATTTAAAATACTGAATTTCAATATACTAAAACTATGTGACACCAACAGATTCTCCATAAAACAGAATCAAATCTCATAGACAAAGCAGACAAAAGTATCTTCTTTATCTCCCTACTAGGCACACTCATTACAGACACAATAAAAAGATGAATTAAGAGGCAGCTGACTAAACCAGTTATTTTTAACAACAAAAGATCCATTGAACATTTCCATAACTGTGGTGTCATTTAGAGCCTTAACTTAATTTGAAATATCAATTCCTATGTACTGAAGTGAAACTAGCTTTGCCAAGGGGCCCAGCTTGCAGAAAAGTTGGCATTTTTAAATGAAAATATATTATAATACTAGCATCTTTCCACTCACTCCTCCCACAAATTACTCATTCAGACAGCTTGTGAACTGGATTTGTAACTACTGTTATGTCTTACAAGTACAAAGGAGAGCAGGCCTGGTGGACTTCACTGGTTAATTATAAACACATGATGTCAGATCTCACATGATGTTCTATTGGCTGGGTTTCTGTTGCTCAGCGCTCACAAATACTAACTATGCACTTTCAGATCTCTGAAAAGTATCATTTCTTGGGTATTAGATCTCCAGATTGTCCAGTAGACAATATTTTGGATATAACTTGGGCATCAGTGAAGTTAGAGGGCTTTTGATCATGACCCACCCAAATTAAGTTTGAATGACCTCCTGGGAGCAGATATGATCCATTGGACTGCTGTGAGCACAGGTTCATTTTAAATGACAGGGATAAAGTAAAAGTTCTTCCCTTTCATGCCCCCTTTAACGTCTAGTTAGTGCGCTGTGAATATTGTGGACTATTAGAAATGCATTTTTAAATTCACAATTTTCTGCTTTTCTTAATTATCTGTGCACACTTTTTCTTGTTAAACTGATACCCCAACACGGTGATAGAAAAGCTAGTGGTCAGCTCCTGCCAGTCATCTCAAAACTGTTTGGCACGGTGACGCCCCCTCTATCAGGGCGCGCAGCGCGGCAGGGTCGGTGTGCGGTGACTGTATATTAAGGGCAGATTTTCATGTGAATACAAGCACTGGCATTTAAACAGAGAAAAGCATTCATCTGAATCTAAACTTTCAATTATCCATTCAGGGTTTTACTTTCCTATGTTTGTCCTTTTCCTTTTCTTTCCTCAAGGTCATTTTCTGCCATTTCCAAGGGCATTTTAAATTTTACCAAGGGTCTTCTGTTGCCTGGTAGATGGAGGCCTAAATAATTATTTCTCAATACGGAAATGAAAGTTAGATGAACCTTGACATACCACTCAGGGTATAATTTATATCACCAGGAGTTATCTACTTTAGAAACTAAACAGTTAACCTAATCAGCTCAATTTATTGCTAATTTGGAAAAGCTTTCCCCCCCTAAGAGCATTCACTTTTCTAAATTCACTGCTCATGACCCGAGCCTTTTATCCATTGCAGTATTACCAACAGCTAATCCCTCTCACTTATTGATAATTGGACAAAACTGAACAACATGCCAACTCCTGGAAACGGCATGCCCTGAGGGTTCTATTCAGTTATTCCCAAAAAACCACAGTGGCTTCCAAGTTTGGTTCTTTTGTGGCATATCAATGGGAAACAAGTGAGAGATTTTCTCACTGCTTAGGAATTTCGCCAGTTCAAATCTGCTTATTATTCATTCTTTCCAAGAATAACATTCACAATTTTATAGTTCACAGATCTTTCTTTTCTTATACTTCCATGGGTTGTCTGCAACTCCTATTTATTGAAATAATTATTTTGGCGCATATATTTAAACTATGGTTGTACAATAAGCGTTTCTTTCAAAACTCGGTGTGTTCGTCGACCCCACGTACATGCGGAGGAGAGGAGCCCCAGCGTCTGGCCTTCGTGCAGGCTTAGCACAGAGTTAAGCTACAGGCACTATTTTCGATCTGCTTAATTAGTTCTTGAAATTATGGAGCCTATGACTTGAAGTCATGGAGAAACAAATGCAATACTTTCTTAAGGGAATATTTTATTAAATTTTAAAACTGTATTACAACATCTATGCAGGTTTAGGTAGTATTTTCTATATTTAAGCGTAATAAACATATTTAATGGCATCTGGGTGCGTGAAACAAGCTTTTGGGGCATATGTTAGGAAGCGAGGACAAAGACTTTGGCAACTGAATTACAGAATGAAATTAAATGCTTACAATGGGGTGGCATTCAGAGATGCTCACAAAAAGGGTACAATGCAGTTCACACATTCAGGGCTTGAATTTATGCCCTTTCCCAATTCAGTGGGGAGTGCTAGCTGCGTTTCAGTCCCTCCGCAGGCCATCGGGAAAGGGGAGCCCAGCAAGGCGCACGCATGCCCTCTGCTCGGCTCCCCCATCGCGCCCTTTGAGGTTTGCACCCTAACATGACCATGTTTTCTGACAGCCATTACTTCACATGTTGATTTCCCTAGAAGTCTGATATTAAAACACAGATGGGAAGCCATGCATTTTATTAAATGTGAGCACTTATGTTTAGAAGGATTGGGAAAGTGGCCCATATATATGAATTCAAATGACACTCAAAGTTAGAAAATTGGCCATTTAAGGAAGACAACTAACTCAAGACGCAGGAAAGAAATAAACGGAATGAAAAAAAAAGAAAGAGAAGTGTGACAATCACATGAAGGAAATGCTGTGGAAGTTAAAATTGTGTGGCTCCATTTAAAGTATTTAAATACCTCTCCTGACTGACTTTTTAAATCTTTTTTTTTTAAATATGTTTTTATTGATTTTTTAGAGAGAGTGGAAGGGAGAGGGAGATAAAAATATCCATCGGTTGCCTCCTGGGGATCGAGCCCACAACCCGGGCATGTGCCCTGACCAGGAATCAAACTAGGACCTCTCAGTCCATGGGGCGACCTCAATCCACTGAGCCATACCAGCTGGGTGACTGTTTAAATCTTTAAAATGTTAGTTATACACAGTTCTCTGTCAGATTGTTGACACTTTCCAGTTGAGTTGCTTTATTAACTAACTTACCAGCCCAGATGTTAATATTCATTCACTCAGTCATTTACTTGTCTACCAAGTACATTTTGCCCCTTGCTCTGTGTCAGACACAAGGGAGTAAGATCTTCCCATGGAAAACATTTATTTCACAAGATGTAGCAAAGCCATGGTGTGTTTTCATCAAGGAGAGAGTCTAGTGGTGAGAGAAAGGGACCCTTCTCAGTCATCCACATATCAGGTGCTCCATGGAGAAGACCAGAGAGGCATCATCGGATCGTCAGCATTTGTCCCTGGGTTCTTCCAGAAAATCAAGTCTTAATGGCTACAGCATCCGTCATCTGTAATACATGAATCTCTCTCCCATTCCCTCAGATGTGATTAGTTGTGTGTCTTGGGAGACTTGATAAAATGACCTAAAGTTCACTTCATGCCCGTGGTTTAGATGAGGACCTCAGGCGTGAAAGGGCGTGGGCTCCATCGTGCCCCCTGTCCAAGTGGGGTAAAAACAGATAGACAACAACGACAAAGTGAATGTAACACTGTATTAGTTTTGGTTATTTGGTTTATGTACTAGAAACAATTAAACCATATTGCATTCCTATGTGGCTTATTTTCTAAGCCCTGTCACTCTCCATACAGATCCACATTTCACAGCTGCCTTGACGTGCATTAGGAAGCCAGCCTTTACGGATTGGTCTCTGGCTGGCAGGAGGGCTCTGCAAAGGGAGGCGCCAGTGGGACTGCGGTGGGAGAGGTCCGGGAGGCTTCTCCCAGCATGCGCGGCCCTGCGTTGCTAGGCGTTGCTAGGCGCAGCCTCCTCCGCCAGCTCCTGCCGTGGGAGCCTCTTTCTTTCCTGGCCCCTGAGGGGAGATAACAGATCGAGGGCAGTAAATCCATCCCTGGTTCGAATCCCACCTACACCTCTTACACTCCTCACTTCAACTGGCTGTAAGGAAGGAGTCCTCATTACTTCAGGACGCTGCCGATTCAAATGCAAAGAGAACACTAAGTGCTGACGTTCCTGATATTGTGGCACTTAGTCGAGTTTGCATTTATTTGGGAGAAAGTGTGCTTTAGGTAGGTTTGAAGCTAGTTCTCTTTTGATTCTAAGCTATACTAAATCTTTGTACCATTTGACACAAATTGTTTTAAAAAAATCAGTATTTATCTTTGGGTTTATTTTAATGACACGGGAAACTATTTCCACTTCGTGTTTCATGTAGCAGAGGATCTCTAACATTCTGTTAACCGGTGGACATGTTCTAAGGCTTTGTTTCGGGGCCTATTTCCAGGGCCCCGTCCCTCCTTCACGATGGAGCCCCTTACCTGCATCTCATTGGAAGAACCTGTGCGTTTCAGACCTTCCGCCTCCAGAGTCTCTCCCGAGGCTGCAGGAAGGCAACACGCCTCTACCTTTCATCATACTAATATCACTGGCATGACTATTCACCCCAAAAGGAAACAGGAAGATACTAGTCATTGGCTTACAATTTTTCTATTCAGGAAACATCAAATTTGAGAAAGACATTATGCAAATAAAACACTTCTTAAGCTTATTTTTCTCCTGTTTATTCCAGTAAATAAATGCAGTGGCTAACACAAAGATAATTTCTAACAATGAGGAAAGATGCCTATTGCTTACTTTTCTCCTGAGGAGGTGATTTCTGGTCTTGAGAATTACATAGCATTTAATCTCTCAATATTTGCATTTTTATGTCTGACTCAATTTATCCCAACAAAATAGTACATTTCAAGGCCTGGATTAAGGTTTGGGTAGAATACCAAGAAGTCTGCCATTGTACCTTACATTGTCTTTTTAGTGCATATTCATATTGTAAATTTGTTTTCAACTTGACTTAGTTTATTACATTCAACAATGAGCTTTATTTTGTAAACCACACACTTTTACCAATTTGCACATAAAGCAACTACTAGTACCACTAGGCAGCCAGTTGAAATAAGCATAGAAACGTAAGTAATAAGTCATGTTATCCCACAAATCTTTCCTTTATTACTGCAGGGTACACAGACAATGTTATGAGGAGTCTTTGTAATTTCATTCGGAGTAGGATTTTGCCCAACTGTCCAGAAGCCTATAATTGAAGCTGGGGAAACAGACCCCAATATAGTTATTTTCAGTAGATGCTAAAGTACTTCATTCTGATCAAATATAATTAAAAATATATAGAGGGTTCAAATGGTGATGGAAGGAGACTTGACTTTGGGTGGTGAACACACAATACGGTGTTTAGATGATGTGTTGTAGAACACTGCACCTGAAATCTTGTAATTTTGTTCACCACAATAAATGTAATAACAAGGAAAAATATAATGGAAAGTAAAAAAAAAAAAAATGACAGAATTTCAGAAGTAGGATAAACATTTTATAGTAACTCAATTCTTTAGTTTTCTTAGTTACCAGTAGTCAAAGGCAGAAAAAGAGAGTTAGCAGTCAAAGAATATTTCTAGCCAACTTATTCAATTTAGTAATTGGACACCAAAGCTGCCTGTTATGGGTGATGGTGTCCAAGATCAAACTGCATTTGATGAGAGAGAAATACACACAGCACCAAACACGAGGGATCTGACAGCGAGGTGAGGTGAAGGGAGCTCTCCAGCACCCTCTCCCCATGGCTGCACCCCGATCACAAAGCCGGGTCAACCCTGCAGCCTCCGCCACGCCAGCTCGAGAAGCAGGTCCGGAAGGAAAGTGTTAAAGCAGTGGTACTGTTTGAACAGGGCTGCAGAGCTCCTATTAAAATGGCAGTACTATAAATGTTCTGGTGTTGTCAGGAATGTTCTGTGGGATGACACTGTGCTGTGATTTGTACACACAGCGGACCAGAGTTGATGGGTGAATGAAATGATCCATAACCCTCTCTGACACATTTAACACAGTTCAGCTGCACACAGAGAACAGTCCATCATTTGCACCCTTCTGTGAAAACTGGCTTTACCAAGTGTTTCAATGAAATATGTGCGACTTCCCATTTAAATTAGTACCACATGAACCATGAAGAGCACCACAGGTATCTGTTGTAGTACCAGCCCAGCGCAAAAGTGGCCTGTCTTGTAATGCTCTAACAGGAAAGACATACAACCATTCATCTGTAACATATTAAAACCAGAAGAAATAAATTACTCCATAGATGAAGAATTATTGCTTGTGAAGAAAATGTGCAAAGGTAGTCCTAAAAAGCAGCTTTTGCTAAAAAATTATCGCAACAGCATTTGAATTCTTAATGCATATTAAACTGAGCACTGATAACCATAAATCATCATTTTCAAATGCATGAAATCGGGTTAAAGCTCTAGCAGATACTTGTTTTACATCTGCACCACAGTTCTAGCCTTGGCACCGAGAGGAGACTGCCTGAGTTATGCCAAGAGTCAGAGCGTCGGTAACAAAGGCAACAAGGAAAAGAGTAGGTGCCTGTTGTTTTAATGCCTATTTTAAACATGAGATCATCTAAGTGGGGTAAAGGGCAATGTATCAAGGAAGCAAGATCTCCCTCTGCTAGGAAAAACAGCACTACTCCAGTAACAGCCTAAAGAATGAGAATCATCTTTGCTGAAATATGTGACTTAACTGCAAAAACATAGCAAGACCCATAAACCCATCCCAGTGCATACCAAGTGCATTTCAACGAGACATAAACGATTGCAGTCCGCTTACCCTGCTTCCCAGGAACTTTAAATGCTTATACAAAAGGATTCATAACAGAGTGATTGGTTGGGTTATGACAATAGATTAAATACTTTGCTAAATGTTTCACACCCATTGTCTCTTATCATCCTCACAATAGCCCTTTAAGTAGATGCTTTCACTGGCATCCTTTTCCAGATCAAGAAGTCAGGCCCAGGAAAGGGAGGCAACAAGTTCAAAGTCAGCCGGTGAGTCCTGGAGTCGGCACGTGGCTGCGTGTTCTGGAGGTTTCCAAGTGTCCCCATGACAACGTTCTCGTTCAGTTCTCACAGAAGCCCATGACGCAGACCGGGCGTTTACAGACGGGAAGCCCAGTTTGAGAGGGGTGACACAGGACAGGGCTGCAGCCAGGGCCTGAGCCCACTGTGCTTCCCGCAGTGTCTCTGGGCTGCTCCAGAGGTGGGAGGCCTGGCAAACCCACCAAACCTGTGTGGCTGTTCTCTCCATTCTCTTCCTTAACGGTTGTCCCCCTTCTCTTTCCATTCGAAAAGGAGAGATCTTTTTATTAATGTATAATGTGGCTTAATAAATTTAAGTGCAGTTTCTGTGAAAGTATTTTTCTATTATGTCTACTATGTGTAATGGAAAATAATCATACACAAATAAATAATAATAGATATCTTTTCCAGGCCCATGTAAAATTGTATCTTAGCGGCTATTGTTTTAAGGCATCTTGCCATCTCATGTTTGAGATGGGCCTTCCCACTCCAGCACTGACTGCGTTTCTGTGGGACGGAGCATGTACAAACAGGCTGAGTGCGGGCCATCTTGTAGTGTACTGAGTAGGTTTGTAATGGCTATAAGTTCATGACAAAAAAATTTCCCAATAATATTAACACCTTAAAAGGTAGAAAGTAGAGCTTGACCAGTGTGGCTCAGTGGATTGAGCATCGTCCCATGGACTGAGAGGTCTCGGTTTGATTCCCCGTCAGGGCACATGCCCGGGTTGTGGGCTCGATCCCCAGTGGGGGGCGTGCAGGAGGCAGCTGGTGGATGTTTCTCTCTCACATTGATGTTTCCTATCTCTCTCTCCCTTCCTCTCTCTGTAAAAAAATCAATAAAAACATATTTTTTAAAAAGGTAGAAAGTATATTGATCAAATAATGTTACATGCCTTTTTTTTCCTTTTGTGGTTAGATTCACCTCACCCAAGTTAAACTGTGTTGCCAATACCAAACCCACGGCCTAAATGTGCAAAGCTTTCTTCACACGCACCACCGGATGTAGCAGGCATGGCTCTGTGAATACTCCATCAAAGAAAATGTAATTATAAGCAGCAATGTATCAGAACTGCCACTGTTAAGTTGGAAGCCACCTACTACATAAAGTTCTGTCATGAGATATCGAAAGAAAGGCTCAGAAGCCATATTGCGTATATGTACTGCAGCTTTGGCTGCACTGGGTGAGGAAGGTGCAGGGATTGAGAAGTACAGATTGGGGTGCAGACCAGTCACGGGGATGTAAAGACAGCGTCGGAAATGCAGCAGACACTATTGTGACAACTGTGTGTAGTGCCAGGTGTGTGCTGGAAACATCAGGGGAACACTTTGCAAAGTACATGCTTGTCTAACCTCTATGCTGTACTAATACAAAAATAAATCGATAGCCCTTTAAGTAGATGATTTTACTGTTATCATTTTCCAGATCAAGAAGTTAGCCCAGAAAAGGGAGGCAACAAGTTCAAAGTCACCCCGGTGAATCCTGGAGTCAGAACTTGGCCGAGTGTTCTGAAACTAATAGAAAATAATATTAAATGTAAAAAATATATACATCTTTGATTAAATTGAAAAAGCCATAGCACTTACCTGAATGCAATCTAAATCGTCCGAGTACTGGACAAGGCCCAGGCAGCACTGGTAACTCCCCGGGAACCGCGAAGTGAAGAGCTCGTGTGGGAGTGGGGCCCCGAGGCCGTCGCGCTTCTCATCCAGGGCTGTTATCCAGTCCTCTCCAATGCAAATGCTATCCAACAGAGAACAAAATGAAGTGAAATTTGATAAAACGCTGCAATTATGCCATTCCTCAGTCAGAGGAGCTGTGTGGATGAGGTTGTCCTGGGATCTACTTACACACTGTAGGTATTCTGGCAAAGAAAAAAACAAAGCAAAACACTGTCTCTTGCTATTCATACTTACTTATAATTTAATTTTAAACCAAAAATGCAAAGAGAAGCACATTAACCGCAAAAATTAGGAGGAATATCGTGGGACCCCAGTGGCTGCAGGAAACCCCTGGAACCCACGAAGAGGCTGGAGAGGGTACATGAAGGAGCGCCTTCCGGGTGAGGGCGGAGCTCACAGAACAAGACATGGGCTACTGGGGAACCAGTGACCCCTGCAGATGTAGGCATTAAACTTGCCTAAAATGATAATCCAGGAATGATACAGACAGCAACCCTGTAAATAATCTCAAACAGATTATTTAGTTAAGTGGAGCAGCATGGCATTTCCTGCCCAGGCCAACTAATGGCTTCTCTTCTCTGTGTCCCTTCATTGCCATGCCTACATCACCAGGGCACAGTTACCGGTGTGATGGGCTGTTTGAAAAGCACCCACATTTCTATAGGTGTGTTTCCTGAAGAGATCGTCTCACCCCCAGAGCTAGAACCAAGTCATATAGTGAACAGATGTCACACTGACTCGAATATCAGTGTGAGTCAGTAGTGTGAACACACGTGCCTACACGGGTGTGTGTGTGTGTGTGTGAGTGTTTGAAAGCACAGAGAAGCAGGATGGCATTTCATATTTAAAATCTAACTCCCAGGCTTCTATCTCAGGGGGAGGGGCACCATTTTCAAAGGTATAACAAAGTTGATAGGGATTCAAACTCGAATTATGTATTTCAGTCTAAACCTGTGATATGCCAATTCTACTTTGATACTTTCATCCATTTTTCTGTTTCCTTTGCTTTAGGTCTAGACACACCCGAAGCATCCCATTTTCTTCCCGGCTCCAATTATCACCAGCCAGTTACTACCACATAATTGTCAAATGGTCTCTTAACCCTACGTTGGTTATTCATGCATCGGAGTTCCCTCCTGCTCCCTTCTCAATTACACTGCCCACACCTCATTACCTTCCTCGATCTTTCCCAGTGAGATCCACTGAGAACCACGGGGCTCCTCGGTTTTCATTCTCTAAGTATCTCTCTGCTCCTCTTAGCTCTTACTCTGATTAAATTTCCTGGCAACTCTGACTGAGGATTTACACTCCAGCTAGTTTCTCTCTGGCTTTGGTTCTTCATGCCCTCACTCACCCAGTACCTGCTGTTCTTATTTCCCCCAAATCCCCTGTCCTGGGGTCCATCCTTCATATGTAATTTTGCCTATTGTGTCAAAACAAAATGTCCCACGATGCAGTGTATTGAATTCCCGTTCACGTGTGTCTGTCTTTCTCTTCCTCACAGCCTTTAATCCTCGCCTGTCTATGTTAACTCCACTATTCTCGCTGATTACAACACTCGTTATAATGGCTAACGTATGATTATCTAGGAGGCTGTTTTTTTTTATTTCCATAAATATTATATCTTTCATTCTGTCCAGATTTTGTCATTTCTTTCTTCACCTCTCTGAGTACTGACACTGTTTTGTCCTGTCAACGTCTTGAATCCGTTGGCGTTTCCAAGCTATTCTTCCTCTTCACTCTCCGCGTAGTTCACTGACGTGCATTGCAGAGGTCATAGATTCAAGAGCCGTTTTAACTGGGTTTAAATTGATCAAATCACTTTTGTACACAGGAATTTTTTAAAAACACGATGCGTAATTGATTTTGTTGTTTTGTTGGTGACAGGGAGACAGCTGCTATAGCTGATGCTGAATCTTTGTGAGAAAGTTTAGTACATTTTTAAATTGTATTTTTTAATTTAACTTATCAGAGTTATATTAGTTAATAAAAGTATATAAGTTTCAGGGTTATAATTCAATAATACATCATCTGTATGTTGTATTGTGTGTTTACCACCCCAAGTCAAGTCTCCTTCCATCACCGTTTATCCCCCTTTACTCTCTTCTCTGGGAATCACCATTCTGTTGTCTGTCTATGAGTTTTGTTTTGTTTTTTCTTAATCCCTTCACCTTTTTCACCCACCCCTCTCTACCTCACCACTCTGACAGCTGTCAATCTGTTCTCTGTATCCATGAGTCTGTTTCTATTTTGTTTGTTAGTTTATTTTGTCCATTAGATTCCACATATAAAATCATATGGTACTTCTCTATGTCTGACTGGCTTATTTCACTTAGCATAATACTCTCCAGGTCCATCCATGCTTTTGCAAATGGTAGGATTTCTCCTTTTTTAACAGCCGAATAGTATTCCATCATGTAAATGTACCACTTATTGAAATAGTTGAGGTCTGAAAGAGATGAGGATGGAAGGAAAAGGAATATCTCTTAACTTATATTTTGGAAAATTGTTATAACCTCAGAGATAGAATAATTATATGCCTACTTGTGTGTATGTAGTATGTGTATATAATATAACTATGCCGGATTTTGTAACAAGATCTATTATCTAATACAATACAGTTTTAAAAAATCTCCTGAGGCTTCCATGCAGGATCTGCTTCGGCAGGTGCAGCCTCGGCGGCGAGGGAAAGAACTCCGTCCTCCGCAAACTCGTGGAGATCCATCGCGCAAATGCCCTGCCGGTATGTGACATCCCATCTTCGGTCTTGTTTACTTTGTTTGTAGTAAATTAGCACTTTGGCAACATGCCCTTGAAACAGACTTCATTGATACAAAAATGTGTCTGATCTGGCCAGCAGGAAAAGAAAGATGAATAATTCCTCCTAACAGTGATTTCAGGGAAATTCCATGGAGGACATGGTTAGGGTAATAAGATAGTCTAACTCCCAAACCAATGCATATTCAATGAATTTTGCAGTTTTCATCTCAAATTGTTTAAAAGTTACTAATGATATTTTTTAAAGCACTGTACTCATTCATGAAGTGATCTATACCAAAAACCCAAATAATGCTCAGTTAAAATGGGATTCATTGTAAGCTCATTTGGTCTGAAGAGACTATTTTCATACAGAGAATTTCCTCTCCAGCAATGAGTGGAATTACCCTAGGAAGGTACCTGCTACAGTGGCATGTACCTGGACACTTCACACATCTTCTTTAAGGAGGATCATTCAGAGTGGTCTTTAAAGACCGAGGGTATGGAGAAATACTGCCAGCCTCAAGGGTTTTATGCATATTAACAAAATGTTTTCAAAAAGCAGAGAAAGCATACTTATCTGCTAATATAAAATAGCCAAATTTGGAACAATGGTATAACCTGCCTTTACAATGACCTTGGGGAAGCATCTAATATCAACTATGGCACCCAGTACCAGGGTCGGAAAAACTGCATCAACTGACGTGAGACAAAGTCTAAATCATTTTTCTGTTCAAGATTGGTGTTTCAAACAAAATATTTTTGATATTTCTGATTAATAAAATATTTATAAATAAACATACATTGAATCCTTACCGGGTAAATTGTAGGTTAAAAATTACATATGCTGAATTTTATTTCCTATTTTGGAAATAATTTACTGAAAAGTAATTCAGGTAAAGGGAGAAATAGATTGGACTGAGTATTCAGGTGTATAATGCACTTCTTAGCTCTATCTTTCAAAACATCTATCTACACCTATACCTATTTTTTATATCTATATACATTGATATTTGGGTTTTAAATATTTTGTAACATTTGAGTTTTAGTGATATTTTCCACTCTAATTGGGAGAAAGGAGAATTGGAAAAAGTAAAAATTCCAGAATATTTCAAGTAGAGAGGAGTCTGATATGTAAGATGTTCATTCCAAATATGCTGAGTACATAGAGAAAACTAGCTCTGGATTAAGAAGTTACATTGACCACACACACACACACACACACACACACACACACACGTGCACCGCACATTCAATTTTCTCATTAGTGTCAAATGAAAATTCTTCAGTTTGATGGCTTGTCAAAGATACAACAGGCTACCTGTTTTTGTTTTTTATTTTCAAATAATCTCTGGAATTTAATTTATTAAAAGTTCTATACATATCCAATGAGACATAAACATTTCTATTCTGTATTGTATAATTCAAGAAGCTGTTATAAATAAGTACATAAGACAGAAGTTATGGGCCATAACTGAAATGAAGATTCACATAAACAGGTATGCTATTGTGTTTTTTCCCGTAGATTTTTTTAAAATATGGTGTAAATAGTCATAGTCCAAGTTAGTGATGAAAGAGAACAAAAAACAAAGTCAGGAAGGAAATCCTCGATTTCTGATTATTATTTAATATTAGTAGGCCCACTCTAGGAATCCATCTCATATTTCTATTGCAAATAACATTGACAGACATTACATTTGGGATTATGGACACAGAATATAGCACCAAATAGCATTTCATGTAAACTTCATTGTTTTATAAAAAAGGAAATAACCAATCTTTAATAAAAATAATTTTTAAAATATTCCCTATGAATTTCAAAACTATTCAAATCTATGATTATAACTTTTAGTATAAGGTGGTTTTAGATGTTAGCTTCCATATTTGAAGTAGTGGAACTAATTTTTATTTGAACAGTAGGTATTGTGTGTGGCACTGGATACACAGGAGTGAGGAAGAGACCTACGACTGAGCATTCACAGACGCACAATGAAAAGGGGAATATAGTAAACAGCGAACGCTTACATAGCTAAGATGTTATATAAAGTTATGATAAAGTCTACACAGGAAAAGCACAATGCATGTTAAGATACATTAACAGGGAAACCTGACTTAGTTTAAGCACTGGGAAGGCTTCCCTGCGGATGTGAAAATTAAGCTAACATCTGAATGGTTACTAAGAATTAGCAGCAAAAAGAATGGGGGGAAAGTTACATAATTTTGTGCTTTGGAAGCTATAATTCAGGATTCAGAATTTTTTTTTTTCTCTGAGGTTGGAAAAGTCTTTGAAGGGTTTTTTACATGACGAGATTATCATTTTAAAAAATATCATCATAAGTACTATGCATAATTGAAGGCTCCAGAATTATGCTATCTAATCTGGTGCTCTCTCTCAACATGAGGTTACTGAGTACACGAAGACAGACTAGTATGCATTGAGGTGAGCTGTAAGTATGACATATACACTGGATTTTGAATATTATGGAAAAAGAAGAAAGTAAAAATGCCAGTTATTATAGAGGTTAGATGTCAAAATCATATTTTGGATACATTGGGTTAAATAAAATGTATTAGTGAAATTAATTTCATCTTTTTCATTTGCTTTTCAATGTTACTTTAGTGAAAAATTATGTACGTGGAGATTTCTGCTTTGGACAAGGGGGCGTAGATTTTACATCCCGCTCCTCCCTGCTGAGTATAACTTGGAAGCTTGCAAATCATGTACGAAACAGCGAAGGGGGGCTCTGTGGGAAGGAACGAGGAGGAGGAACATACTAGGGGCGTTGGCACTGGGAGGACACGACAGTGGCAGGGTGTCACACAAACCCAACCAGTAGAAGAAAGTCACCCAGGCCCGGCATTTTCTAAACACTAACAAGACACATAACGTGGCCAGGTAGGCTCATTCCTTCTCATGACTGAATGAGAGACCAGCTGACAGAATTAAGAGATCTCATTAGTACCACCCAGGTGCATCAATTGGGAGCTGATAATAAAAGAGCAAAGGAAGAGTTATCCTTCCCCACCAAACTGGAGACTCTCCTTCATCAGAAGGAGACATTGAGTAGTCAGAAGACAAAGGTGATAAGCAGCCCCAGCCGGGAAGCAGTCATGAGCCAGACGCTCCCTTCTCCCACTAGAAACACCAGGTGCCCCGTCTGAGGAATCTCTGCCATTTCCAGCAGCACCAGTAGTAACCAGTGAGAGAGACTGACAACAACCAGTGAACTGAGCAGACAGAATAGCACCACAAAGGTTCTGAAAATTAATTGTTAAAACCACAACCTACAAATGCAGGCCAGGATCTGAGAACAAACATAATAGGAGACAGCATTCTAAAATAAAAGATGTAAATTGAACTCAGTTTGATACAACAAACAAAATGTCCAGAATACAAATGAAAGTCACCTGTCATATTAAGAGCCAGGAAAATCACATCTGAGACGAAAAGCCATCAACTGATGCCAACACCGAGATAAATCAGATGCTGGAATTTTTAGGAAGCATTTCAAAGCACCCATCGTAAAAATGTTTCAACAAATAATTATAAAGTCTGTTGAAACCAATTAAACATTAGGAAAACGTTAGCAACAAAATAAAAAAGTTAGCTGTGGTTATAAAAGGAAAACATGAGAAATCCTTGTGGTGATGGAACTATTCTGTACCTTGACTCTGTGGTGATGAACCCACATGTGGTTAAATTGCAAACAACTAAATGCACACAACGTAACCGAACAAAAACAACAAAAATGTAGGTTTGGCTGCCTGCTGCAAGGAAAGCCAAACTCGCGATGCAGGTGCTGGTACAAAAAGAAAGAGGTTTCATTTAAGAGTCACATGACCTGGGGAATGGCAGACCCCCATCTCAAAGACCAATCTCTCTCCATCTCAAACATAACCCTCTCTTCCGGTTCAAGCCCTCCATTCTTATAGGGAGCTTTTTTCTCTATCAAATTATCTTGCTAGCACTCGGGGCCCTATCCATTCACCTTTCTAGTTTTGGGCACGGTCACTGTAAGAACCTCCCTCTATCATCTTGGCCAGTGGAGGAGACTCCCTGGCACTCCGACTGACTGTCTCCAGTAACAACTCTGCCCTTTGAAACTTTGGACCCTTGTGATCTTACAAAGGGATGCATGAAGGTCTCATCTTCTGAAGTTTCTTCCTGTTAATGGGCATAGTCTATCCCCAGGTCAGAGATTCTTACTACCTACTAAAAGAAGAGGGGGTCAAGAATGGCGGCAAGCCTTTCTGGGAGGGAGAAGGATTGCTGTCTTCAGAAGGTGGCATACGTGGTGTCTAGAGGATGGCACTGCTGAACAAGAGAAGCTGGCAGACTGCTTCATATTTCAGGAGGCGATATTGCCGTTAGGCTTCCAAAGTGAGACCTGTTGTGCAGACAAACAATCAAGTCTTTAGAGAGGGATATGCCTGGGAGTGCAGGGGGAATCGCAGGGAAACAGGTAACTGGAGAGACTAGAGGGTCCCCATGATCTAATCCTGAGCGTAGCTTTGGGTGGCAAAGCCAACAGCAGGATGAATTTGTCAAGGAAGCCACTGTCTGGAAAATGCAGAATAAAATAAAAAGCAGCATTGTCACTTAGCTTTGGGAAGTGCTGTTCCTTTCCAAAAGAGGACTTTACATCTCCTTTGGGAGAGCAGGTCCAGCTTTCCCTTGCGGTATTAACAGCAGCAGAGAGATCCAAGTCCTTCTCAGGCGGTGCTGACTTTACCCCGATTCCCACGAGCTGTAGGAAAGAGTGTGTTGTCATCGGGACTGCTCCATTGCCTGGCTAACTGCTGTTCAGGACCTCGAGTCTTCCAAGTCTTTAGTAAGACTTAGTCTCCCAGAAAGAACAGGTGTAAGGGCTCGTCAGACAGGTAGATGGACCTGCAATGAGCAAACTTGTGCAAAATTGTTAGTGTTCGCCCCAGGTGTTGTACATAGGGTTTGCTTTTTTATTTATGTTCTAAATCTAAAGGGTGTGTTTCTCAAACAGAAACGTGGAAGGGTCTTCCATTAACTATTTCAAAACAGCTTAATTCAATCCCACTTTGGGGCATTACCCTAATTGGGAGCAAGACCATAGGGAATGCCTGGTCCCATTTCATATGGATTCTTGGCATATTATCACCAGGGTCTTCTTTATTGTGTGGTTCATTTTCTGTAGCCTTCCCCATAGACTGAGATCTCCAAGATGCCTCTAGTTTCCATTCAATCTGTAGTGTCTGTCCAATCTTCTGAAAGATTTTTGAACTAAACAACAGTTCACTGTCACTTTGAAATGCTGGGGTTCCATTGCCCCAAATGGCTCAATTGACCTGCTCGTAGATCTTGGGTGAGAAGAGTTCACTTCCGGTTCCTTCTGGACAGTCAGGGGCATCTGGAGCTGGAGACCATGTTCTGGCCAGACTTCTACACAATGGCTGCTTCTCAGGGGAAAACGTTATTGTGTATGCAGCTTACAGAGTAAATCTTGGCCCAACAATGGCATGGCAGTCTGGCATGCAGAGAAAACTGTGCATACGTTTTTGATCCCCAAGCTGGCATTCTAGAGGTCGAAGGAATGCCTGTTTTTGTAATTGTCTGGTCACTCTAGTAACTGACACCACAGCTTAACTTTTCTTGGTTAGTTTTGGGCTTAGTTTTGTGAGTATGTAGCTCTGTATCTCTGAGGAAGTCAATTAGCTTGTTCCCCATTGTCAGTTGTACCAGGGCTCCTGTGGGGAAGGAGTAATTGGTCGGGAGGTATCTAGGGGAGCCTCTGGGCCTTCTCATTTGTCACTGGATTTGTCATTTCTTTCTAGTATTTCTCAGCAAGGGTGTCTATCCTTTTTATTTTTCTATTTGAGTTCCAGTGGCCCTCCTCTTTGCAACAGGCACGTTGATCAATGCCTAGTGTGTCTTTCCCATTTCCTTTCAGGTTCTGCCTTGTCTTCGTGTTTTCCCCACATCCTTTCTAAGAAGACAATGGCCTGATTCAGTGTCCTTGTTTCTCGGGCAAGGTAGATTTTGAAGGCTGTGTCCACCAGCTGAGAAGGGTTCATTCCCAATGTCACATCTAAACATTGGAACTTCCTTAAGTTTTTTTTACCATACAGACATTTTCTGGTGCCTGTGGATCAGTGTGCTTTCAACAGGCCTGATAGACCCTTTCTAAAAATTCAGAAGGGTCTTCACTCAGTTTCTATTGAATGGTCTATATCATATTCAGGCTGTTTTGTATAGGCACCCTTTTCTTACGCCCTTCCAATATGTGTCTTTTGTAATGTTCTAGGAAGGCTAGGTTCCTGCTATTTGGGTCCTAGTTGGGCTCTGTCAAGGGAATCATCCCAGTCTGGTTGGGGGTCCCATTTGGGTTCTCTTGATGGAGGCAACAAGCCTTTTCATTGGCCTTATTTGTAACTAGTCACTTTTCATCTGTTGTTGGCAGGATGTTAAGGAGAGCCTGTACGTCTGTCTTGTTTGGATGGTGAGTGGCACAACGGAGGTGATAGATCTTCCATTTTCTGAAGATCCTCCCTATATGAGGGGTTGTGATTCTTCCAATTCAGTACATCTGATATGGAAAATGCAGTATGAGCCCAGTAGTAGCCAGTGGGCTGGCCTTTCTGGTTTATTCCACCTATAGGGAATTGTCCTGCTCTGGATAAAGATGACCCCTGGCTAAAGTGGATGCCCTGCCCAGTCTTCAGTGGGGAAACCATTTCTTACCTCCTGCCAACCAATACCTCAAGTGGTCCTAACCAACCCAAATGGCACAACGTCCAAGTGGCAGGGATAGCCTAAGATAGCCTGCCAACTGGTTCTACAAATGGTCCTAACCAGATCTAAGTGGCACAAAGCCCAAGAGCCTGAGATAGAGAACCCCAGTGTGCACACTGGGGTGACTTATCCAGTTTTGGAGTCAGTCTGCTCCCCAGAAACCCATTTCCTTTCACTAGCCAGGCATTTCAGACAGCTGATGCCTTGCGAAGGAGTGTAAGGAAATTACCCAAGAAAAGCTCTTGGCAGCTTCTGGGAAATACCCATAGTTTCGTTCTCCTGGGGTTGGCCTGCCTCAGACAGCTGGGACCCAGCCTGAGCCCTCCAGGACTTACCGAGGTCCATCCTGTCCACCACAGTTGCCCAAAACTATAACCAAACAAAGAAAAAAAATGGAGTTCAGCTGCTTGCCACATAGAAAGCCAAACTCATGAGGCAGGTGCTCGTGCAACAGGAAAGACAGTTTATTCAGTAACCTGTGAGAATGGTGGATGGCCGTATCAAAGAACAATCTCTCTTCGTCTCAAAGACCACCCTCTCTTCCTGCTCAAGGCCACCATTCTTACAGGGATATGGAGAGGAGGGCATTTTTCTCTGTACAATCCCTTCACCTTTCCAGCTTTAGCATGTTCAGATCCTGTCTATATTTCTAGCTTTTGGTGCCCTCCAATTCACTGTTTATGATAACAACACCCATACACACACAAGTAAGTACAAGGAAAACTGGGGAAATCTAAATAAGATTGGTGGACTGTAAAGTAATGTAAATATCTTGTTGATATGATACTATAGTTTTTCAGAGTATTGCCATTGGGAAAACTAAGTCAAGAGTAAATGATGTTATGAATCTATAATACCTCAAAACATAATGTTTAATTTAAATATTACATATGTAAATAAAATCATATTTGCATTTCTTACTGCTGGTGTGCAGCAGTTAACACACCAGTTCAATGGGTTTGGCAGTAGCTTGGGTGAGAGGTGATGAAAGGATGAACTATGGAAGTGGCACTCAGAGAGGAAGGACATGCTGGAGATGAACAGAGGTCAATGACAACAGAACTCTTTGAACAGAGCTGCTGTATTTTGCTACATCTGGGTCTTCAAAACAAAAACAATAAATAAATGAAAATAGATACTTCTTTTTCCTGTCTGTCCCATAATAGGTATCGAATAGCTCATTTTTAAATGAAATGATTTAAAATGGAAATAGTTCAAACTTATAAAGATACCTAGGAACATAATCATTTGGGAGAAACATACAGGAATTATTACAGAAATGCTCTATGAATGTAATTGTTTGGGAGAACTTTCAGCAACACATGCTGATTGTCAAGACAACTCAATGTGGACAAAAAAAGCACAGTGTCTCCATTTGGGGTAATAATGTGTGTGCATATGTGTCTTTGTGTGTGTGTGTGTGTGTGTGTGTGTCTGTATATTTAAATTGACAAAGCTGCAAGAATTCATTAATCATGAAATACAAATTTTTTAACAAAGCTATTAATAAAACAATGGCATTTGTAAACATTAATATGGGCGTTATAGAGATGGAAGAAAGTTAAAGTGATACCTTCCATTCTGGAGATTATTCTCTGCTCACCTTGGTAAAATAGACCAGTATGAAAATTCCACTTCTGAAATGGTGGTATGAGGAGCTATGTAGATCCACTGCACTCTGAAACACACGTAACAGGTAAAAATTACAGAGTTTCTGGAAATTGTCCTAAGAACATACAGCAAATGAAACAACATTTAGTCCAGAAAATCTGCTCAATATTAATAACAACAGCAAGAGTCTGTGGATGACTCACTCATGCCCTACCTCCCGCCCTATCAACTCAGCTTGATGGAAGCTTTCTTTACTCCAGGTAAATGTGGCAAAGAATATGTGAATCCATCTTCCCTTAATTTCTGATCAGAGAATATAATATGTCACCTGGAGAAACAAAACACCAGCATTTCTCAACCTCTCCCACTCCAAGACGCAGAAGCTAAATTCTTGGTGAGTGTAGATAAGAGGTCAGGACTCCCTACCCCCACCTATTCCCCCACTAATAATTCAGAGAATCAACCCCAGGGTGACGGGCTTGCTTAGAGCACTGGAACTCTGATAGCCTCTACCCCAGCTTGCGTATAGATGGCATTCTACACCTGGAAAGGAAGTCCAAGAAGCCTCATATAAGAAACAATGTTTTATTAAGTGAAACCTAAGGGCGTTCTCTCAAACAATAAAGACTTTTCTTACTTTATTTTTATTGTTGACACTATTACAAATGTTTCCGTTTTTCACCCTTTGCCCACCTTCAGCCAGCCCCACCCCCTCTTCCCTTTGGCTATCACTACACTGTTATCTGTGTCTATGGGTTGCATATATCTAGTCCTTGCTAATCCCTTTACCTTCTTTAATCCTGTCCCCCCTTTTCCCTTCCCTCTGACAGCTATCAATCTGTTCCATGTATCCATGACCCTGTTAGTCATTTTGTTTAAATCATTAGAGTCTACATATAAGGGAGAGCACGCGGTGTTTGTCTTTCTCTGACTGGCTTATTTCACTTAGCATAATACTCTCCAGGTCCATCCATGCTGCCACAAAGATTAAGATTTCCTTTTTATTTTACAGCAGTATAGTATTCCATTGTGTCAATGTACCACAGCTTTTTTTTATCCACTCATCTACTGATGGCCACTTGGACTGTTTCCAGATATTGGCTATTGTAAATAATGTTGCTATGAACATAGAGTGCATATATTCTTTCAAACTGGTGTTTCAAAATTCTTAGGATATATTCACAGAAGTGGGATCACCACATATAAGAATAAACTCAAAATGGATTAAATACTTAAATGTAAGTTTTAAAAACCATAAAATCGTAGAAGAAAACATAGAATATCAGACATCTTTCATAGCAATATTTTTGCCAATATGTCTTCTGGGGCAAAGGAAATAAAGAAAAATATGAACAAATGGGACTGCATCAAACTTAAAGGCTTCTGCACAGCTAAAGAAACCATCAACAAAGTGGAAAGGGAGCCCACTGTATGGGAGAACGTATTCACCAATGACACATCGGATAAAGGGTTAATCTCCAAAATATCTAAAGAACTTATACAGCTCAACACCAGGAAGACAATCAAATTAACAAATGGGCAAAAGACCTGAATAGACACTTCTCCAAAGAGGACATACAGATGGCCAATAGACATATGAAAATGAAAAAAAATGCTCAATGTCACTAATCATCAGAGAGATGCAAATTAAAACCACAATGAGATATTACTTCATACCTGTCAAAATGGCCACCATCAAGAAAGCATTAAACAACAAGTGCTGGCAAGGATGTGGAGAAAGGGGACCCTAGTGCACTGTTAGTGGGAATGCAGACTGCTGCAGCCACTGTGGAAAACAGTATGGAGTTTCTTCAAAAAAATTGGAACTGCCTTTTCATCCAACAACAAAGATTTTTAATCAGCAAAAAAGAAGCTAGTAGTTCTATGACAGGAACAAGCTAAGTTATAAAACATTGTTTAGCAGAGAGAACTAGGGGAAAAGACACCTAAGAAGAGCCCTTCTAGTAAAAAAAAAAAAAAAAAACATAAAAGATGGGCCTGAAATACTGCCCTTATCTGAATATAGTTGGGTCAGATTGTGGAGCAAATTATGAGCAAGAGCACGGCTGAAAATAATAGAACAATCAGCCAGACATGCTTTATAAGCACTACTTTTACTGTGTTCCACCAATATTAGTATTTGTAATTTAAAGGTAAAGTTTTTCAGTGTGATAGAAAACCAAGATTCAATTATATGATGTCTACAAGGAGATCAACTTTAGATTCACAGATACAAATAGATTAAACCAAAGGACGAAAAATGCTCTATCAAATTTGCTCATATCCTATGTCTGCTGTAACAAATTACCACACCATGATTAGCTCAACACAATCCAAATTTATTTTCTCACATTTATGGAAGTCAGATGTCTGAAATAAATTTCACCGAGCCAAAATCAAGGTGTTAGAAAGATTGTGCAATCGCCCAGCCAGTGTGGCTCAGTGGATTGAGCATCATCCCCATGGACTGAGAGGCCCCAGTTCGGTTCCCAGTCAGGGCACAATTCCCAGTAGGGGGCGTGCAGGAGGCAGCCAATCAATGTTTCTCTCTCACATTGATGTTTCTATCACTCTCTAAAAAATCAATAAAAACATATTTTAAAAAATAAAATATAATTTTTAAAAAAAAGCTACACAATGAAGGCTGTATAGCAAAAGTTATTCTTTGCTTCATCCAATTTATGGTGACCACTGACACTTTTTTTTCCACTTTTGGCCACATAAATCCTATTTTTGTTCCTGTGGTTACACTGTTTTCTCCTCTTCTATGTATATCAAGTCTTCCTCTGTATCTCTCTTATAAAAAGAGTTATGCCTGTATTTAATTCCACCTGTATAATCTAGGATAATCTTCTTATGTCAAGTCCCTTAGACTAATCATATTTGCAAAGACCCTTTTTCTACTAAGGTAACATTTACAGGTTTTAGAAATGATGTCCTAATGTCTTCAGGTGACCATTTTTCTATCATAGCATACAAATAACAGCCATAAGAAAACTGGAATCACTATGCTAATATATCAGATAAAATAGACTTTAAAGGAGATATGTTGATAAAAGTAGAGAGGTTAACTTTATAATGGTGATCACTACACGAGGAAGGTATAATAATTATAAACATATAGGTACCTCATAACATAGCTCAAATTACATAATGCAAAATCTGACAGAAAATAAGAGGGAAGACTGAAATTAAAAATATCAACAACAACAAAAAATAATTGACATTACTAATGAAATTATAGAAATAAAGAAAAGATTATGGGGGAATAACATGAACATCTGTATGTTAATAAATTTGATAGTAAATAGAATAAAAAAATTCCTAAAAAGATACAAACTACTGAAAATTACTCACAGAGAAATAGAAAATCTGAGTAGACTTATAATAAGTGTATAAAAATTAATAGTATATTTATAAACTGTTTTAAAAAGTAGTTGAGGAGGGAATATTTCCTAACTCATTCTATGAAGCCATAATTTTCTGATACCTAAATCAGACAAAAGTATCTCACAAAAGAAATTACAGATCTCTTATGAATACAGAAAGAAAAATTTTTTAAATGTCTTATAAATATAGACATAAAAACCTTCAGCAAATACTAGCAAACAGAATTCAACAACATTTAAAGAGGATTGTACATTTTATACATAGAGGATTTATACAAGAAACAGAAGATAGATTTAATGTCCAAAAAATCAATTACTTGTTTTTATTATTTTTATTAATTTGTTTTTGTTACAGATGTTTCTCCTAAAATCAATTAATTTTTTTAAGAAAGTAATCATGTTAGGTAAAGGATAAAAAATTGTGGGTCCTGAATTGGACAGAATATAAGTTCTGTCAGTAAATTTCACCTGTTTTATCCACTGTGCTACTGTGCTTTGGCCTCTAGAACAAGGCTTGGTATATACTCACTCAGTACTATAATTGTTGTTGAATAAATGAATAAATGACAAGCACTTTGCTAAATACGTACCTATTTGATCATCTAAACAGTCATATCAGGTAAATATCATTGTATTCATGCTACACCAAGAAACCAAAATACTGGCTGATTTGTCACAGTCTGCATCTGTAAGATAGTAAGAAAAAGTTAATGTGTCTTCATCCATAGAACTAAAAATGTGGCAGCAGTGCCCTTGTTTGGCTCAGCAGTTAGAGTATTGGCAAGCAGACCAAAGGGTCTCAGGTTTGATTCCCAGTCAAGGGCACATACCGAGGTTGCAGTTTCGATCCCTGGCGCTGGTTGCCTGGTTGGAGTCATGCAGGAGGCAACCAATGGATGTGTCTCTCTCACATTGATGTCTCTCTCTCTCTCTCTCCCTCTCTCCCTCCCTTCCACTCTATCTAAAAATAAATAAATAAATAATAAAAAAAATCAGTGGAAAATATCTTTGGGTGAGGATTAACAAAAAAATAAAAAATAAAAATGTGGCAACAGTGCAATTAACCAGTGAAGGTACCCCTATGGATATTCAAAAGTAATGGGGTGTTAAAATCCCCTACTATGACTGTATTACTATCTCCTGATATCTTCTTTTCTACCTATAAAGATTTGCTTTACATATTTAAGTGCTCCTATGATGGGTTAATAATGTTTATAAGGGTCATAGCCTCTTGTTGGATTGCTCTCTTTATCATTATGTAATGTCCTTCTTTGTCTCTTATTATAGCCTTTGTTTTAAAGTTAATATGTCTGATATAAGTATTGCTACCCCAGTTTTTTGTCTTGTTTTGTTTGTTCCCATTTGCATGAAGTATCTTTCTCCACCCCTTCACTTTCAGTCTGTGTGTATCTTTTGTTCTGAGGTGGTCTCTTGTAGACAACATATATATGGGTCTTATTTTCTAATCTATTCAGCTACCCTATGTATTTTGATTGGAGCATTTGAACCTTTTATATTTAAAATGATTACTGATAGGTACGTGTTCATTGCCATAAATTTATTGTTCTTCTGGCTCTACAATTAGCCCTGATGGTCTAAAAGCCTTTCTTTACTCTAACTCTACCTTACTAGCTGTGTGACTTCCAGCAGAGAAGATAACCTCCCTCTGACTCAATGTATTCATCTCCAAAACAGTTACATTAGTAGTGTTTACTCCATAGGTGTATTAAATGAGATGATTTACACAAACTGTTTAGAGTAATGTTTGGCATTTAGGAACCACTCAGAACTCCTGCCCCTGATTCCCTTCAGCTATCAAAATGAAATCTTTTTCCACACATATTTCCTTACTTAATGATGAAGAAAAAGGGAAAGTGCCTCATCCTCAGCAAAGCAGAAGTCATTGCTGTTGTTGAAAATATTACTTATCACTATAATTCACACCGACCTTTTCCCTGGGCCACCCAGCCCTGGGGTGAAGTTTGGTGCCTCTGACGAGATTTCAGCTCTCTGTGCTACTCAGAACTTGCCTGTGTTGGACAAGCTCTTTAATGGAGAAGTAATGTTCCATAATTCCAGCTCTGACACTGCTCTTATTTACCTTAGTTTGCATTATGTCATCCCCACCAACCAATTACAGACCAAGGCATCTGTAGGTGGTTTTTAACGCCAATTATACATAGCGTTGTCATTGTTCTTCAAAGATACCAACTGCTTTAAATGGTCAAGGCAAGGAATCAAAGGCATGAGAATCAAGGATACTAAAGGACCTATTTCTTCAGAAGACACAATTCAAACCGTTGTTAGGTGCACATGATGAGAAAGTAACTCATCTGTATTGTTGGGTGAAGGAAACTAAAGGAGAAATTATTTATAAATATGAAAAAAGTTTATTTACAAGTTGTTGCTTTGTAAAATTGTTCTTACATAGATGGTCATCTTCTATATTTCCCATCTCACCCTCTTTTTTTTCATGACTTGTTGGAAGTAACTGAAGTTTGTGTCATACTTAGGTGTGTTCACTATTAGATAGTCATCTCTGAAAGACAGTAGCAAAATTATTTTTTGTGTTTTTTTGTCTGTTAAATTACAGTTTTCACTGAACATTACCTAATAGTAATCCTCTACAGTCTATAAACTCATAACCATCCTTCATGAGCTAACACCTCATTAAACCAGTGTCTTAATTCAGAATAGTGCATAATTCAAAACAACTGCTATTCCCTAGCCACAAAATTTTCAAAATTATCAAACAAAATATCAAGAAATCGAAATTGGCTAATTAAAGCTTTTTTTGTTGTTGTTCTTTGCATTTTGGTTTTAATGAGGTTTTACAAAATTGGTCTTGTATATTTCTACCATAGAGATCTAAATACCTCACATACAAATTTCTGTAATCTTTAAAATATACATTAATAGTTTGAAGAATTACCTATAAATTGTTTCATATTCTCATACATACACATCTATGTATACACATCTATATATAACTGTTTAGCAGATAAATTTCTGAGTTACAAAATATTATAAAAATTTAAATTAACATGTTAATTCATTACCACAAATGGTTTGACTCTTACAAATCAAATTAATCAAGAGAGTAGAAATCCTCATGGCATAATTCATCTATGAATCCCATGTTCATCTGTACAATACCCACAATACATAGCCAGGATTTTGCATATAATAGGTTTAGAATAAATATTTATTGAATATGTTAATAAAAAATACCATAACAGAGACCTGACAGAATGCAAGGAGAGAGAGGAAGTAACCGTGGCTCAGGGAAAATTTAAAGGCCATTAACAAAACTGGAAAATTTTAATGAAGGCAAAAAGACAAGATATAAAATCTAGCATTTGCATTTATTAAATACAGGTGGGAAAACCCAGGTGGCTAAAAATTTAAGATTCAACAAGAGATTTATATTATGAGAAAGTACCTTTCTTATTGACAAGCTATGACTGGGCATTTTCTAAAGTTTTGAATTTTACATCAATATAAAAATGGGAACTTCTCATACATGTTTGTATGCTACTGCAGTCTTTTCTTTCTTTATCTTCTATTTTTATTTTTTTGAATTTTTGTTGTTTGGCTTCTATCTCCCTTACACATATCTCTTCCATTCTTACTAGTCAATCCACAAACCACCCCAAGCAACACATGTAAAATACTAGTAGGTATTTGCTAATATGCTTTCATGTTCATGTGGTTATATAATACATACATATGGGTAAATACATGTACACTGTATAAAAATTAAATCATATACAGATTTCTCACCATTTTGCTCTTCATTCTTGATAATTGCTATTCACACTCATAAATAATAATTTATACCTAAGTATTTCTTCTGAATTCTGAATAGAATTTTATGCTTGATAGACTATGAAATATGTCATAAACAATAGTACAGTAATGACCATATACATTTAACTTATTGACCTCAAGGAATTCTGTTTCTGTAGTATAAGGAGTCCCAACACTGATTTTGCTTTCCAAAATATTGTAGTACCTTCTGTTTTCACCAGCAATGTGTCATCAGCCTCTCATCCCTACAGCTTCAGCTTCAGGTATTTGACCTTTGTCGTTGGTGGTGGTTTGAATAGGGATAAAATGTCTCATTGTTTCATTACTTATTACTTTGAAGTTTCATGCCTACTGGTATCAGTTTGTTCTTGTTTTGCATACATACATATCCTTTGACCATTTTTGTATTGGGTTGTTTTGTTTTGTTTTTATTTTAAGAGCTGTTTGTGTATTAAATATATTAGTTTTTTACCTTTTCTATTACTTTTTCAAATCTATTATTTATCTTTTCTATTGAATTTTGACAGGAGAATACCTTGCATGGGCATCTTTGGGTGATCAGTTTCAATTAGAAAGTTCTTCCCACCCATCCCCACCCTTCCTTGATTATGCAAATATTCTCTTAAATTTTATCACAAGAGTTTTCATTTTTTACTCTTCTTATACATGAAGCTTTAATTAACTAGAATTTATTTTGCATGCTGTAATACATGAGTACAACTTTATCTTCTTCCCAGTGAATATTCAGGTGTTTCAGCTTCAGTTATTACATAGTTTGGGTCAATACTTTTTTCCCACTTATATTTACTTTCCTAGAAGAAAGGTAAGTGGCCCAGAGGTTATGACAATAGGTGTGGGGATAAGACCCTGCACTTTATAACCCTGTACTTTTTTTCTAACTTCGTAATATACAATAAGTTGCTTATGTTTTCTAAATTTTGATTTTCTTATTATTGAAATGGGACCAGTGATGCTTACTTCTTAACGTTGCTGTGAAGTTTAGATTAGATAATACTGCATGAAAAAGTTAGCATATGACCTCATGCACAATTGTTCAACATGGGCCAACTCTAATTATTTACTCTTTATCACCATTAGGCATATGGTAATGCCTAATAATTACTACTAAGCAGCTAAAATGCTGAACTAAATAAATTGAACCATTTCATTAACTAACTAGCAGTGACCTGTGATGCACTGTGGGGTTGTGTTTATTAAATTTAGAGAAAAAAAATTCCTTTTGAAAAATGCCCAACCTCATTATAAGAAAAAGTAAAACCACATCACATTATTGAGTCTCCTAACTACACTGGTATAGTGTAGCTGGCTAAAGCTATCCCAATGTTCCTAAGGTTATCCCAATGCTTTTATGGCTATCCCACTCTTTCCCAAACTATCTTAATTTTCTCAAGTTTATTCAAATGTCTTTAAGGCTATAACAATGTTTCCCCTTTATGTTCTGTCCATAAGCCACTAAACTATTCATGGGACTATCTCACTCTTTACAAGGCTTTCCCACTGTCCATAAACCTAGTCAAATGTTCCCAAAGCTATTGATATTTCCTAAGGATATCCAAATTTGAAGACTATTATCATCTCATGGTTAGTGAGTCTTTCTTAATTAACATTCTTTCATCCTTTGTCTTAATAATGAATATAAACATGCTTTTAAAACTCTCCAAAATATGTTTATTACCTGTGAACAACAACAACAAAAAACAAAGAAAAAAAGCAGTGACCAAAAAAGTAGAAGAAAATATTCCCACAACTAAAATTCAATCCTCAGCCAAGTTTTCAATTAGCCTGCTACCAACATGCCTTTACAACTTACAATTACCTTGTAATACAACAGCTGTGCACATTTCTGGTTACTTACAGTCAGTGAGCTAGAAGTTCATCACTCAAGCTTATCATAAAATATCAAAAATATCTTTTTCTACCAGACTATTAGAGGTGCAATTTCATCAGAA
Organism: Tadarida brasiliensis; assembly: GCA_030848825.1. Lineage (NCBI taxonomy): Eukaryota > Metazoa > Chordata > Mammalia > Chiroptera > Molossidae > Tadarida > Tadarida brasiliensis. Next base: position 6,011,224 of record CM061270.1, read on the forward strand.
AGAATGACAGGAAATCATGTTGGAGTTTCCCCTTTGGATTATGTGTTTATTAACATCTTTGCTCGATGATGCCTAGGGGATAGCTTTAGTAAGATGTCAGTTAAGGTTTGGGGATTATAGATAGTTAAGCCAGTAGACATGCCCAAGGGATACGACTAAAATCTAAAGTTAAGATTTCCACAGAGGCAAAAACTTGAATTTGGGGTGGACAAAAAGAGTATGTTCTGAGCCTGTAAATACTCCCTCAGGATGTTTGACATCTGTTTACCATTCACCTCCATGGTTTGACAGCTTTTCAGAGTCTATTACCAATCTCAGAGCTCTGTTTCAAGCTCTTTGTTTAGGTAAAATTTTAGTTGACTTCTGAACCAGAATAGGATCCCTGTTGCTGAATGGAGACATAGGCTTTCTCTGATACTTCTATTTGTGGACATTTCTGTTTATATGCTTTGATAACAATCTGTTTTGTGGTGATGGACTCAGGTAAGTAAGAGTGTCATTGGCAGAGCAATCAACTCATAACATGAAATGACCACATGGTGACTATTCAGCTGCTTATCCATACTAAGAAAATCATATCTTTAACTCAGGGCCAATAAAAGTCCTCCTTACAGTACTACACGGTGTAAGTGGACACAGGTTTGGCTGCCTGCCACAACAAAAACCAAGTTTGTCAGACAGATGAAGGTGAGAAAGAAAGCAGTTTATTCAAGTGCTGGCAACCTGAGAAGATGGTGGACTCCTGTTCTCAAAGTTCATCTTAACAGCTCAGTGTAGGCAAAGGTTTTTATCGGAAGGGAGAGGAAAAGCAGTACAAAGAAATAAGGGGAAGAGGTCATGGTCATGCAGGGAGAGGGGTAGACATGCAGTCAGCATTCTGGTCAGCTTCAGTAAGGATCTTGGTGTTAGCAGGTGCCTATAGTCAGGCCTCCCCAGGAGCCGTCAGCATCTGGACCAGCAGGTTACTGTAATAGGCTTAAACAGCTTTTAGTGGTTTATAACAGGATGACAAACCTGGCCTTTGTCCCAGGACACACGTTCTGCTCCCTAATTCAGGGAAGATGTGCAAGATGTCTTCACAAAGGTCCTGCTATGGATCTTTATGCTCAGCATTGTTGAGTTGGTCACCTGGTCTTTTGTCAGAATTCCTGGGGTCTTAAGGCCAGGCCACCTAGTTTTACACAGGAATCGAAACTGCAGATCCCTATAATAGTATACTAAAAAACTTCTCACATGCAAGCTCTAATTTTAAGAGTGGAAAAAAATCAGTTTAGAGTAACAAGCTGGGTTCAACATCTGCTAAGATTAATATAAATAGTATAGTGTAGTCCTTTTCCATTATAATTCCCCACTGTCAATTATCTCTCTGCATTGATGGAGGGAATTATTCCTCAGTAATGTTAAAGCATTTATTTAATTTGTTATGGAAAGGGTGGACCTGATGTGAAGCAAACCTCTGTGGATTAAAAACTAGCATTCCTTTTTCATTTGAGGCCAGATATACGCTTGCAAGTACAAGATGACAAAGCCATAATAATCTTGGTAAAATGCATAAAAGCACTATGACAAGGAAGATACTGAACTGTAGTTTTAATATTCCACCTAATATGAGTCAAAATTCCTGGGGTGTCCATGAAAATATACTCAAAAACCAGCCTCTGATTCACTCAAAGAGTGAAGTGTGATGGTCCAATGTTTGCTGAATCCATGTTGCCTGCTGCTTGCTCTTAGAGATGTTTGTTTTTATCTGAGCTGAAGTATCAATGTAAGTACAGTAGAAAGAGTTCATGTTCATGAAAACACCTCCTTGTTCTGCCAAAATGTAGTCTAAGGTAATTTAATTGTCTAAAACAACCTTGGCTAGAAAGTACATAGATTTCTGAAGCCAAGGTTGTATTGGCTATGGTGATTACAGTTTTGGAGATATTTCGCAGTACGTGTTGATGTGCAGCTATTCCCGCCAGGGAAACAGAGTATATCCAAAGAAATATTCATCTCTATCGAATATGTCTCCAGGGAAATCTTAGACCTCTTAGTGGAAAGCTTTAAGGAACCAGTCCAGTTAGGGTTTCATTTTGTGGCTGTATTGACAGAGAGGCAACTAGTGTCCCTGAAAACTGACCAAAGTCAGTCTTATTCCATAGATACACCTTAGGAGCCATAGATGAACCAATATCCTTCAGGGACACATTGCATAAGAGAGTTGGTACCTGATAAGGCCAAAGAGGTTTTGGCTAGCTATTTGAGGTATGTGCCAGTATAACCAATGGTTACCCCCACTTCATAATGTTCTATGTTGATGAGGAAGGGGAACTGAATCTCAAAGGAATAGCAATAAAGCAAAACTCCATTTATGGAAGGCGATATGGCTATTATCATCTTAGTATGAGTTTCAACTTTAGTTTGTACAGGTGTAATGAAGCAAAGGGGAATATGTGAGTGAGAAGGAATCTTAGTTATCCTTACTTGGTAGCTAACTCGCTGGATATGATAAGAGCTCTGGGGTCAGTGCACCTGACGGTGCAAGGGGGAGAGCAGAGAAATTCCATACTGGAAGAACTAATGGGTTGCTGTGATCTAGTCCCAGAGAGGGTTTAGAATTACATACTCAACAGTGGACACATTTGCCAAAGAGGCTATTGTTTGTAAAAGGTATATGAAAGCATTATCTATCTAGGTATGTATGTGAGGGACAGACAGCAGAAAGATAAGAAACAGCATTTTCACTTGGCTTTGGAGTCTTCTTTTCTTCTTTGAAAGAGGTATCTCAAGTCTCCTTCTAGAGCACAGGTCCACTGTTCAGGAATGGCATCAGAGTCTTCTTCGGGTGAAGTCCTCTTCACATGAGTGTGGTGAATCCAAGGCTTTATTTCTGTGAGTTTTAATGATGTGTGAGTTGTTAGCAGAATGTTATGAGGACTGGTCCACTGTTCAGTCAGTTGTTGTCTGGACCTTGAGCTTCTCAATTCTTTAGTAAGACTCTGTCCCTGGGTTGCAATGGATGCAACAGCTCATCAGTTGGGTAGGAGGACCTAGAGCAAACTTATGCAAAGTTATTAATATTTGTCCTAAATGTTGTACATATTGTTTAATTTTTACTCATATTCTAATTCTATAGAGGGCATCCCTAGGATAGAAGCTTGAAAGGGTCTCCCCTAAATTATTTCAAAAGGTCTTAATTTAAGCCTACTTTGAGTTGCCACCCTAATCTGGAGTAAGGCAATAGGAAGCATTTGATCCCATCTCAGATGTGTTTCCTGACATATTTTTACCAAGGTTTTCTTTGAGGCATGGTTCATCTTTTCAGTTTTTCCAATTGACTGAGAGCTCCGTGATGGGCAGCATCAGATCTATGGCACTTTGCTTACTTTCTGGGTGACCTCTGATGTAAAGCATGGTCCATTGTTACTCTGGATGCTACCAGGAAGTCCAAATCAAGGAATTATTTATTTGAGCAAAAACTTTGCTACTTCAGTTGCCTTCTCTGTCCTAGTGGGGTATGCTTCTACCCATACAGAAAAGGTGTCTACACAACCTAATGAGAACTCAAAATTCCCAGTGGTTCTAGGCATCTGGGTGAAAGCAACTTGCCATTCCTCAAGTGGACACATTCCTCTATGTTGTACCCCTTTGTGTTGGGTTGTGTTCAGTCCTGGTGTCATTTTTAGCACTTAAATGACATCCATGGGTTATCCTGTGAATAGTTCTTTGTAGTTGTGGCCTCTTTAAGTGACACTGGATTAGATCAGCCAGTGCATCACTTCTGTAGTGTGTCCCCTCGTGCAAATGTTTCAGGACTGGATGTACTGGAGCCTTGGGGAGCAATATCATGCCATGGGCATTTATCTTCTATAAAGAACCAGAGTCCATATTAGTGAATTCCCATTCACGGGCTCATTCTTTGTCCCATTACAATGAAGTTTAAGCTCTGACCAGCCCAACTGTATTGAAGCCCTAATTAACAATATTTCTTGGGTGGCTTGTTTCACTACCCTATCAGCTGCTTAATCCCCTTTGGTTATTTGTGAATTATCTTTCTCATGTCCTGGGAAATGCATAATAGCAACTTGGGCTGTCAGATTTACTGGTACAAGTAAGTTTACTCTTTTTCCCTGAGATAGTTCTGATGCTTAGTTCTGGGCTGAGGTGCCTGCAGACAGGGCATGGGTCTTTATTACCTTGCTGGTGGTCACCACACCATGCCTGGCTCTTCTTTGTCCATTTTCCACAAAGCTGCTTCTGTCAGTGAACAACTCCCAGTCAGAGTCTGCCAGCAGCTGGTTTAACAGGTCTGACTGGCTGGAGTAAATCTGGTCAATCATTTCTAACAGTTATGTTGGAGGTCTGAGTCTATCACCACGCTCAGGAATAGGGTAGCTGGGTTCAAGGTAGTTGCAGTTTGTAATGTAACATTTGGGTTGTCTAGCAAGGTGGCTTGACATTTTCCCATTTTCCCAGCTGTTAGCCAATATCCACCTTTTGTTCTAGTAGGGTTAGAACTTGATATGATACACTGTGACAGATTCTCCCAGAGTGAATTTTTCTGCTTCCTGGAGAACATCACAGGCAGCTGCTGTTGTCTGAAGACAGGGAGGCCATCCTTTCATAGTGTGGTCTAGTTTCTTAGAGAAATATGCTGTAGGCTGTGGGGAGTCTCCCAACATCTAGATATTCACCCTGAGTCCAGCTCTTTGTTTTTCAAGTACACATAATTTGAAAGGTTTCTGAGGGTTGGGCAATCCTAATGCAAGGGCTGAGATAAATTTTTCTCTAATGATGTCAAATGCTGTGTGGCACTCTTTCACCCATTCAAGGGGTTGTGTGTCCAGCCTCTTTAGGAAATCATAGAGTGGTTTTGCTATGAGGCCAAAATTGTGGATCCATATGTGACAAAACACTGCCATTCCTAAAAATCCTCAGAGCTGTCTCTGATTCTCAGGGGTTTTAATGGCCACAACAGCTCACTTTCAATCTGCCATTAAGCTTCTCTTACCTTGTCATAACTGGAACCCAAGATAGGTTACTTCCTACTTACAAATTTGGACCTAATATGACAACATCTTATATCCACAACTTGCTAGATGATTTAGGACTGTAATGGTATTACGCAGACAGCTCTCATAAATGGAGCTGGTTATTAGAAAATCATCTATATGTTGTATAGAACTCCTGGATCCAATTGGATGTTTCTTAAGTCTTTTGTCAATAATTCCCCAAAGATAACTGCGGAAATCTTAAATCCTTGAGGTAATACAGTCCAGGAGTATTGAGAAGTGGTTTTAGCTATTGTATCTTGCCATTCAAAGGCAGAAAGTAACTGTACTAGTTCATCAATTGGAATGCCAAAGAAAGCGTCCTTCAGATCCCAGACTGTGAATCATTTGCAGTCCTCAGGTGTCCCTGTCAGTAAAGTGTAGGGGTTAGGCAAAAAGGGGTGGATATCTTGAGCAGTGTCATTTATGGCCCTGAGATTTTGCACAAAATGGTAGTCATCTGAATTGGGTTTCTTCACTGGCAAGATAGGGAGATCTGCAAGGTTGAATTAGTCCAAATTTTAAGAATTTCTATAATATTGGCTGTATACCTTCTAGGGCAGCAGTTCTCAACCTGTGGGTCGCGACCCCTTTGGGGGTCGCCTAAGACATAACAGTAGCAAAATTACAGTTGTGAAGTAGCAACGAAAATAATTTTATGGTTGGGGGTCACCACAACATGAGGAACTGTATTAAAGGGTCGCGGCATTAGGAAGGTTGAGAACCACTGTTCTAGGGCCTCCTTCTTATAGGGGTATTGTTTTCTCTGCTGTACTAGGGATCCCTCTTTTAATTCTATGCTCACTGGTTGGGCATTGATTACTCTCCCTGTAGTCCCATCAGCCCAAACAATTTTACTCACTTGTTCATAGATCTCAGGAGGAAACAGTTTTCCTCTGGGTCCCTCTGGACAGGCTAAAAGCATCTGGACTGAAGTGCATGCTCCGGTGGGACCTGTAGGTGGAGCTGTTGCTTTTCAGGAGAAAAAGTTCCTTGGGCATGTAATTTACAGAGCAAGTCCCAACCTAACAAAGGGATGGGACATTCTGGCATATAGGAAAAGCTGTGTGACAATTTGAGGTTCCTGAGTTGGCATTCTAAAGGCTGCAGCTAGGCTTGTTGCTGCATTTACCCTGTTACTCCTGAAACTGAGACCATTGCAAGGCTCTTTTTAGTTAAGTTAGTGTTTAAGACTGAATAAGTAGCTCCTTTGTCTACTAGAAACTCATTCAATTTGTTCCCCACTTTCAATTGTAGCTGTGGCTTCTGTAGGGAAACAATGATGGGCCAGGAGGATTCCAGAGGAGCCCCTGGAGTTCCTCATTTATCATCCATTCTACCATCAGTTGATGAGAGTCCCCCTCCCATTTATCAGATCTTTTGTTTTCTTCTTAAGTTTGGGGCAATATTTCTTCCAGTTGCATTCTTCCTTGCAGTAGACACATTGGTTAGAGCCTAGAAGACTTTTCCCCCTTCCTCCAGACTCCTTATTCCTTTCAGGTCACCTCGAGCTATTTCTGAAAAGACTGTTGCCTGTTTTACCCTCTCAGCCTTCCTAACATGGTAAATCTTGGAAGCAATGTCCCAACCAGGAAGGCCTCATTCCCAAGGCACCATCTATCCACTGGAGTTTCCTTCTAATATCTGGGTTGTTCTTCCGAATGAATGCCATGTTTACCATTTGCACATTCTTAGGGGCTTGATGGTCTACACTGGTATATTTCTAATATGCCTGATATATACTTTCCAAAAATTCAGAGGGTTCCTCACTTGCTTTCTGCTGTACTTCCAGTATCACATTTAGACTTCTTTGTTCTTAAGTCCTTCCAGTATACATCTCTTATAATGCTCTAAGTGTGCTAGACCCCCACTGCTCAGGTCTCAGTATGGCTCTACTAGGGGAACCGCTCAAGCAGGATCATAAGTTCCATTGGGATTCTCCTGATGAAATTAGTGAGCATCTTCATTATCCTTGTCTGTAACTAGACTTCTTTCATCAGCTGTTACTAGGATATTGAGGAGGGCCTGAAGATCTGCCCAATTTGGATGGTGAGTAGCAAAAATTGAAGTAATTAGATCAGTCATCTTCTGAGGGTCCTCCCAGTATGAGACATTAGAGTTCTTCCAGTTGAGTAAATCTGAGGTGGCAAATGGGGTATGTGCCCAATAGTAACCTGCAGGTTGGCCTTTCTAAAGGGAATTGCCTCAGAGGGTATTGCCCTGCTCCAGTTAAGGTTATTCCTTGGCCAAATTGGATTCCCTGTTGGGTCTTTGAGGGGGAGACCATTCCTTCATCATATAGGGGTGGGGTTGAAGCCCCTCTCCTCCCTGACTCAAAGGCATCTGCCATCGAGGGAGGTGGCAGCAATGGTGGGTAGCTGTCCATTGCCTGCCCCAGGCCCTCAGAACTGAGGGCATTCAGGAGTCCTATTTCTTCATTCTCTTTCTCCTCCTGAGTTTTACAATCTGTGAAGGGTTTAGGAATAGGTTCCCTCTCTGTATCATTAACTTGTTTCCTTTCTTAGCTGATTCCTTATTATGTAAAGACATGAATGCCTGAACATATGTGATTTCATTCCACTTTCCTGACCATTGACACAATAGCTCTAATTGCAGTAAGCTATAAGTAGTTCAGAGAACCATTCAAGGGCCATCTCTCCTCCAAACTTAAATTATACATTGGCAAAGCAGTATTACAATAGAAAATGATTTTCTTCTTGGTTATTGTGATATAACTATATGTAGACCAATCTGCCAAACTTCAACCCAATGGACTTCCTTTGGGAATAGAGGTGGTGCATCTTATTTTACTTTGCTGGTATGATTTCTGAAATACTTTTACCAGAATAAACAATCTAAAGTCAATCAGACAATCAGAATTTCCAACAGTGCACCAAATCAGAATAGCAAGAATTAGACCAATTCCCTAACTATGAAGAGCATATATCAGTAAGAAATGAAACAAAGATGTCTATGATTTTCTCATTTATCAATCTTAATTATTCAGTGGTATTATGTGAATGTCCCCTATAGCAAAAAGGATGCCCAATTCCACAGAAATATATAGCTGTTAATATAAAAGGGCCCCAGAAAATGTAAAAGCTTAAGAACAAAATTTGGATCCAGAACACCATCAGTACAAACGAGTGCTCACAAGCAAACACCTCCTCCTGAGGGACTAGGATTAAAGTCACAATCTTATCCCCTGCCAAAACTGTACTGCAGATGACTCTTTGCTCAGTCCAGATGGCTAAACATCCCAGACGGCAGTGATAGAGGACTCCCATTGTTCACACTGGTTTGACTTACCCAGTTACAAAGCCCATTGAATCCCCAAAACCTGTTTCTTTCTCCCAGCCAAGTACTTCAGTCAGGGTCTGGCAAGTTTCTATTGGCCTTCCTTCAGGGACGACCTGCACAGGCAGCTGGGGATCCCTGCCCACACTCTCTGGGACTTATGGAGGGTCCTCACTCTGACCCATCTGGGTCACCAGAAAACGGTAACCAAACAAAAGTTCTGCTGCCTATAGCAAGTAAAGCCAAACTCATGAGACAGGTGCTGGTGAGAAGGAAAATGGTTTATTCAAGTGCTGGTAACCCAAGAAGATGGTGGACTCCTGTCCTCAAAAATTATTTTAAGAGGTCAATGCAGGCAAGGGTTTTTATCAGGAGGGAGACAAAAGCAGAACAAAGATATCAGGGGGAGAGGTTGTGGTCAGACAGGGAAAGAGGGTAGATATGTAGTCAGTGTTCTGATCAGCTTCAATAAGGATGCTGGTATTAGTGAGTTCCTGTGGTCAGGCCTCCCCAGGCCCAGGCAGGTTCCAGAAGAGTGGGTTCCTATAATATGATCAAAAGGCTGTTAGTGATTGCCCTAAGGCATATGTCCTGCTCCCTAATTTTGGGAGGATGTGCAGGATGTCTTCCCCTAGGTCTTGATATGGATCTTAACAGTCAGCATCCTTGAGTTGGCCACCTGGTCTTTTGTCAGAATCTCTAGCCTCTTGAGGCTAGACAACTTCTCAGCTTCACACAAGAACCAAAACTGCAGATCCCTGTAATAATATACTAAAAAAAATTCTAACATGCAAGCTTTAATTTTAAAAGGGAAAAAAATCAAGTTAGAGTAACAAGCTGGGTTCAATATCTACTATGATTAATATAAATAGTATAGTGTAGTCCTTCCCTGTTGATGATTTAATAGCTTTAATTAAAGTATTCTGGTGAAGTAATAGTGATTAAATGTTTTAAGAATTGAATCTTCATATTTGAATCAATAATATGAGATACAGTGAGCATATTATTAGCAAACTAGACTGTTTATATTCCCAAATTTGTAAAATACATGTTTACCTTTCTTAGTGGGTCTTCCCAGGAAGGGCTTGAGAGAAGAGCTTTCATTCAGGTAATTTATTTTAGAAAATTATCTGAGAAAATAAGAATGCAGGGCTTGGAAGAGTTTTGTATAAAACACAGAGGAAGAAAGACCTACACAAGCATACGGTTTTAAGGTGTTTACCACTGTGGGCAACCTGGAATCAAATGTACATTAACTCTCTCAGGAGTAGTATAATAAGCTTCAGAGAAGCATTAAAATCAGCTTCAGAATTATTGGCCAGTGGTACTAAAGTGGGAAGCATTCCTTCATCAGTTCAAGAGTTGCCCAAGGGGCATCAATTCACTTGGAACTCTAGTCTTGAGGGTTCCCCTGGATTCGGGAAAACCTGGAGTCAGAAAACCATGAGGTAGAGAGTGACAATGTGCAGTGAAAACCAGGAGAAGTGTTTCCAGTTATAACTGTGTGAAGCTGGTCAACATAACAAGGACTAGAGTCACAGGTAGACAGAGATGATGTGGTGTGATGTGTGAGGCATCCAGTATGTTGCCATGACTTTGTAAGTTTTTGCACCAACTCTCTCTAAAGAAAGCTTTGAAAATATAGTTAACTCATGGCTGCCCACAATTCTGTCCCTACATTATGCTACATTTAATCTTCTCTCAGAAGAGCAATATGAATGGTAAATAATCTTCTTCAAAGCCAGAAGTCATGGAGAGCATCAAATTGAATGCTCAAATTTAGGCTTAATATTATGAAATAGGAAAGGAGGTTTCTGACATTAGAATAAATCTTCCTCTCCCCCAGGCAAGAGACCATTTGAGATGGATGCTACCCATTAGACATCACAAGCTCTGTTTCCTAGTGTGGGGAGATGTGAAGTGGGGAACCAGTAGGTGTGTTACAAATGTCGGCACTCCACTTCTCAATTAGATTACTAATATCCAATTCCTATCAGCAGCTTCCAACCCTTTGTCATCTGACAGTGGCCTGTCAGTCATGGAAGAAAATGAAAAACTCAAATGTGCTGCAGTGTCACTGAAGGGCAGAAACAATTAGCAGTCTAATACAAAACAAGGGCTTCTATCTAGAAAAACACATTTAAATATTTTTTGTTATGGTTTATGTCAAATAGTGTAAAGCAACATTCATCATATTTTAGTGATGCATTAGAAAAATTCCAAGGTTTCTGGAGCTGCAAAAAGGTTTCCCATCAAAGAGAATAACAAGGATTATGTTAGAAATTAAAGAATCGTGAAAAATCATCTAATGCTCATTTTAGCGGCCTTTACTCTTTGGTTTGATTTTCTCTGTCCTGTAATAACCTTACACCAGTCATAATAGTTCCTTATAAATGTATTTCCATCAAAAATTTTAAAAAAGTAGTAATAGCAATAGCCTTAAGTACATGTTTGGAAATAAAATTCTGGAAACCTCAAGATTTTTAGCATTATCTTCAAGAAACTATAAAATCAATCACTCTCAAAATGCACAGAATTAAAATTATTTTTCTTGATGTTTTTTATAAAGAAGACATTTAAGGTACACTCAGTAAAATGGGGATATAATGAGCACTAGTTTGTATTAGGTATTATTCTGATGGAACCTCTTAAAGTAATGTATTATGCTTTTGCTTAGAAGAGATCAATAAGTACTATACCTGTTTTACCATTTTCACATGCTTTTATGGGCAATAACAATTATGGGTTTCTTCATATGATCATATTTAAATATAAACAACTTACTGTTTGGGGACTTGTGAGTATTACTAAGGTGAAACAATTGCTCTCAGTGGACTTGATGAAATCCACAGTTGCACGTGCCTGGGAAATCATTACAAATAAGGTAAACACAAATAAAGAAAGGCACAATTATCAGGTTTATTTTCTAAAATAAAATTAGCCCATCTAAGAGTAATAAACATGGTAACCCTGACATAACAACTTCTCCTCCAAACAACTCCTCCTTTATACATGTGTAAAGGTGGTTTTTAATTGTGTGTGTGTGTGTGTGTGTATGTGTGTGCCATTTTCCTGTTGCCTTACTATTAGTTGAAACCTATCATTGCTTTGACCTTGACTTCACGGAGTCCTTTCTGCATTGGAATGCATGGATTCATCAGTTTTATAGCTAGGATCCCTTTGTCTTGAGGCTTTGGAATAGGACGTGGAATAATGAAGAAATGGGATTTAAGGAGAGTGCATATTACAACAAGTCTACATGATCCTTGGGAAAGATTATTCTTAAGAGTTTGTGAACAAATTTATGCAAATGGATCACTGGCTTCTGAGTGAATCCTATTACACAAAATGCTTTCTCTCACTGCAGGTACCTACTGGACTAAGCATCACACTCCTTCAGTGCAGAGGTAAAATTTTCAGATATATATTTGCATTTCTCTATGATACAGCTTTGTTTTAATAACATAGCAGATTTCTAGTTTAATATGACAAACAATGCATCCAAATCTATATATTCTCTTTCTAAAACTATATTTGAGGGATAGACTATTCATACATACACAAATATGTGTATATCTATGTGTGCATTCACATACACATATATATGTATATACTGACATACATATTTATAATATAATGTATACTCCACTATATAACATACCATTAAACTATTCAAAAATAATAAATGTTTTAGTGGAATGTAAAGTAGCAAATACATTCAGTTGTTTTGTTTTGTGTTTTAAATAGAGAGCTGTGAAATCCATGGTTCAAAGCAGTAAGGGCAGGACCATTTCTTTCTAATGGAGGCCCAAAGAAGAACAAATGTCTCAGCCAGAAAATACAAGGGCAGGCATTAAACAATTATTAATCCCCTTCTGTACTTGTCAGTATGCCTTTTATACTCAGGACGTAGGCCAGAGCAAAGTTTTAAAAACAAGTGAGGAATTGATATGAAGATCACTGTTACAATAGTCTGAAGGAAAAAGTAGCAGAGACAGAAGGAACTCATAATTTTCCAATTTGTACACATGGAATGGGGAGGAGGAAAGGGAAATAATGCAGCTATAAAGGTAGCTTTACACATGAGTGAAATTTAGTAGAAATGTCTACCTTCTTCAAACTGTGCTTCTTAGTTTGACAACTTTGGGAATTCTGGCTAGCCAACTTGTGCCCTCTGCCAAGAGCCACTATCTCCAACGGAACCCACACTTAACCCTGCAGTCTGGCTTATAAGGAAACATATACATAGCTGCAAATGAAATATATTTTTAAAATTCATAAAATATAAAATAGATATTATAATTATATTGTTTATAAGTGATAAAAACACAATAAAATGGATGAAAATCATTAGTTGGTCCTGGTTGGGTGGCTCAGTTGGTTGGAGAGTTGCCTCATACACCAAAAGGTTATGGGTTTGATTCTCAGTAAGGGCACATACCTAGGTTGCAGGTTCAATCATTGGTCGGGCATGTGCAGAAAGGCAACCAATTGATGTTTCTCTTTCAAATCAATGTTTCTCTCTCTCTCTCTCTTTCTCTCTCTCTCAACCTCTACCTCTCTCTCAAATCAATAAGCATGTCCTTGGGTGAGGATTAAAAAAATAACTAGTTAAAGGTGAAGCAGGGATGAGAAATGGTGTCAACGTACCTAATTCTTCATCTTTTAAAGATGAACATCTATAGAATGTACTTAAATTAGTTTAATCAAGAAAAAGGAGTTTGGTATTCAGAGTTATTATGGACTCCATCAGAAGGCCTAAAAAGGCAAACTGTTACAATTGTTACTTCCAGGAAGAGATAGTCAAGAGGAAGAATTATTTTTAAAAATATTTCTGAGGTAACGTTGGTTAATAACATAAGTTTCCGGTGCACAGCATCATAATTCAAAATCTGTATACTTTATCAAATGTTCACCACTAAAAAGAATGACTTTGTCTTTATTTTCACACTTTTCTATACTTTCTTACTTTTACATTAATAATTTTACAAAAAAATATTGTCTAAACTGTGTCTAAAATACTGTATAAACTAAACTAAAATGAGAAAGTTACTTATCACGAGACTCCAAACGAAGGGAATGCATTGTTATTGGTACATCTTTATTTTCTTTCATATTCTTGATTTTTCCATTAACGTAGGAGTTATGTACAATGTGACATGGTTAATAATAGCTAATGGAAATAATGTTTATTAATAAAATTTTTAAAATTGCAAACATTACCTGACCGGCGTGGTCAGTGGATTGAGCGTCCTCCCATGGACTGAGAGGTCCCGGTTTGATTCCTGGTCAGGGCACATGTCTGAGTTGCAGCTCGATCCTCAGTGGGGGGCGTGCAGGAGGCAGCCGATCAATGTTTCTCTCTCACAACTTTCTCTCTCACATTGAGGTTTCTCTCTCTCTTTCAAAAAAAATTTAATGTTTTTAAAAAATTGCAGACACATCACAACCTCTCCCCAGCTCAGTTTCATAATCTGTCTCCAAACTTTCTCCTCTTATTTCTTGTTTCTTTATAAAATATATAATAACTCAAATGTTTACAATAAACAATGTCTAGAGAAATAACAGACATCCAAGAACACCAATTCCATAAAAGTACGCATGTGTTTTCATTAGGTAACTGAAAGGGCATTTTGTGAATAGAGCACAGGGGGCGCCTACATTCCTGAGACATCGAGAACATTCCATAGAGAGGACATATACTTGGGTTCAATTTAAAAAATGAAAAGAAACTTGCAAGTTTACTCTGGAGTAGGGGTTGTTCGGCTCAGTGAGAGGGAGCCTGCGCCCCTCACCCAGCCCGTCAGAGGCAGAACTAGGATTTTAGCCTAGTTCTTCCGTCTTCACCACAGTGCCTCACCGTCCATGGCCATCTGTGGGTTGTATAGTCATATATTTAGAAGCAAAGCCAGAGGGATCATAATAATTAGAATTGGGCACAACTACGTTTTTTCAGTTCTGTTCAATAGGTAATAACGGTGATGGCGTCACTAAGAAACTGGCAGCACCCGAGGCTTCGTCCGCAGTCGGGATAATGAGGGGCACTATGACCTCATCACACGCCTTGCCAACAGCCCCACTTGGTTCTATTGAGCACACCAGACAACAGCCGTGTCACCAGCTGAGTCTGCTCTGTCACTTAAATTCACTCCTCTTTTTCATTATTATTACACACAGGTCTGCTTTAGATTTGATGGGCGTATGGTATCAATGTCACTTCATCTCACCTCCAAAGGCAAAAAGAAGCACCCCAAAATGAACCCACTGCTCTGAACGAGCCTGGACACCGACACACACCGTGCAGTGCTCCGCACTCACCGTGGGGTTGGCTGCTTCCCTGGAGCACACGAGGCAAACCCACCGCAGAGGCTGGGTTCGGCTGTGAGTGGTGGGGTTTGTGAACAAGCATGGACTACCACATATGAGACATGCCACCTCAGTGTCAGATGCATATACTTGAATTAAACCCTTATCAAGATATTGAAATGTGTATTTTTACTTTTTTATGGGATTATAAAACCAAAATAATATGCTTTCTCAAATCTAATATTTTCAGAATCAATTTTAAATACAATTTAAAGACTTCACAAAACTTTTAGTAATAAGAAGAACATTCATTTATTCATTAATTATTATATAAATATGTCTAGTGAATGACGGGCATTGTATACACACATCCTGGAGTGATGAATTATATAGTACCCTGGGGTAGCTCTCCAGCCACTAAGGGAGAGGAAGAAGTAAATAGATAACTAAGAAATATCAAGCAGAACATGACCCTAATGAGCCCCAGACTTGGCTTAGGAAGAGAGGCCCCTTGAAAAGAAGGGCAGCCTTAACAATATCCATCATGGGCCAGTGCACCTCAGGGTTTATTGTTCACCTTCTCCCCGCAGACCCCAGGGTCTGACACCCACTCTGATGCATGAGCTTTCTGTTTGCTGGTGTCTTTTCTCTGGCTTTGAGTCTTGAATCATGGCATTTTCTTCTGGGTCATAGCTTGTCTCCTTGCTCCAAATCCACTGGCCACATTAGAATGATCACATTGTAATTGACATCTGGCTGGAGTGAATGGAGAGGATAGAGAGGGGGTGTCTGATACAGAGAATTAGTAGAAAAGGCAGGATTTGGTCCATAGCAGGGAGAAATGCTATGTGGGGCGTGTGTGCGCGCACATATGTTCCGGGAGACATAAAAAACAGCAGTGAAGGAAAAGTCCAGAACTGGGTAGGTTCTGATGTAGGACAATTTCTTGGGGATAGTGATATAAAATAAATTGAAGAGGTCAGCAGTGTTGAAATATAAGTGTATTTTATGTGTAGAAATGTATGGATACATGCAAGCACAGATTTCCAGTTACATAAGCATCAGTTTACCTAAAACGAGTATTTAAACTAATACATGTGTTTACCTTTACATTTTAAAAAGGAGGTTCATTATTCTTGGAATCCCTGATGTTAACCCAGGTAGGGCAAGGCTCCCCTGCAAGTGTATAAAGTAGATTCAATCTATATTTCTGATGTAAGACATTCATTTTTATTCGGGTCGAACCATTCACTCAACAAATATTTCTGAGCATATACTATGCCCAAGAACTGCAAATAAATTTTTTGGAAAAAAACAAATAAGCGTTAAATGCATCAAATGGGAATATCTTCTACGAAAACATGGTCAAAGAGAGCGTGATGGAATTGGGGATTGTGTTTAGTCACATCGGTGAGAAAAGTCCTCTCTGGTAAGATGAGCACAGAATACAAGGCCAGTGAAGCCAGGGAGAAAGCTGCCTGAGTGTCTCTGCAACAGGGAGGGTAAAGACCCTGAGACGGGAGCAGAGTTGGTGTAATAGAAGAACAGCAAAAAGCTGGAGTAGAGTAAGGAAAAGTAACAGGAAGGGAGACATCTGAGCAAACGCTGAAGTAGCTGAGCCGGTCCCATGTGGAAAAGTGTTCTAAGCACAGGGAAGAGCCCCCACCCTGAAGAAGACCTTGAGGAAGTGAGTATAAACAGCCCTAAGGGTGAATAAGACTGAAAGGTGGGGGAAGGGGAGAGGAAGAACAGGTCTCTGCTTAAACTCCACTCCACAGGCCGTGGTTCATGGCTGAGCTTTGCTACTGATAGCTGTGTGATTGTTATAGGTCTCACTTTATCCATGGACAAATTGGGTACACTAACAATGTCTCCTTCAGAGGGTGTTGTGAGGATTAGATGAAAACAGACATAGTAGCTCGTGTTACTATTATGAATGCTGTGAGATGTGCTGGGGATGGCAGCTCCAGGAAGGTCTGGGATGCCACCTGAAGGAGGCAGGTGGAGGAGGGAACAGTCACATCTGGTACATTTAAATCTTTTCTCTGAAAGGACGCAGAGAACTTGGGGGCTGGTAAAGGGAGATATGAGGTCCTAGAAGGTGCTGCCTGTTTGTTGGAGATGGGGAATATGATGGCGTGTTGCTGTACTTCTGGGAAACGTCTAGTGAATAGGGGGAGCCTACGGGGAGAGGAAGGAACGAAGATGAGTGAGCAGCTGATGACCTGAGCAGAGGAGAGGGGAGGAGCCGGCACCTGTGAAGCAAACAACCTGCGTGCGGAAGGCCATGTGGTGAGACTAGATGGGACATCTATTCTGGTTCCTTGATAAGCAGCCCTTCCCCCAGAGAACCAACCATAACCCAATTTAGACTTTCTGTGGGCAGTGTTTTAACAGATTTTAATCTTTTGATCTCTCAGTATCTAAATGATTGCCATCTCTGTTTCACCCAGGGCAAATCTCAGGCACCATTCCTGTCCAAGGTTGTCACTGGCCCTGAGTTTCACTTACCCTCCTTCAAATACCAGGTAGGCCAACCAGTTCCTCCCCTTCTCAGTGCGTCTGGAGACCTGCAGCAATGTCGAAGCTTGAATGAACACCAGCTGTCATTAGGGACAGCCTGGTGCCTGCAGTGCCCCCTTGTAGGTCAGTGATTCGGAAAGCACTGCCCTCCCAGCAGCAGCAGCACTGGGTGACATCTGAGAAGGACCCGTCCTCAGGCCCATCCCAGGGCTGCTAACTCAGGAACCTGGGTGTGGGAAGTGCCACGTCTGCTGCTGTAACCAGCTTCCCAGGTGACCAGGGGCCCTCTCCAGGTGGGGGGGAGCACATTCTGTTGCCACCTCGACCTCACAGGCACAAACTCAGAAAAATCATAGATCACAAACAGACTCATTAGAGAAAATTTGGAAACTGAGAAAACTGGAAAAGTTTTCAAAGGCCAGTCAGGGTCCCATTACTCAAAGACAACTGGTATCAGCCTTCTGTTTCTGACTTCACGGGAGGACGGCCGTTGCCTCTATGGAGCGTGCAGCCGCAGCCGGGCTGGCTGCCCTCGCCCGTTGGACCGGGCACACAGTGGGATTAAGTCAGAGCTTCGGGAACCACCAGGATTTTTGTTTAGCATAATGCACTTTGCTTACAGCTTGCTTTTCTTGAAGATGCGTATCTCTCTGTGGCCAGACTTATGCTATTTCCCTGCTTTCTATGGGCTTCCACAAATGATTCATGCAGTCAATAAGCATCTTATAAGTAACTACTCCTTCCAGCTGAATTGGTGTTTGTGCCAACTAGAAAAGAATATTACCTTTGCGCTTTATAAATACAGGAGATTTATTAAAAGAAGTCGGGATGGTAGGGACTCCCCGAAGCTTTTGCAGAGCGGTTATGAAGGGCAGGGACTTTAGAGCCAGAACAAATCAGCAGCTGACTGCCAGTCAGGCATCCTGGGAGGCGGGCGGTGGGGGGGGGGGTTTGCAAAGCGGCTGCCATATTAGCCAACTCACTCGTTTAGCAATTCCTGCCAAGGCGTTTCTTTCTTCCCAGTCTCCCAGCCTCAGCACTACCGCTTCAGCATCCCAGGTCTCTGCTTCCTTTCTTCCGGCGCCTCTCTGCATCCCTTACTCCTCCCGAACTGCTTCGTCTCTCCAATACAGAAAACACAATGAACATCTCGCCCCATCTCTCTTCTCTGCATAAGTAGAAATACTCTATTTTTCATTCACATTTTTGTTCTCTTTTACTTTCTTAGAGGTAAAGACAGCTTCCTTTGAGATTAGCTCGTGGAAAGGATTTGGACTCTTCCTAGGGCACTTACATCCTCAGTGTTCTTTTCCATGGGTGATTTTGCCAAGTAAGATTTATAAAAGACTGACAAAGCATAAATGGGAAAAATCTCTTTTGTAAAGAAAAGACAGAAGAAATCCCTTTTCACAGCTTAAACAAAATATTTTCAAATTCCACGTCTCTAAATTTAAACCTGCTGACAGCACTCACCTGAAGTCAATGCAGGCGGGAAAGCAAAACAGAGCTCAAGAGTTGTAAGCAGAGTGGACGACATTCGTCACCACACATTTTCCTGTGTGACCCAGTAACATACTTTAACCCTATTAACTGCTTAATGTGAACTGAAAGCAGTATGTTTGATCTCAGTTGCTGATTGATTTAGGTCCGTTGGCCTTTTTGTAATGTGAGAGACTTACTTATAATCTATGAAATGGTACTTTAGGTCCGATAGTTCAGTAGCGGTATTATAATTTTGCAATCTAAATGTTGCCTACTTTGAAGAAATATTTAATAAAATATAGCATTGTCAATATTTTTCCAGTAAATTCAAAGGCAAGATGCTATCTAGCATTAAGTAGAAAAAATAAATTTTATCCATTAGGCACTCTTTTCCTGCTTTCATTATACTTATTCTTTCATGTCTAAAATAAAGTGCCCAGAACTAATCACCATCTACACCCACTAGCAGTAGAATCATGAAGACACATCAGAGAATGTTTAAATCCTGACTCCACGGGGGCTGCCAGGTGCCCCGCAGCCTGGTCGTGGAAGCAGGGCACCTACCCTGCTCGTTTCTGTTGCTAACACCTTGGCCTCTAGGCCAGGTCGGTCAATCGAGAACAAACGCCCTGATGCATCAATCCCTGCTTTCAGTAGTTACCAGGAGCACAGCAGAGAACAGCAGATAGAAAGTCCAGGGCGAGTGTCTATGCCCACGTTACTAGTTCTGTGTGTGTTTCAGCCACAAGTGTATTCTATGCTAGTTGGGTATTATTGTTGAAATATTTTTATCACTGTTATAATATTTTATTGATAAGATTGTTAGAACTGAGTGCTACTCACATATGTTGGTTGGTGCTACAACTTGGTGATAAAATTTTTCTTTTCAGATATCTGCATGCCTAAGTAATCTGTGTGTGTGTGTTAGGGGACAGGTATAATATTGGTACAATAGTGGATACTGGAACCAATCCAATGGTCTGGCAATAAATTGGGACTCTCAGGGGAGCAATTTGGAGAGGTGCTTAAGATTAAATGCTTACCACTTAACGCAACTGCTTTACAGACTAACAGATTGTTACCTGGTGCTTCACGTAGTATTTTCACAGCAATTCCTACCCATCAGTTCTATCAGTTCATGTTTTAATCAGCAGATCAAGGAACCCTAGCCAAAGAGGGGTGGGTGAAGCAATGGTGAACTCCTTTTTGTTCTCTGTCTTCAAACTATTCTACATTATATATTTTCTAAAATAATGATGAGATATGAGTAAATTTTTAAAAAATGGTTAGTAAATGACGTGACCACTAATAAACATAAAAATGTATTTATATGTGGGTGTGTGGTTATGTGTGCAACCATGTTATTTATCCCTGATATTAAGTAGAATATTTTTCCTTGGTTAGAAGAAGATTAAAGGATTAATTAAAGGATTAGCAAGATTGGAGGGATAGATACAATGTTCAAACAATGTAACCAGAAAGGGGTCTTGTTTCTCCTCCTCTAAAATAATTACACTATTGCAAATGTCTTTTTAATTTTTTTTAACGTTTCCTCTCGTACTTCATCATAAGCACTTGATGAATAGGTGCACACGTAAATTCATGGGTGCAATTTCTACAATATGCTTATTTTAAGCAAGTTTAGGGGGGAAAGGGGAATTAAAGAATTGTTACAAACTTAAAATTCCCATGTCATCTGCTCTTTTGGTGAATGAATTCACTTTGGTCATGACTGAGAACCTGAATTGAATTCTCTAAACTATAGGTGATCACTAGCTGAATGGTTCAAGACCAATGAGAAAATGCCATGCTTGTTTCCGAAGCAGCCTGTCTGAGAGTCACTGTGTAGATAAATCTCATCAGTCACTTAGGTTCATAAATGAGAATTCCCTGGAAACACTGTCCAAGCCTCAGCTCGATGTGTGGCATGGTCTTGCATGATATTCAGGCAGATACAAAGGTGAGATTTGGGTTGGATATATATCTAGTATGAATGTTTTAATTAATTAACTATCTCTACCAAAATAGTGTTTAAAAATCGATTGCAAGTAAGAACTAAAGAGGACTGAAAACCTGACCCCACTAACACACAGGAAGAAGTATCTTTTTTTAAAATCCAGCAAATTAATTTTTAAATGGTAAAATGCAAATTCTAACATAGGTGGGGAAATTGTATATATTAGTAGAGAACAGATGGCATCTTCTGTGATAACAACTTATGAAAAAAATCCCCCAGGGTCTTCACTGACTGAAACTTCAGTAGCTACTTCTGGAGTGTTCTTAAGTAAGTCTTCGACACGAGGCACCCACTGGAATGGATTTGGCCTCCACAGAATCATTTCTTCTCTTCTCTGAGACAAGAAATGGGGAAAAAAGGAAGGTCAAGTTAAACAAAGATGTTGAGGTGAATGGAAGATAGTAGAGCTACTCATATCAGACGGCATCTGTGGCCTCAGAGAGATGAATGTAGTTCATCTAAGTTCTATCAAATTGCATTTAATATTTTAAAAATAAACCTTCTGTTTATTCTATACCAAGAAGCAAAATAAAATAAGATCTAATACTATAGAAGCATTATTTTTATTTATTTATTTAATTATTTATTTATTTATTTAATTTATTTATTTTTGTTACAGATGTTTCTCCTTTTTTCCCCATTGACACCCTCCTCCCCATCCCTCTACCCCTTCCCCAGCTTTGTTGTCCATGCCCATCAGTTATGCATACATGCGTATAAGTTCTGTGGTTTATCTCTTCCCTCCCCCCCACCCCCTCTTCTGAGGGTTGTCAGTCTGTACCCTACTTTCACATCTCTGTGTCTACCCTGTTCCCCAGACTGTTATGTTTATATATTCCACAAATAAGTGAAATCATGTGATATTTGTCTTTCTCTGCTTGGTTTGTTTCGCTTAGGATAATACTCTCAAGGTCCCTCCATGTCGTCTCAAAAGAAGCATTATTTTTAAAACGTACTTTTCAAATATGGAAATGGCTTATGAAAGCCATTTGCCCACAGCAACTGGTTATTTATGTCTCGTTGTGTTGCCACAAACTGTGGATGGCTGTGTAATGCAGGTGAGGCAAAGTGCAGAGAGCTCTTTGTTTTCATACCGGACCAATCCACACTTGGTCCACAGTGAATTCCAGTTTGATAGTGGGTTTTTATTTACCTCATTTTTTTCTTAGGTTCATGGGCCGATCCCAGCGTTTCGTCCACAATGTACAAAATGTAACTATGTTAGATCATGAGGGGACGGGCTGGGATATTACTATTAAATCTAGCATCAGTATCTTTACATCCCTGTTTCTGAAGAATTACTCCATGATTCTCATTATAAAACTCTGAAAATAATGATGTTCTTATAAAAATATCTATAGATGAGTCTATGAAAATAAAAATAAATGTAGTTGAACCAAGAACACTTTCTTGACTGAGTTAAAATAAAATTTTTGAAAAAGTGAATAATACAATAAGTCGATGATTAACTTTTTTCTCCACTCAGGGTAGACACAGCTGCTGTCGGTGGTGTCGCCTTTCAGGGTCAAAGGCGAGTCTATGGGCAGTGATTGTCAATGTGGATAAACACAGCTGAAGAGACTGAGATGTGACCTTTACTTTCCCAATCAAGTGCGGTGTGATCTGCCAGGTTAATGCCTGCGCCCATATTCAGGAGACACGGCTTCCCCTCGGCCGTCCCTAGGCCCACGTGTTTCCGTGAATGCCGAGCTGACAGAGGCCGTTCGGAAGCCACGTCCACAGAGCTGCTCTCAACTTGTCCAGTGAAAAACGTCATCTCTGAACGTGCTTTTAAAAGATTCCATGTTGCCTTCTCATCAGGGCCCTGGTTTGGACTGTGGCAATTCAAGCAACATGCTTTTCTTCTCTGTAGAATGACAAGGCTCTCTGCAAATGCTTATCAATTATTGACGGCCTTTCTTATATTCCTAGAAATAATGTGACAATAAGCAGTGTTACTAACTTATGACACTCCTTTTCATTCCAAATGATTGAATGATTCCCACACATTTTCAACTCCAAATAAGGAGGTGGGCAAGAGGGAGAAAAAAGACAACCGCGTACAGATTTCACCTCCCTAATGACTTAATTGGTATCACCCCTGGGGTGAAATGTTGTAACACCCTACAACTCTTTATGACAGGAAGTGAAAATTCCATATCCAATTGGAGCTACAGGGATAATTTAGGGAGGCAGAATGCAATTATCCAATTAGGAATTTAGCCAGAACAGAAAGGTTAATCCCTCTAAGTCCTTTCAAAGGAGCCCCTGGGATCTTTCATGACGACAAGGGGTCAGGACCTGTGTTTTACAACTCAAGCCAAAAAATTATTCAGACTTCTCTTTCTCTTTCTAAAAACGAGGGAGGCTCAAATCCACCCAACTTCTGGAGAAATCATCCCCAGAATCAGAACTTCTCAATGTGCAGTTTTCCCGTATTCTCCACTCTCGGGTGTAAAACCACTATATAAAAGTCGTTTTAGTTTCAAAAACAAGGTTAGTCTTCGGCTAGCGATGATTCTGTAGCATGGGAAGCTTTGCCCACCGAAGACAGGGAATGGCATGGAGTTGGATGCTGACTCAGAGGTTTGGAATGTGCCATTAATGCCTGGCTGGCCTCCAGCCTTGGGCTTAGAACCTGCCAACTTGGCAGGCTGGGGATTGCTGTGGCAATTTTTCAAAATGGGAAGAATCCGTCCAAGGAGAGGTTGTTTCTACATTTTAACTACCAGGACAAGTGAAAGGGTCCTCTCTAACAGGCTGGCCCGAGAGAAAAAGAGAGGCCGCTCTCAAAGGAGAACCAACGGCACGTTTGCAAGAACCTCTTGTGAAAAGCAATATACTTTGGGGGCATCCATTTCAATGTTCCAGACAAAAGAAATGTGAGTTACAGGTTTCAGTCTCCGAGGCAGTGTGCAGACTTGCTGGATGCAGCAGCGAATGGAACTTTGGAAGTTCTCCTATTAGACACACAGTTATGCAATGGATATTGGGAAGTGAAGCAGTTTTCCTTTGGATCCAGTCAGTACAAGATCACTAAATGGAGCTTTTTCAATCCTCAGATCTAATGTGTCTAGAGACATAAAGCAGTTTTCAGCCAGAAAACAAGTATAGCTTTGCTGTCTTGCTCTTTTTAAATTCTTCAGCATTTACTTTTTAGTATTCCTCTTAATAAATTCCAATTGACCTAAACATTTTGATGCAAATTCTAGACTGTCCTGAATATTGTTTAATTTTTCTAAAAATTCCAGTTTGTTCTGATGACCTACAGAATAGGATTTTTTAAATAAGGCTCAAGAAAATATTTGCAAAAAAAAAAAATAGTTAATGCATCAATGCAGAAATTAGAGGACTTGGTAGCTTTTGTGAAGTGACAGAAATGAATGCAATCATATCAATGTATGAATGACATCACAACAGTACTGTTTACACATCAGATTAAAATTGCTGTTAAAGTCGTATTAGAAAATGCCTCAAATCCTGTCTTCATCAGAACAGTGAAACATCTAATAGTGCAACATACAACACATATAAATTTTATGTGCTTACTTCTAGATTTTTATTAAATTTCTCAAGAGGACAAACATTTTGTGTGTGGGAACAGCTAAGCACCACTTCCTTTAGGAAACAAAACAAGACTATACACAGAGGAAGCCCACGTTCTGCTCTTTATATAATATCACATATTTACTGAAAACAAAATGATCAAAAGACATACAATAAATAAGTAACCTGAGTGCCCAATTAAATGAAAACTTTTTTTAGAGTACTTTTGTTTTTTGTCTTAAAATATTTAATTTTACAAAGCTTAAAGACATCTGATAAGATAAAAATCTAAAATCTATGTATTCATGATGTACAATTTGTACATTTCCTATTTATGTAGGCAAATCTTAAAAAACTGAGTTACGGCATTATCTATTTTTAAAGCTGAGTTTATTCCATTCTACTCCTTTCAGAAACATAACCATTTCATTCATGATTTAATTATGATTTCAGGAGAAATGTTTGCTATTTATTCAGTTATGTTAGATGAGGGGAGGAGATAGATTTCTAAGAACAAAGATACCTGAGAAGTTCAGGTGTATGTTTTAAAACATACATTTATTATCAGGAGTGGGGAGGCCGACAGGTCAGTAGAGGATTGTCACTGAAAAGTGCCCACACCGTCCAGGGCCACGGAAGGGGAGCACTCGGGTCAGTCACAGGTAATGGGAGTGAGGGTTCCAGCAGCCTTCGTTGTGATATCTGTGGGAGAGAACATGAGAGGAAGAGTAGCAGGTTTAGGAATGACTATCTTTAATAATTTCAGCAGGCTCAGAGAAGGTCGTTCCTAGTTGTCTGGCACTTGGCCCTGGGGTGATTAGGGCAGGTAGATGGTGGCCTGGAGAATAAGAGTCTATGGAACAGGTTGCTGGGGGTGTGGGCGCTGGACTGGTTGGCTTGCATTTGAAAGGCCCACTAATAAACCAGTCATTCACTACTTCTAGGAATTGGTTGGCCCTGGGAGGGAGGTCTCTCCAGGGTCAGCAAGGCTGCTGATGTCAAGGCATCAGAAATAGAAAAATAAAAAGGCATGATTAATACAATATGCTTGTCATTTTGTTTTAAACCAGATGACACTCAAAGCATTTTTTTAAATTGTCCAATAACCATTAATTTTATTTAATGTGTACCCATTTTGTGTTCGTTTCACCATACCTTAAAGAATTTTTGACATTTTCCTATATAATGAAGCCTTCCTTTCCTTAAAATATTTTTCCTGGGCTGAATAGTATTATTTCCTTTGGTGGACAGACCCAAAATCGAATCCCACCTTTGCCAATTTCAGTTGAGTGATCGTGAATAATTAACTTCCCCAAAAGCTCACTTTCCTCATGTAAAATGATGATTATGTTATCTCTTAATTTGAAAATAAAATGACATAATGTACGGGAAAGTGCCTACATAGTACCAAGTTCTTAGAAGGTACTCAGTCGATGAAAACTCTTGCTGTAATTATCCTCTACAAGTTGACATACTAAAACCAACAGGATTCTGATTAAGAGGAAGGCTGGCAGTAGTGTCACTTTTCGCTTATTCATGGTTGTTCCTTTATATTTCCCTACAGTTACACCAAATACCCTATAAGAAAACCTTGCTGCATCAGATATGAAGAGGTCCAGGTTGTGAGAGAGGTGTACCTTAGCTGCTGGAATACCACTGCTCCCTGTTGGCTGGCAGACATCTGTAGAAAGTGGGAGTCAAAAAGCCTTTGGTAAATGCAGAAAAGATCCCCAAAACTAACAGCAAGAAAACATGTTGGACCTAGTGGGCAATGGCCCAAGAGGTTTAAGAAACTCATAGCCATTGCATAAGACCATCCTAGAAGAGCAAGCCATGTGTCCAATCAGCCATGAGCTGTAAGGACCCAAGCAAACTACATACCCTCAATGGGACCAGCTCCTCAGATGGGCAGTGGGGCCAGTAGCACCTGTCTCATAGCAGTAAACATGTGACATAGTTCATCACAAGGCACATGTTCCATATATGTCATTGTGATGATTAAGCCATTTTTACCATTTCATTTTTTTTGTGCAATTTTTATTAATTTATTTTTGTTAGAGATGTTTCTCCTTTTTCCCCCCTAGACACACTCCTTCCTACCCTCCCTTCATTGTTGTCTATGTCCATTGGTTATGCATACGTGCATATAAGTTCTTCGGTTTATCTCATCCATCCCCCTGGCCTCTCTCCTCTGAGGTTTGTCAGTCTGAACTGTACTCCTTTCTATGTTTCTGGGTCTATTTTGTTCATCAGCTTATTTTGTTCATTATATTCCACAAATAAGTGAGATCATGTGGTATTTCTCTTTCTCTGATTGGCTTATTTAACTCAGCATAATATTCTCCAGATCCCTCCATGTCATCTCAAAGGGTAAGAGATCTTTCTTTCTTACAGCTGCATAGTATTCCATTGTGTATATGTACCACAGCTTTTTATCCACTCATCTACTGATGGACACTTGGGCTGTTTCCAGATCTTAGCGATTGTAAATAGTGCTGCTATGAACATAGGGGTGCATATATTCTTCCTGATTGGTGTTTCAGGCTTCTTAGGATATATTCCTAGAAGTGGGATCACAGGTCAAATGGCAGATGAATTTTTAATTTTTTGAGGAAATATCATATTATTTTTCATAGAGGCTGTACCGGTCTGCATTCCCACCAGCAATGTACTAGAGTCCCCTTTTCTCCACACCCTTGCCAGCACTTGTTGTTTGATGATTTGTTGATGGCAGCCATTCTGGCAGGTGTGAGGTGATACCTCACAGTTGTTTTAATTTGCATCTCTCTGATGATTAGTGACTTTGAGCATTTTTTCATGTCTCTTGGCCATTTGCATGTCCTTTTTGGGGAGGTGTCTAATTAGTTACTTTGCCCATTTTTTTTTTATTGTGTTCTTTGTCTTCCTTTTGTTGAGTTGTATGCGTACTCTATATATTTTGGAAATTAACCCTGGATCTGATGTATCATGGGCAATTATGCTTTCCCATATAGTGGGTTCCCTTTCCATTTTGATGGTTGTTTCTTTTGCTGTGCAGAAGCTTTTTAGTTTGATGTAGTCCCATGTATTAATTTTTTCCTTTGTTTCTCTTGCCTTAGGCATTGTATCAGTGAAAATTCTGCTGATTATGTGATGTCTGAAATTTTGTTGCCTACATTTTCTTGAAGGCTTTTCTTGGATTCACAAGTCATACTTAAGTCTTTTATCCATTTTGAATTTATTCTTGTGTGTGTTGTAAGTTGGTGGTCTAGTTTCATTTTTTTTGCATATAGCTGTTAAATTTTCCCAACACCATTTATTAAAGAGGCTATCTTGACTCCACTGTATGCTCTTGCCACCTTTGTCAAATATTAGTTGAGCATAATGTCTTGGGTCAATTTCTGGGTTCTCTGTTCTGTTCCATTGACCTATACGCCTGTACTTGTGCCAGTACCAGGCTGTTTTGATTACAATGTCTTTGTAGTATAACCTGATATCTGGTATTGTGATCCCTCCTACTTTGTCCTTCCTTTTCAAGATTGCTGTGGCTATTCGGGGTCTTTTTTGGTTCCATATAAACTTTTGATGTATTTGTTCTAGTTCTGTGAAATATGTCATTGGTATTTTATTGGAGATTGCATTGAATCTATAGATTGCTTTGGGTAGTATGGACATTTTCATGATGTTAATTCTTCCAATCCATGAACAAGGTATATTATTTTTACCATTTTAGATGAGAGAGAGGTTAAACAGGGAAGTTGTATTTCTATCTGGATGGATATAGAGCAAAAATTCAGAAAGCTTTGCTTTGGGGTCCAAAATATTATAGCGGAACACCATTAATATATTCACTATGATTGTTTTCACCTCTGGTCACAACGGAACCACCACAGACACACTTATATTCTATGCATTTTAAACTAGACAATATTTCCTCATGTTTTTGATAGTTTCTTCTCAGGTGTACTACCTTTTATAGCCCTTACTGAATTTGTTTTTGTATGAACGTTTTCCATTTATCAAGACCATTTTGAATTTGTTTCTGCTTTCTAGGTGATTAAATAACCCATGTGGCCCTAGCCAGTTTGGGTTTGGCTCAGTGGTTAGAGAGTTGACCCAAGGACTGAAGGGTCATAAGTTTGATTGCCAGGGCACATGCTTGGGTTGCAGGTTTGATCCCTGGCTCTGGTCAGGGTCCTGCAGGAGGCAACCAATTGATGTGTCTCTCTCACATCAATGATTTTTTTTCTCTCTCTTTCTCCATTCCTCCCTTGCACTCTATCTAAAATCAATGGAAAAATATCCTTTGCTGAGGATTAAAATGAATAAATAAATAAATAACCAATGTGAATAGTGTTCTGTGATTATATGATGAGCCTTCACTTGTTTCATTCATCTCAGCCATCACTATCAATAAAGATATCAAAATCTGAGCCCAAGAGTTTAGATGACGCTCAATTAATTAATATATTTTTGCCAAGTCTTCAGAGGCTTGACATAGCCTCATGCAAGTCTAAAGTCTAGTAGGTCTTTTATGTATATGCTCAAATTAAATAGGGTTACTTAATACATTTATGAAACTTTTTTATTGATAGTATTGTTTTTATTTTCTTGAAAATATAAGAAAAAATCTTAGAGATTAAATATGTGATGTTTTTATTTACTTCCTTTTTTCTTTAAAAATGTAGGTTTCAAATAAAAGCATACAATTATGTCTCTCAGAATTGAGGATGTAGAAGATCTTATTCTCTACTGTTTCATATAGAGTTACAATACTTAATTAGTTTTCTCAGCCATCCATATTCTTCCCCAGTCCCAAGCTGATCTATATCTAATTTCAGCCATTCACACAGGCCATATCGAGGTTGCTCCTCTGAGAAACTCTGTTCTTTTATGAAATAAGAGGTCCTTGCTACAAATATGTTTCTCAAATTTCTCTGAGAATAACACCTTCAGGAAAAATATCATCAATTCATTTGTCTCTAAGTCTCTAAGACTCTACAATACCATGAAACAGAACTTTCCAGAGTTTGGAATAAAAACAAGAATTACAGTAGATTTACAGTTGTGAATACACAAAGGCAGAGTTTATTCTTATATTATTATTTATTAATTACTGCATTATTTTCCATATGAACAATTGCAGACAATAGAACTCTAATGACAGATCAGAGCCTCTGGACTTCTCATGATGAACATGAAATAAATATACACTAAATTGATTATGTCATTGCTACACTCTCCCCCCTCCTTCATTCTGTTTTAAAAATACCATTTCTCAACTACACTGTGAGGACTGATCTACTTGTCAGTCCAGCCACTGATATGTGTTATATTTCTCAGGCCCCTAAGGATATTTTTATTTTCTTAGAATTTTGTTCACGGCACAAGAATTTGTGTAACATAAACTGCTCAGATGTGTAGAGTCCACCGTTGATGTGACTGAGAAGACTGCACAGCTGTGCCATGCAGGCAGGTGCCGCCTCAGATGTCCCCGACCAGGACTCAGGGCACCAAGGCTCCCCTGCCCGTCCCGTGGCCACCACTTGACAATGTTGGGATGCCTCCTCTTTCTTTTCTTCCCCTTTTGCTCCATTAAAGGCATTCTGGAAGGTTCCACTTTCTACTGTATAACCAAGACTGCTGGCTAAAACAGGGACAAGTGTAAAGTGGTGTAAGGCCAGCAGGGCAGACAGATGTGACGGGAATGAGAGCAGAAGGAAGAAGATGACTGCTCCCCCCCGTCCCGGGAGCGCGTGGAGAAGCCCACGCCATCAGGTCTGTGTGTTTCCTAGTCAAGCCTACACCAAGGCTAAAGGATTCTTCACGCTCTCTTTTCTTCTGCTGGAATCATTCTGAAAGTCACATCTTGTTACTGTGTACACAAATGAAATCTTAAAAAGATTTCCAGGTCACTGTTTGAAAGGAACTGCGGCAGAAAACAGTTGCTTCGGGTTATGCTCATGAATAAACTGCACACTTTTTCATCCGAGCACAGGGAAGCGGGGTTTGTGTGTGCACACAGACGGGCCTCCCTGTGGAAGCAAATCGGATATAAACCCCATCTCCAACTTCTGTGACTGTGGATGAGGAGTCAAGATTTCCTATGTCTCACACCAAAAACTGGAATTCTGGACATCTTTTTCCAAGAGACTATGCCAGCGTGATTTAAATTCAGTATGGAGAGGTGGAGAAACGCTTTTTTCTTCATTAAACACCCAGCACTCAGCAAATTATCCTATACTCACTGAACAAAATGAACTGCTCTCTTTTTATGGCAAAATATATCTCAAGTTTCCAACGTATAAAATAAATAACTGGTATTCATGAATTAAGGACACTGGAGAATACCATTCTTTAATAGTTGGTGGAATTAACTATTGAGACTATCTGCCCATGACTATTTCTTTATTAGCAGGTCTTAAAACATGTATTCAAATTCTTTCATGGACATAAGACTATTTCATTTTTTCCATTTTCTCTTTTGTCAGATTTGATCTGTTGATATTGTCTCTGAGTATTTTAGATAAACTAAAATTCAGTGCTCTAAAGTACAAAATATCACCTAAGAATCTTCTTAATATCTGTGAGATTATTAGGACGTCTTTTTAAAAAGTTGCTGATGTTATTTGTGTCTTTTTCTTTTTCTCTTGTCAGAAGATTGTCAATTTTTTGAAACTATTGATTCTCTATAAGTTTTCTATAACATTAAATTTTGCCCCTAATTATTTTTTCATTTTACTATTTATGAGTTTATCTTACTGATCTTATTTTAAGTTCTCGAGATGAATGTATTCAATCTTTCTCCTATTAAATATATGCATATACAAACACGATTTAAGTCACGTAGACAAGTTTGATAGTTTTTGCTATCATTTAGTTCTCACTATTTTTAAATTTCCATTATGATTTCTTTTTTTACTTTTGCCTAATTTTCAAACATTTGGAATTTTCTAGTTTTCTTTTTCAGTTGCTTTCCTTCTTAATTTTTTAGTGTCCAAAGAGTACAATCAATATGATTTTAATCTCTGAAATTTGTTTGACATCTCAGTTTATTTGTTGCCCAGCCAATGATCAGCTGTACAAATGTTTTGTGTTTTCTGCAACTTGTAGACTTAATTCTATATATGTTAATTAGGTCGTGTTTTGTAATCCTTTTACTAAAATCTATATTCTCATAGACTTTTTGTCTGCAGTTCATTGCAGGTATGTTAAAATTTCTTGTTATAGTGACAGTTTGGTTTGTTTCACTTCTGTAAAGATTTGCTTTATATATTTTAGGCTGGGCTCTTTATGCATATACAAATTTTGAACTCTTATTTTACTGAAAAATGGAAGTGTTATCATGATTAAATGCCCCACTATATCTCTGGAAATGCATTTTCATGATAGCATACTTTCATTTTATAAATATAGCTATACCAGCTTTCTTTCAGTGATTGTACAGTGTAGCTTTACCATTTACTAACCCCCCTGAGGATATTTCTCAATCCTTATACTCAAGCCATGATGTTTGTAAAGATCATGTGAGTTGATTCTCTTTATAGTCTTTCTTTTTAAAGTATAATTTAAAATCTTATTGAAATTTTAGTTGTTTTACTTAATGTTATTATTGATATGTTTAAGAAGTAATTTTTCATCTCATATCCTTTTTATTAGTTTGTTAGTACTATTAGTAACTAATATATTATTATTTTAATAATTAATCTTCCTAGACATATATTATAATATGCATTATTACTTATTAAAGTCTATCATAATGTTTTTACATTTGACACAAAGATCTTAATACAGTTTAATTTTGAGTAACCTCTTTCCAGTATATACACTATATGTTGTGTACTATACGTTATTGTTGAGATTATTATTGTTTACAGGAGTTTCCTTTAAATGGACCCACACCCCTTCACTCTTTCTTTTTGTCTTAGTTTTCATCTTGGATAATGTTCCTTGTTTCTGAAGATCAGCTTTAATGAGGACTTGCTTTCAACAGGTCATTTCTGTTTTCGCTTTATCAGAAAACATCCTTATTTTGTTCTCTTTTTAAAATAATACGTTTTGCCAAATATGGAATTCCAAGCTGGAATTTCTTTTCCTTAAGCACAATAAAGGCATCATGCTATTGGGAAGACAGCTGACATTCTTATTGTTGCTCCCTTGAAGGTAATCTCATTTTTATCTGGCTGCTCTTAATTTTTTTTTTATCTTGATTTCCATCAATCTTGGTTTTCTCTCTGTAGCTGGGATTTTCTTTGCATTTGTCTTGCTTTACAATGCTTTATGAATACGACACATGAGATTTCAACATTTATGGCAATTTCTCAGCCACTATCTCCTCAACTACATCTTCTGCCCATCTGTCTCTCTCATTCCCTTATGGACCCCAAACTAAATGCACATAAAAGCTGATGACCCTATCTCATATTATCTCTTTTCCTTTTTGTGACTAATTCCATCTCCAGCTTATCCAGGGTGCTAGCCACTTCTTGCTAACCTGCAAACATCTCCGCGGAGAGGCGGTGCGGCCTCTTCAAAGTTAGGCAGTCCAACCCTGGCCGGTTTAGCTCAGGGGTTAGACCTCGGCCTGCGGACTAGAGAGTCCCTGGTTCGGTTCCCCTAAGGGCACCTACCTCGGTTGCAGTTTGTCCCCGGCCGGCTGGGGTCATGTGGGTGGCGACTACTCGATGTTTCTCTCTGTCTCTCTTCCTCCTTCTCTCCCTCCTACTCTATCTGAAGACAAATGCAAAAATATCTTCCCGTGAGGATAAAAAAACAAACAAAAAAAACCAGTTAGGCTGTCCAGCCTGCGGCCAGGGGGCAGTAGGGGGCGCTCCTCCACGCTGCCCCATTGCCCACTCCGAAGACGCCTGGATGGCGCGAACACAGGCTGAGCAGCCCACAAGGCCCAGGGCCGGCTGCCTGCGTTTTCTAAAATCTCGCAGGGTGGGGAATGTTACAACACTCCCTTACACTCCACTTTTCCATTTCATCTTCCTGCAGGAGAGAGGAAGTCTGCTCTTGTTGCTTGAATGTTTTACTTGGTGTGGCTGTTCACTGCATTGTTCTGGAGTGGCGGCTCACATCAATGACTGGGACCATAAGGGCATGCATTCACACGTGCACGATGAGGACAAGAGCCATTTGCTGCAGGGAAAAAACGTCTCTGGTGAGGGTCAGCCTTGCACACAGGGGCCTGGGGGAGGACGGGTAAGAGAGGGTACGTAAGCATTCCGTTGTTCCTTTCACAGTGGACTGCGCAGTCTTTCAACAGGAGCTGTTAGAGAATGCCAATTTCTTAATGGAAGATTATGTAAAGTTAAAGAAAAAAAATAGTAATCATTCTACATCAGACCGCAATCCCTCTGAGGTGAATGAGCATTTCTTTTTATGGACAAAGTTCTTGGTCAAGAGCCTGGAAATGAACTGGAATGAAACTTTTTTTTAAATATGTTTTTATTGATTTTTTAGAGAGAGGAAGGGAGAGAGAGATAGAAACATTGATGTGAGAGAGAAACATGGATCGGCTGCCTCCTGCACGCCCCCTACTGGGGATCCAGCCTGCAGCCTGGGCATGAGCCCTCACCGGGGATCCGATCAAACCCGGACGTCTCAGTCCATTGGGCAATGCTCATTCCACCGAGCCACACCGGCCGGGCTGGAATGAACCTTATACTCACGATCTGATGCTGTCAATTTCTCCTTTGCATTTTGGGAAGAGAAGGAAAGTGATCAATATTCAACAAGGGCAACACCGTGTTTCTGATACTGTTAATTCTAAAGTCATAGGACAGGTGGCTGAGGGAGGGAGATACTTGGAAAGCTACAGAAACGACAGTCAGGCTGGCAAGTCCATAATTTGCGAGTGGATAGACTGGAAAACTAGAGAAGAATTGCAGTTCGAGTCCAAAGGCAGTCAGCTGATATGCAACAAACCAGCAGATGACCTGGTGGCTTGAAACAGCAAACATGTGCACAGTTGGAGCTGGGCTCAAAGTGTAGACAGGTGAGCCAATTTTTCTCATTTTAGCTAAGCTGCCAGGTTGGCTGGGGCCTGGTTGCTCTAGGATGGTCTCAGGTTCAATGGATCCTCTCTGTTTCATGGGATCTCTCATTGTCTAGCAAATAATCCACACTTGGTCACATAGCAGCTGAGCAGGGGTCCAGGAGACAGATTCGTGGGGTGGAGAATAGATTACACCTCTTAATAAAAGAAAAAAGTGAGAAAGCAAGGAAGAAGAAGAGAAAGAAGGAAGGAAGGAAAGAAAGAAAGAAAAAGAGAGAGAGAGAAAGAGAGCGAGAGAGAGAGAGAAAGAAGAAAAGAAAGAAAGAAAGAAAGAAAGAAAGAAAGAAAGAAAGAAAGAAAAAGAAAGAAAGAAAGAAAGAAAGAAAGAAAGAAAGAAAGAAAGAAAGAAAGAAAGAAAGAAAGAAAGAAAGAAAGAAAGAAAAGAAAGAAATCTCAGAATAGATTAAGGAGATGAATATATATATTAGAGAAAGAGGAAGGGAGAGAGAGATAGAAGCATTGATGTGAGAGAGAAACATCGATCAGCTGCCTCCTGCAGGCCCCGTACTGAGGATCAAGCCTGCAACCTGGGCATGTGCCCTGACCGGGAATTGGGAATTGAACCAGGACCTCTCAGTCCATGGAACAACACCCAATCCACTGAGCCACACTGGCCGCACACATTATTTTTTTAAATATAGGAAATCTAGGAAATGAATTTTTACCCTGGATAAAAAAAATTTTTTAAATCACACAAGTGCAGGCAATTTCTCTTCTGCATCCCTTTTCAAAAGGCAAAACATCTTGTGTACATGAATGTTAACGATTTTCCTCTCTTCAACTCTATGTAAATATTTATCCTGAGTTTACAAACAAATATTCTGTACTTCATGGTTGATAATTTGAAGTTCATCAGTTCCCCTCACCCTACTCCTCGAATGTAAGTTTGCTCTTATATTTCATAGCAGGTGAGTTAGAAGAAACAGACATATAATAGCCAGAGAATTAAATGCTTTGTGAGTAGAAAAAGGGGGTGTCATATAATCAATTCTGAAGAGGTCCCAAGGGGCTCATGACCTCATTCACTAACTCTGGAAGTTCCAGCAGCTTCCAGGCTTCAGCAGGAGATGCCAGAGCAGATGGCCATCTGAGATGTGCTATGAGACTTGGCACCCCAACTGTACATTACCCTCCGAGTCACACAGTGAGACAATGGTTAACGCGTTTAGTGAGGCTGGCCATGGCCCACGCAAACCAGCCGTGATTTACTGCCATTGCATAGAAGTTGGCTGGTTCACAGGGAAGTATCTCTCTATGAGGTCACCTAAAAGGCCAATCCATCACCTCCAGCTGGTGTGTGCTGAGCAGAGCTGGGGGGAGCACGAGGGAGTCCATGAGCCCCTGCATTCTGTGCTCTGCACTGCTTATATTCTTCCAGGCTGAATTTATGACCTTTATATCAACTGCTTCTTTAATGCATAGGGCTAAATATGCTAAATATCAGCAGCATGATTCAGACTCGCAGTGCTTGCATACTGACTGCAACCAGGACCACGCGGGGTGCGCTGACAGTCAGCAGGGGACGTTATAATTTAAAGCCTCTCCACTGGGTGTCCCAGCCCTCACTGAGCAGCTGGCATACTTCATGCCATCTTTTCCTCTTCTCTAAAAGGAAGGTACAGTGTGTCAGATCCCAAGAGAAGCAACGTAAGCATATATAAGCAATATAAATTTCCAAGATAAACAATACCTTTTTTTTTAAATGACTGATTTTTTCCCCACTTTTCTGGGAATTGTTAGGCAAATATTAATGTATTACATAAAGCGAAATCTTGAAAAATTTCCCCAGGATCTTTATGCAGTCAGGAACGTTAAAAGGTTTACTGCCAATAGGATGTAAATGTAAAATTTCTGAGACCTTGCAGACGTTAGGAAAACAATAGATGTCAAACAGCAGAAACACACTTCAGAAAGCCCTGCTCCGTCCAGCCTGTGGGGGAGATTAGCAGCGTGCCCATTCCTCCGGCGGTCGGAAGGGGGCGGAAGGAGGGTCTCACACGTGGGCCTGGACTGTCTGTCATGCTTTTAGATCCAGCCTCCTCGTGGACATCTGCTGCCAGGAAGTCCCTGCAGAAGGTGACTCCCACGGTCACGGCTCCTGGCACCAGCTGGGCACCCACTCAGGTGTGCGTGCAGGCCACCTCGCCTGGGGCTCCCAGCAGTGATCTCCTGATGGCAACAGCGGAACTGCTCCTGTCCCCTTCACCGTGCTGACAGGAGGCCTGAGAAGAATGAGAAGCAGCATCTCTCCGACTTGTGCTGCCTCCTCTCTGGGCACCGAAGCAGAGACGTCAGTTGCTGAGCAGAGTCCTTTCTGAAAATAGTCTTTTTCAAGTTCTGAGTTTGCTTCTTATTTTGAGTACTCAGACCCAAGTTAATGGGAATGATCAGAAGAGCACACTATTATACAGATTTGGGGCCATTTTGTGGTCCTCCCAACCTTCACCCCATCTCCTCCTCTAAGACTCTGCCTTCATTTGCCTTCAGTGGAGGAAAACGCGAAACCAAGTAAAGCTGTGTCAAGACAGATGCCCGAGTCTGGACCTCAGACACACTTCATGTTCAGTTAAAGCTCCAGTTAACACCACAACTGCACCCACGTGTCTTTATAAATAGCACGAACTGCCAAGTGCCATATTTCAACAGGTGTGACTTACTGAAAGAAATATTCTATGATCAAATAAAGTTGGCAAATGCCGCATTATAAATCACTCAGGGCTTCACAGCACACGACACACCGGAGGCACACGGAATTTCTGCAGAAAGAACTCGTTCAACTTCGCTTACACCAGATTCCCAAAACTCATCTGACAATAAGTAGCTTTTTAAATTCTTCTTAATGTCTAGTTCCTGAGGAATCCAAGTTACATAGAACAGAATTTGGCAAACACTGCTGTAAAAATATTCTAGATGAAATTTATTAACTAATACTTGTGACCAGCTACTTGCTGAATTGTGAGAAGAGTCCAATGCAAAATCTGACTGACAGTATCATCTGGAGTGGCCGGGCTCCTCCAGGGCCCTGAACCCTTTCAACGTGCCCAGGAGTGGCTGGTGTTTCCACATCTTTCTACTTTCAAGGGAAACTGATAACCCAGTTTTGGGTAAAATGTTCTATTTTACACATTGGCAACTACATTTGATTTTTTTTAAAGAGAGGAAGACATCTTACATGGAGGCAGCCTCTTCCACCACAAAGAAAACCAAAAAGCACACAACAAACCAAACACTTCGGGGTGTATCTAACTCATGGGTTGTCAGGCTAATCTGTGTAGGTCCACGATTTTGAACAGAGAAGGTCAGAAGTGGAGAAACACATTTTTTTAATGTTCCTAAACCCTGTCTGGCTTTAAGCACTGTATACAGCTTGCTATTGGAGTACACAACAGAGTGTTTGATATTATTTCCTTCCATTCATGAGTCTATGATTCATCTCAAGTGGAAGAGGGATTGGTGGGTAGGTGTTTACAGACACTTCTGAAGTAAAAAGTATGTTATGCTGTTAAAGTCAAATAAATAATGCTTTAGGTCATATTTCCTCTGGGGATGTGAATGGTTAATTTTGTTGGGACTATAATTTAAAGTACAATTTAGTCATAAAATTTCCCAATATGTTATTATTTTTGTCTTAAAAATAATACATGATAATCAAGGATAAAAATATTAGTTTTTAAATATCTACAATTCAAGAGCAATTTTGATACTGATTTAAGTCACCCAAGAACAATTATTTAAAGCCCTAGCAGATAATTACCTCTCAGTGGTCCCAATGGTACATAGTGGGTTTATCCTTGATCATATTTGCACCATGGACCGTTTGTTTCCACTCTGACATCCAGCTCTCTTCTCTGCATCTCACCCTGATAGGAATGGTCCAATATATATACACATTACACACACACACACACACAACATATCTACATATATATAGCACATCTACATATATTCTATAACATAATTTTATTTGACATTAAATGGATAACATATCTTATCACATAACCCACACTCAGGTCAAAATAAATTCTAGATTATTTGTCATTCTCTATTAGCATAAAATTTTTAATAGACCCTCATATGCTACGCAATGTACCTATTTTATTTCCAGAGGAAATCAATGCAAAATAAAACCTTTAGAAAAAAATAAAAACTTTTATTAATATAACTATTATTGACAATTGCTACATTTTGTTATGTTTTATAAAATATGTATACCTGAAAAATCATAATTTTATATTTTACACATTGCATAATATTTTTGAGATTGGGTGTTTATTTTAAACAAATGGTTTTCTTTTAAGAAGGATAAATCAGCCCTTAATACCTCTCTACAATATCATGGATTGTGACATTACTTTATTGAAGTGGGGACTAAAACATAATGCTTGAGTCACAGCATTGTAGTCTTCGCCCTTGATTTAATAATTCTTCAATTAATCATCTGTTTTCTTTACAATTTAAGAGAAGTTATTTTTTAAAGCCAAAACTATAAACTTTCCTTGTATTCTCTTCAGGGGAATAAAGAGATTTTTTTTTCAATCTAAAAGAGATCAAAGAAATCGTGAGGCAAGTAGAGTGGCTGGCACCGCTGAGGAAGAATGGGAAGAGGCAGATTTTTGGCAGAACTGAATGTGTTAATCTGCAGTGAAATTAGCGATTTAAAAATGTATTTCTCAGCTGCACATCTGAAAAAATTTATGGGTCTAATTTTCCTTTGGAAATTTAAAATGTTACAAACTCATAAGATATAATTATCTAAGTTTTTCCACCCCACACTCACCATGCCCACAGAAAGGAGTGGGAATTATGTATGGATGCAAATGGATGACTACTGCAAAGAATTTAGAAACATTTCAATAAACAGACTTGCAAATATTTTCGGTATTTTAGAAAAGTAGGACACATATGTTGAATCCAAGTGGAGAGGGCCTAGAAGGGAACCTCCAAGTGCACAGTTTGCATCTATATTTGTGTGAACCATTTGGTTAAGTATTTTACAAAATATCTACACTTTATTTTCCAGTCCTTATGGAATTTTCAAAATACTGTATATCCCACAATAGACTTTTCAACATATGTGTAAGCTGTAGTGTGAAAATAATTGTGGAAATAATTCTAGATCTATATAATTCCACAACCTACTTGCCTTGAATTGGCGGGATGTGTTTTTCATGTACGGATGCATCAAAAATGTTTCTGTTTCACAGTAAACTCATTTAGATCTAAAAGCATCTCCGCAGTTGGCAAGGCGGTGCCAACCTAAGGAGATTAGCACACACAACATTTAATAACACCAACCAAGAGAGCTCTTACTTTTGTTAGATTTCTATAAAATGCTTAGAAGTTTGGGTGAAATATAGATACGTTTACTTAAAACACTCATTCCTTAGCTTATCTGATATTTGATAGTAGGGCTTTCCAACACGGAACGAACTAGGACCTGTCTAGAAAACGGAAAGATTGCTGGGGAACGACTCTCTTCCCATCCTCTGTTAGGAAAAGTCTTTCTCAGCTTGTAGGGTTTTTTATTCCTGTTCTCGGAAGTTACTGAGAGTAGTTTCAAAATAGCCAAGGCTATTCTCTTACCTAAAATTCCTCCTTCTCCAGCTTTTCTTTACCCACTTAAGATGTTATAAAAATTATCAAAGAACAAACTAGCACTCGGCAGAACTATGCCCATGTGTACGCTAAATAAATACTTCTGATGATCGTGAATGTTGGCGCGTGTCCATGGAAGAAAGACCTTACACAAAAGATGGTAATTATTATGTTTAAATGATTATGCTATAATTATTATGTTAAAAATCTGTGCTCTCAGAGCTGCTTGGTGGTAGCAGGGCTGTGACATCCCCATTAAACCTCATCTATGCGAATGCACTTGCCACTTTCCCACTCAGCGTGAAGACAGTGGCTTGGCCAAGCCAGAGCACCCCGAGGCATGGGTGGGAGGGCTTCCGGAAGTACCCCCTCCCCCTTTCCCCATTCGGGGGGGCTCTCAGCCACCAAACAATCTCATTTGCTAATTCTGCCCCAGTGTTTGTCTTTTCCTTAATCACCTTCTTTAAAAGATTTTGGCAAGGTCATTCGCCCAAGTTTTAAAGTTACCTACCTCTCCTGGGATTAAATAACTGTTTAAAAATCTTTATTGTCCAGACCATTAGAGATGCCCCCCTCCACCCGGCTCCTGCCCCACCCAAGGCTTTCACTGCCCTGTTGTCTGTGACCATGGGCAAAGGAAAATGATAAAAGTTAAATAAATGAATCTCCAATAATGAGATTTTCTTATTATCATCACAGGGTGTTTCACTGAGGAAAATTTTTGGATTCAGGGTCAATTTTCTTGGGTTTTTAGGGATCCAGAGATGCTAACACCTACATGCAAATATCGTATTCTACAGAGGTGTTTGCTATCATTATTATTTTACTTCATTTGGCTCCCATACGATTGCCCAGCTCCAGAACACCAGGCAGACCGGATGACTTCTCCAAGACTCTGGTAGGTACGTTCGTGATCTTTCATCATCCTCAGAGTCTTCTTTAGAATTTTGGCAAAGGTTAAGTTCAGCCAGGTTTTTGGTTCTGGCAGAGGTGGCAAATGTTTCAGAGTAAATTGACCTCTCTTTGCAGATACACAATAGAATATCCAGCCTGGCCAGTGTGGCTCAGTGGCTGAGCGTCATCCCACGCACCAAGAGGTCACCAGTTTGATTCCCAGTCACGGCACAAGCCCAGGTTGTGGGCCCAATCCCCAGTGGGGGGCATGCAGGAGGCAGCCAATTGATGTTTCTCTCTCATCATAGATGTTTCTATCTCTCTAAAAAAAAAAAAAATCAATAAAATATATTAAAAAAATAAATGTCCAAATGTGTCTGGTTGAGGATGCTTTGAGGTTGCCCAGGTTACACCAAAGTGCATTTATTCTTTAGAACCAGAAATCACTCATAGCCTTCACTGTAACTGTTGTCGATAAGGTTTTCAGGTGTACACAGGAGAGGTGCTGTTTTGAATGACAGGCTTGTACTACCCACACTTCTGACCATCAGCCAGGTGAGGTAGTGGCGGCAGCACGGGGTTAGGGGCGTGGCAGATGAACCCCGATTCCAGCACAACTCCAGCCATCCCTGACTGAACTAGAGAGCCCATCACACCTCCCAGCACATGGGAGGGGCCTCGCCCACTGTAATTACTACCACCAGTTCTCACCTTTTATGGTCACAGTCAAATTCCTGAAATACTTTCCTTAGGGCAGGAGGGAAGCAGGGTGGGGAGGAGAGGGCGGATGGCGGATGGCGCCCACAGACCCTGCGGAGGGAACTTGCTGTACGCTCGCACTGGAGGCAATGGCACAAAGCAAAAGAGTGCACAAACCAAAGTTGGAGGATTTGGGATTAATTGAAATCCTCAAGTGGTGCACGGTAAGTGACTGCCTATTTAGAGCCAACAGATAGGTTTCCGTGAGGTTAAGGAAGCGAAAAATCCCATAGGAAGCTAGTGAGATGTTAAATTCTAATTAGAAGTGTTAATTAAAAAAATTCCAATTTCATCAGTGAGAATGCTTTTGTTGTTCCGGTGCTCCTTGCTGCAGGGACTCCTAAGTAGCCTGCCTCACCTTGCTCCAGCGTACCCACCATTCTGGAGGGTGGGGACACTTGACCAGGGCCACAGCTTGGAGCCTTGGCGTGCCCTTCCCAGGGCTGCCATGAGGACAGCCCTTTGGCATTGTTACGCAAAATCCTACTTTCAGGGCTCTGTGCCCAGGCAAGGAATGCACTGTGTCTCAGATTTTACTGTGGGGTTTTCAGGAGGAAAAAGTGTGTATCTACTTCTTCACAACATCCTGCTGCCAATATTTTCTCATTTTTATACCTTCAAAAAGGATCCAATGAGTTTTCCAAATTTAGATGAGGTAATTTTATATTGTGTACTCAGTTAAATAAAAAGTACTAGCATCAACATTCTTCAGACCATTAATTCGTAATGAAGATTAAATCCTTTGAAGGAGCATACAAAAATTAACTACCTAAAATTATTTAAAAATTAAATATAAAATCAATCTAATATTAACAGATATCCAAAGAATATGCAGGTGTATATTAATATTTTGATTTCAATAGCATTAATCAACATGTTCCAAATTATTTAATGTAAACATAAATGTTTTTCAATATGCTTTTTAGTTATGTTTAGATAATTTCAAATTATACAGTAAACATTAGAGAAAAAACATTATGTATAATATTTAAAAGTCTCAAATACAAACCTTGAGCAGCGGTGGGCCTATTTAGTAAAATACACAGTATACGTTTTCACATTGACTGCTTTACTTGTTTATTTAGCCAGAAGGGTCATTTTAAACTGTAACAGTGACTATAATACATGATGATCTCCATCTAATCACATTAGTTTTCAGAATAGATGATGTCATGGCATGCAGATTTGCAGTGGCTTTTCCAATGCTAATATAAAACTAAGGACTTCAGTTAAAAGAGTCAGATATGTCTAAATCCCTAAAAACTACCATTTCTAAGGTATAGCTCTATCAAATAATCTTGCTCTACTGTAGAATCTATGGAAGATGACATTTTATTTGTGCATTATTGTGGAATACATAAAAATAGCTTAACGAAAACTAGAAAGTAGGTACCATTTTTTCATGCTCTTTACTTTGTCCTCCAAGCAAGCTCCCATCATTCTTTGTGGGATATAAGACACTCCCGTCCTTTCATGCTGCCTCCCATGTGCTCCAAGCCAGCAGTCACAGCAACCCCCTCTAACTCATCAGCCCACCCAACCCAAGGACAACAGTAAACATTTTTATTTCCATATTCTACGTCAAAATATAACTAAACTTGTTCCCATTTTTCTGAGTTGCTTTTATCTGCAGCAGACCTGGAAAAGCACTAGCTTAGGTTTCCTTGATATTGTAGAAGTGGAATTTTCAAGGGTCAGGATAGATCAACGAGTCCCGAGACATATACTCTTTTAGAACATTCAACATATACCATTGATGGTAGATTCCATGTCAGAAGATAAGATACTTTTCCAATCATTAATCTGTTTATTTTTATTATTCATTAGTCATGATCTTAAAAATATATTTTGGACATCTTTTAGGGCACTAAAACTATCCTAAAATATAGCCCTTAATTCAGGATTAAACCATATATTTTTATTTACTTATTTATTTATTTATTTATTTTTCTTCATTGATTTTAGAGAGAGGAAGGGAAAGGGAGAGAGAGATAGAAACATCAATGAGAGAGAACATCGATTGGCCACCTCCTGCATGCCCCCCACGAGCACTCCCTATGAGATTCACTGAAGTTTTAGAGCATCATATCAGTACTATAGTTATCTTCAAGGAGCCATATATCAGCAACACCATTCCAGGATGTGGCTAGCGCCCTGCAGACCTTCCTCAGGTCATCTTGAATTTAGGCCAAGGTAACTCATGAGGTGGTTTGAAAACCTTTTCCTGTGAAGCCTGCTGGGCTGATGTCTGCAAAAAAAATTATTCATAAGTCATTTACACACTTTATGTATAGACTGAACAACTTTCTTTTAAAGGCATTTCCTTATATTTCTCTTTTTGTAAGTTCATATGCCAGTTTTTTGCCCACTGACACAGGCTTTTGAAATATTTCTGCAGCTGGCACTTGACTGCTTGGCATTTCACTCACTGTGCACTTACTCACAGGAGCACTTATAAAACCCTAAAAGAAGGCCAGTGCCCACATCACGTGAGTAAAAATAAAACCGTACTGTCCTACATTGACCCTGTATGTCTCCCTTTTTACTGTCCCTGCACTAGGTCCCTCTGCTCGCAAAGCGGGACCCTCAAGCCCATGGGGTTGCTCTGATAGACTTTGAATAAGTTTATGATTTAAATCATTTGATGTCTTGCATGACCCTTTATTCTTTGTCTATATTGCAATAGATCACTTTGTTATTATTACTGTCACTCTGGTTTGCAAGTGACAGAAACCAGCTCAAACCAGCTTAATTGAAAAGTGGGGATTAGGATAGGGATTTAAAAGTGTTGCATAGAAACCAAAAGCAGGAAAAGACTGGACTCAAGAAGGACTGGATCCAGGCGTTTTAACACCAGCCTGGTTTTTCTTCATTATGCACCCTTTTTACTTTATCTTTATTTTATAATATTTTTTTGCTTTTCATTCCATGCAGCAGAATTACTTTTCATTTCTTTTTCATGTTGACCAAGCTCATAGGGAAAATATAAAATCATATTTTATTTTTAATTATATGTTCATTACTAGTGAAGGTGAACATATTTTTTTTATCTTTATTTAAATTTTTTTTCCTTTTTATTGATTTTAGAGAGAGAGGAAGAGAGAGGG
The DNA here is from genome assembly GCA_030848825.1 of Tadarida brasiliensis. Lineage (NCBI taxonomy): Eukaryota > Metazoa > Chordata > Mammalia > Chiroptera > Molossidae > Tadarida > Tadarida brasiliensis. Next base: position 6,055,825 of record CM061270.1, read on the forward strand.
AGAGAGAGAAAGAAACATCGATGAGAGAGAACATCGATTGGCCGCCTCCTGCATGCCCCCCACTGGGGATTTGGCCCACAACCTGGGCATGTGCCCTGACTGGGAATCGAACCAGCGACCTCTTGGTGCATGGGTCAATGCTCAACCACTGAGCCACACCAGCGGACTTATCTTTATTTTTTTTAATTTATAATTATTTGTAAACTGTCCCTTTACATACTTGGCCTATTTTGATGGGAGTAAGAATATTCATAATTTCAAAATTTTTATTAGTTTTTAATATTTTTAAAGATATTAACCCTTTTTCTATAATACACATTCCCACTTTGTTATTTTTGTTTTTAACTTTTTATGTGATATTTGGCATAAATAAAAATTTTAATGGATTTATTTTTTTAGTTACTAACATATCATGTACAGAAGTTTTCAATGATTACATAACTATTTTCCTATATTGTATCAAGTAATTCTATGAGATTTAAAAATACTTACATCTTAAATGTGTCTGAAATTTATTTTGTAATATATGAGTATATGTCCATCTTTCCTTTGAATTTGTTTGCTTCTTGCTTTAATAATTTTATTTAATATTCTATCTTTGGGAATACAACTTTATCATGGTCACACACACACAGAATTTAGTCCGTGGTGCCACATAAATTAACTACCCTAAAACTCAGGACTATAAAATAAGCACTACTCAATTTGCGGCTCAGACACTCCGGAGGGCTGGCTGGTTGGTCTGTCTCTATACGGTATTAGCTGGGGTGACTGGTTTGGGAACACCCAACTGCAGGTACCTTCTCTCCCTTGCCGGTGTTTGCATGCTTCTCAGCCTCATCAGCACTCACAACACAGCCTGTCACCCCCAGAGCCAGCACGTGACTGCCACTGATGTCTCCTGGTCCGTGGAGTCACAGAACCACCCTCTCCCTGTGTTCCAGAGGATAAAGAAGTACACTACATTTCCTTCTGGGGAACAGCTGAAGCCCTTCGAAAAACATGTATGCAACTGAAGATGTGTGTGGCAGCCATCCGAGGGAAATACCTTTGAGCACACATCCAAACATGTACACACCCACAAACAGTTACCATTCAAAAACATCACATACCATTCTTTTTACTTAATGTTAAATATTTAGTTAGAATAATAATCGTTACACGTTTACAATGTGAGAGACCTTGGCCAAGGCGAGGATGGTGGAGTGGCGACCTCACAGCACAGGACCTTCCTAAGCTTGACATTGCCACATTCCGGCCCCCCAACAACGCGTGTGTGCCATATTCCTGTATAATAATTCTTATATTCATGTACTTCATTCCTATAAAAGCAAAAACATCTCTGTAAAGGTATTATCTTCATTGTCACTGTTGTGAATTGTGTCTGTCTTCCCCATTAAACATTTCTAAGAAAGGACTTGTTATTAATACATGACACTACTTATTTGGAAATCAATCATTGTATCACTCAAGGTTCTCATGGAAAAAACAAGGCATGCTCAAAGGATTTAGTGAGGACAGTTGATGGAATAATGACTGTCTATGCGGTATGAGCGGAGTGAAGGGAGGAAACGCTGGTGGGGACGCCCCACGCAGTGACGTGAGGACCCCGTTCCCACCACTCAGCCCGAAGGGGTGCGAGGAGAAAGCCCTGAGGAAACTTGGAGCCACGCACAGAAGCCTGCTTTTCAGGAAGGAAACCATAGCTGTCGCTGCTGCTGGAACCAGGCAGAGTATTTGTATGTCAATTTACCTGAATAAAGTGTTTTTCAAAAATCAACCAGACATATAAATCAGAAACTAAAAAAATAAAACAAAACAAAATAAGATAAAGGCATTACAATCTATTTACTTTCTTTTAATCAGGTAGATAGATACAAATAATAATAAATGGACCTCTTCCATCTTTAACAATAAAGGTTAAAATAAAATTGGAATACTGTAGGGGGCCTAGGAGGAGGGTGGAGGGATTGAGCAAAAAAGAAAACATGAAGAGAAAGAACTCAAAAAAATGTATTGTGTTAAAATAAAATCGAAATAGCATTAATACTGATGGTGAACATACATGTATTTTAGTTTGTGGTTTCCAGCTACTCCATGAGTTAAGGTTGGCTTTTCTCTCCAGTTCACAGGCTACATGCTACAGTTTAGACACTTTAAATGACTCACCCAATATTATACTAGTAAGTATAGACTGGAGCCAGGAATCTCGTCTGGATCTGCCTGATTCTAGATCCTTCACTTTTAACCACTATGCTTTATTATCTCTTTTGTTATATTTTATTATTATTATTTTAATGTTTTTTATTGATTTTTGAGAGACAGAGAGAGGAAGAAAGATGGAGAGAGAGATAGAAACAGTGGTGAGAGAGAAGCATCAACATGGATCGGTTGTCTCCTGCACGCCTGTTGGGGATGGAGCCTGAAACCTGGGCAGGTGCCCTGACCAGCAAGCAACCTCTTGGTGCATAGGTCGCTGCTCAGCCACTGAGCCACACCAGGTGGGCTAAGATCTCTTTTAAATGCTTCTTGTTTCGTCACATTGATTAAATAATGACTGATTTAATCTTGCATAATTTTAATCCTAAGTAATTTTACTTAATAGTAAATAATTTTGGTGAGCATAAGAGGAGGCAGATTGTTTGGCTACTCATCGAATGGTAGAATCTCACGTGTGCCATGAAATGGGCTTAGTTTGAGAAAGATGTGTCTGGACATATTTAGAAATACAATTTTATGTCTATATATATTATGAAGCTTTTTAAAATTAGAGTAAAATTCTTTAAAAATTAAAAATTCAGCTCTGGCCAGTGTGGCTCAGTTGGTTGGAGCATCTTCACATGCACCAAAAAGTTAGTGCACTCCATCCTCAGTCAGGGCACATACCCAGGTCGCAGGTTCGATTCCCAGCCAGGCACACGTGGGATCGATGTTTCTCTCTCTCTCCCCCTCTCTCTCTCTCTTTCTCTCTTCCTCCCTTCCTCTCTCTCAAAATCAATTTAAAAAATTCACATTGTCTGCCAACCTTGATATGCTTCTGATTCTCTTTTTTTATTGACTATGCATTTTTCAAATACCTGTTTGGGCAGGCACTATGCTAGGCATGAGATCTCGTGGTACCAATTATGGCATTAGAGTATCTATAATTTACATTTTATTCAAACTTGAAAAATTATTTAACCTCTCTTGATCTCAGTTTGCTTCTATTAAAAATGAGGTTAGTTTAAGCATTATTCTAGGTTCAACATTCCTTTATTCCTCTGAAAGTCTATGGATGTAAAGGAAAGTCCGATACATTAAGTTTTTATTTCTCTCAGCTAAATTTAGAGGCCCTGATCTTTAGGCACATTCCAGACACCTGTCCTGTGCCATGTTATTGTTAATTCTTAGACTGTAAGAATTTTAGGATTTTTTCACCCAGAATATGAGGGAAGGAGAGGCAGTTTTATCACATGCCTTTTCAAATATGAGTACCTGAACATCTTTCATTCATAAACATGACATATGAATACACTGTATTTATCTATTATTCTAATATCTGTTTTTGCATTAACTAAACATTTAGTTTTTAAAGGTTGGAGTTGTAACCATTTCCTGGGAATTACATTTATTTCAAAAGGGTCTCTGGGCAGATAAAATTCCTAAATACAACAAGTAGCGATGTTTCAGTGCATGAATGTTACCAAGGGGATCTGGGGTCCGCATTTTCCCCGTTTTTACAGTTATTAAGATTTTTGTCAACCAAAACTTATCTGATTACTGTCACTCTCTGTTCCAACAGCCTGTTCTCTGGTCTGGTTGTACAGTGTGCTGCCATCATATGACTGTACCGTATTCGCAGTGTTCGGCAGGGGTGACAGTCTGAAAAGCAGAAAAAGCAGTGGATTCAGCTGTGTGTATTTTAATTTTAATTTGCTGATTGTAGAAGAACCAATGCATGTTTTTCTGATTTTATTTCTCTGGAATTAGGTAATTATGTGTGGATCCATGTATTCATTGATTCATACAGCCTCTATACCTTCAGCGAAAAGTGGGAAGAGTAAAAGCTGATATTAGGATAATCAGCATCATTTAAACAAAGTATTACATACATAGCTAAGATGCATTTTTTTTCTTTTAAATTCAGATTATGAGCTGATTTGCTTTATCTGGATTTAACCTTGATGTAGACTCTCACTACGTATAAAATTGAAAGTGATGTGAACCCAGGAAACAATTAAAGTTCATCTTGTAAGCGATAGAAAACATCACCGAACCTTCAATTGCTTCTCTCCCACTGTTAGGAAAATGGAATCTGGGATCGACTTTCTACCTCTGATTGGTGTGACTAACTGAAAGTGAAGAATTATTTAGCACACAGAACTTTAATGGTGCAGTTCAAGATTTATTATATAAAACGCTGTCTTAAGATAGTATACATTAAAATGGTTTTGCTTTCATACGTGAAAAAAAGCTCTAGGCTTTAAAAATATTTTGTTTGAAAATGCAGTCTTTCTATCTCAGTCCTGCATGGCTTTTTAACATCTCCTTTAAACAAGTGCAACATAAAATGCTACATAATAAGACTTTCTGTTGTTCCAGCTATGACATCCGGGAAGCAAAGTGAGGATGCATATAACATGGTGTGGCTTAATCCTTTTTCTTTCCTAAGGTACATTATCACATCTGCCTGCTTTTCAAAGGCTTCATTGGCTTTTAAGACTACACTGACCCATTGCCCTCTCTCAGCAACCCTACGGGGCTCCCTTGGCATTAGCCTCTCAAAAGCTCCCCAAACTAGACGTCATTGCTTTTTAAACATACGCTGTGCTTTTCTACATTTTACTATAATAGAAACACTAGGCATTGTTCCAATGTGACCTACAATGATGATTCGTTTAACTAAAAGAAACATAAAAGAGAGGAACTATGATTGTCCCTGTTTTACAGATGACAAAACTGAGGCAGAACAGGTGAAATGACTTTCTCCAAATAAAACAACTCATAGGCAATCGTCTCGTTTGAGTGCCAGCCACGCGGGCCCCAGGCTGTGGTCTCTGACACTCTCCAAGGGTTGCTAAGTACAGTTTTTATTCTCTCTATTATTTTATGTTATCAACTTTATTTATCTTTCACTAGATAAACACATAAAATTAAATTGCTTCTTTTTTATTATTTATATTATAGTATAATTTTAAGTAACATTTTTTAAAATTGTATGTTTTAATTACAGTTTGCATTCAACATTGTTTTGTATTAGTTTGGTCACTTAGTCTCTGACAAAGGAGGCAAGAACATACAGTGAGGTAAAGACAATGTATCTAATCAATGATGTTGGGAAAATTGGACAGATACATGCAAAAAATGAAACTGGACCATCTTCTAACACTACATACAAGAATTAACTAAAAGTGGATTAAAGATTTAAATCTAAGACTCAAAACCATAAAACTCTTGGAAGAAAACATAGGCAGTGAAATCGCTGACATTTCGTTTAGAAATACTTTTTTCTGACATATCTCCTTGGGCAAGGGAAACAATAGAAAAAATAAACAGATGAGACTGCGTCAAACTAAAATGTCTCGCACAGCAAAGGCACCATCGGCAAGACAGAAAGAGCCCGCCGACTGGGAGAAGATACTCCCCAGCGACACCTGCGACATGTCAGAGCTGTGATGTGCCAAGCAGATGTGAGAAGGTTCGGACCACGTGCCGAACCAGGGCCACCCCTCTCCCTGCGGCAGCTACCCCAGTCTTTCTGGGAGTTTCCTTTCTCATTGGCACCGTGCCCATTCCATCTGTTGTTCCTTCAACTCGCGTTCTTCTGAATTATTTTCTTGCCTCTGCCAGTGTCTCTGAGATTTACTTTTCTTTAAAAGTTTTCTTGAGACCATTAATTCCTGTCATGTCACTGGATGGAAAAGTGACATCTTAGGGTTACTTTCACGAGGAAAATATCGGGGGCGTATGGGGTCTCTGAAGCTGAGAACTGGCTTTGACGTGTGCATCTGAAAGCAGAAGAATATGCTGAAATCTACTTTTGCCAAGAGTGAGTGCTTAATGTGGGTTTAATAAATATTGAATTAAAATAGCAACCCTTTTAAAGAAAGCCGTATTAAATTACATAAAACTAAAATTAAGGTACTAGTTGTGGCGTATATAGAAAGAATAAGAGAATACAGACAGTTCTAATTTAAAAATATACATGGAAAGCTCATGTGTTCATCTAGATTCTGCAGAAGTACAAAAAGTGGCATGAAACCCAGACGGCCAGGATGGTGGACCGCGGACTTGCTGCCCAGGTCAGACGCAGGCCAGGTGCAGATCACCAGCCGGCTGTGGACGATGGCCACAGGGTGCTGGTCAAGCCTCAGCTGTCGTTTAGACCACCTTAAAAGACTCAGGTTGAAGTGCAGAGACACCTCAGAAGTGGGAAAAGGTAGTGAATCCTTGCGCTGAACTTAGCATTACACAGCTCTCCGCATCAGGCAGCTTTCGGGGGTCACAGCACACACAGGGCAGAGCAAAGCCTGGCTGGCAGCCTCAGTCCAGAGGACAAACGCAGAAACTAACAGGTTTTCACGAAAGGACTATAACTGGGGAAATAAACAGCGAGCCGGGGAACTTTTAGGATGATAAATAAGAAGTAGTTCAGCAAGTGGGCAGGGCTTTGGGCATCAGCAGGACCGGGACACATAACCATGGGGCTAAGAGGGGCGGGGTGATCCTTGTGGGTACCCCTAGTCTAGCCACCAGAACCCCAGCATTTCCAGTGGAGACTGGAGTTACATGACAGGCCTCACTACTGTCACTCTGCTGACATAGTGAAAAGGACAGTGGGGTGAATTAACAAAGGAAGGGCATCTGAACTTCAACTCTAGGCTCTGCCACTGTGGCTGTGTGTCCTTGGGTAGGTCACTTGACTTCTTTTCTGTAAAATGGGAGTGAAAGAGATTGTGTCAGAAGAGTTTTAGGAGAACTAGATAATCAGTGCTTGTTATTATGCTTAGAAGAGTGGCTGAACTATGAATATGTAAGCAAATATAATGTCTTAGTTGGTTCAGGTTGCTATAACAAAATACCACCGATTGGATGACTCAGAAACAAGAGAAATTTCTCACAATTGCGGAGGTTTGGAAATCCAACGTGACTGCGCCAGCAAGGCTGTGCTCTGGTGCAAACCTGCTCCCCACTCCTAGCTGGCACCTCCCCCCCAGTCCTCACAGGCGGTGTCTCCTTAAAGAGGGTTCATTCTATTCCTCTGCACTCCATGCAGGACCTCAGCCTCCCGTCGAGGCCCCATCTCCTGACACCATCGCCACTGGGTGTTAGCATTCTACCACATCCGTGTGCACTAGGATTATTCCAAAGAACAGGGCATGTGAAGGTTGGCATACACTGAGATTAAATGTAAGGTCTAGACACAGCAGGTCAGAGCAGGAAGCCACAATTCTTTGAACGAATGCAAGAATAAAGGAGTGAGGAAGATGTTTAGAGAGTAAAGGAGAGGAGGTCTGGCAAGATGGAGAGAGGCAGGGTCCTAAATGATTATTATAACCAACAAAAAATGTCAGTGTGGCCACTTTTAGGACTAGGGGTGCTCTATGAAGACTTTCGAGTTATTGGAGTTATTTCATGTCATCGGCTATGTTACCCCAAACACTTATCAAAGCCTGGCAGCTACACAAAGGTCTTTCAGGTGTGTGTGTGTGTGTGTGTGTGTGTGTGTGTTTTGTATGTATATAAAATAAAAGAGAGAGGGTGAGCTCACATGTAGATTGATGAGATAAAATAGGAACAGTGTACATTGAAAAAATAAAAACAGAGAAAACTGATTCAACCCAGGCAGAAGCTCAGAGATAGCAGATACTTTAAGATTGTAAAGTTCCAGGAAGTGAGTATGATGTTTGAAAAACTTAATTCATATTTGTAATCTTATTCTACTTATAAAAGCTTCATATTTCTAGCTTCACCCTACAACTTCCAAAACATATGTTCTGGGAGTTGAACCTGAGACTCTGAACCCTTGGCAAGTATGATGATTGTTTTCCATACATGATCAAATTTGAGGGTTACAGTTTTAGAATGATTCAGTGTGCAGTCCTGTTATCTTCACTTCTTGAGCTGTCCGGAGAGAGGAAGAAAATGTTGTATTCCTCCAAGAAAACCTAAGATATTTATTAACTCTGTTTTTGAAACTTGAATTGAGATTTAATATTGAAACATTATTGAGGACATAGGGCATAAACTGATGAAGCAGGGTACTGTTCTGAGGACATACCCCAATTTTGGGAGACTATAATCTGGATGGTTGAACAGGCTGACAGTGTGAGGTCATGAGACAAAGCCTGAGGTCCTGCACGGTGAGAGATCATAGAGGAAATGACTTTCTCCATAAATTTGAAGCCAAAAGAGTAATAACTTAAGTGTATAAACTACGGAGGGGGTGGGAAACAGAGCACACATACATGGAAACTGGACATGTGAGAGAAATGGAATTTTTAACTGTGGGAAGGGATGGGCTTTCTACTAAATGGACATGATACAAAGTAGATCTCTACCTCACACTATACACAAAAATAAAATAATGATAAAGTAAACAGATGTGAAATACTAACTTTTATAAATTTCAGAAGAATATGTAAAAAACAGCTTGATGGTGACATAGGAAGAGTTTTTTTCAATAAGATACAAAAAGCAAAATCAATATAAAAAGATTGAAAAAGCCTGGCGGGTGTGGCTCACTGGTTGAGCTTCAACCCATGCACCAAGAGGTCGCCAGTTTGATTCCCGGTCAGGGCACATGCCCAAGTTGTGGGCCAAATCCCCAGTGCGGGGCATGCAGGAGGTGACCAATCAATGTTCTCGCTCATCCATTTTCTATCTCTCTCTCCCTCTCCCTTCCTCTCTCTCTAAAATCAATAAAGAAAAAAAATGATTGAAAAATTCAACCACATTAAAATTTTAAAATGCTTTTTATCATCAAAACATAGAGAAAGTTATAAAACAAGACAGACACCAAGAGCTGTATTTGCAACACATATAATGTATGGAGGCATTTTGGGGGGTATTATTAAATTTTATGGGATGACATTGGTTAATAGAATTATATAGGCTGGGTGAAAAAGGGGAAGGGATTAAGAAGTACAAATTGGCAGTCTATTCCCCGCTTCCATATCTCTGGATCTATTTTGTTTGTCAGTTTATTTTATTAGATTCCACAAATAAGTGAGATCATGTGATACTTGTCTTTCTCTGACTAGTTTATTTCCCTTAGCTTAACAGACTGACAAACCTCAGTGGAAAGGGGGTGGGACAGGAAGAGATAAACCAAAGAACTTATATGCATATATGAATAACCAATGGGCACAGACAACAATGTGGTGAAGGCAGAGGGGGATGGGGGCAGGAGTGGGGCAGAAGAGGTCAATGGGGGGGGGGGAGGAGGGACCTCTGCAATACTTTCAACAATAAAGATAAATTTTCAAAAGAAGTACAAATTGTCAGTTACAAAATAGTCACAGAGGTGTAGAGTACAGCATAGGGATTATAGTCAATAATATTATAACTATGTATGGGGACAGGTGGTCCTTGAAATATACTTTGTAATTTATACCATTATCTAACCACTATGTTGTACATCTGAAACAAATACAAAATAATATTGAATGTAAACTATAACTGAAAAACAAAAATATTGAAACAAATTAAATAAAATGTGGCTCATCCAAACTGAAAATAATATAGACGTTTCAAGTGCATAATTCTATGATACATTATCTGCATTTTGTGCTTACTGCCCCAAACTAGATCTCTTTCCATCACCATATACTCGACCCCCCTACCCTTCACTACCCCCAATCTTGTTTCCTCCTGGTAATCACCATACTGTTGTCTGTCCATGAGATTTTATCTTGTTTGTTCATTTGTTGCTTTCAGTTTTATATCCTACATATGAGTGAAATCCTATGGTTCTTGAAATTTTCTGTCTGACTTATATTGCTTAGAATGATATTATCAAGATCCATTGATGTTGCCAATGGCAGAATGTCATCTTTCTTATGGCTGAGTATATATGTACCACATATGTACCACATCTTCTTTATCCAGTTGTCTATGGAAGGACACTGGTTGTTTTCATGTGGCACCATGAATAATGCTGCAATATAGGGCAGCACATGTCTTTGGGAATAAGTGTTCTGAAAATTTGGGGGTAGATACTGAGACGAAGGGTTGCTTCATCGTCTGGTAACTCTATTCTTAATTTTTTTGTGGAACCTCACACTGTTTCCCATAGTGGCTGTACCAGTTTACATTTCCACTAGCAGTGAATGAGGGGTCCTTTTTCTCCACATTCTATCCAGCACTTGATATTTCTTGTCTTATTGATAATAACCATTCTAACAGGTGTGAGATGGTAGGTCATGGAAGTTTTGATTTGCTTTTTCTTACTAGCTAGTGAAGTTGACCACTTTTTCATGTATCTGTTGGCCATTTGTATGTCTTCTTAAGAGAAGTGTCTGTTCAGATCCTCTGTCCAATATTTAATTGGATTGTTTATTTGTTTGTTTAATTGTCTAGTATTGAGTTGTATGAGTTCTTTATATTTTGGATATTAACCCCTTGTCAAAGCTGTAGTTTGCAAATATCTTCACCCATTCGGTTGGTTGTTTAAATTATTCACATAGTTATTCTTTCAAAACAAAAATTTTTTCCCTTCCTCTTTCTCTACTCAAAGAGTAATTTTAATAGGGTAAATTCCTGGAAATTTATTATTATTTTTTTATTCATTACATTATGGAGTTATCACAATTTTCATAGATCTGTCAAAAATTATGTCATCGTAATCAAATGATCATGTAAGAACACTAATGAAAAGTACTAGTTACATCACTTCCTCAGAATGAAAATTGGTAAGTACAGTTCTAAGCAAGCTTGTTAGCAGAATAAAAATATGATGCTGATGTACTTGTATTCAACAACCAGAATTAGTTCCCATTTCATAATATTTACCTTAGAGATCTAAGTCACAATATTTTTCTTGAGTGAGATTTCATTGTTAAACACACCGTAATGAGAAGTGTTGACATTTTATTGAAAACTACTCTATATTGCTAATCTGCTATGAATATTGCTATGGCAGTGGGGAAAATCTGTCAAAATGTTTTGGACTCTGTTCTGTCTTGATGAAAAAGAATAACTTCTTACAGTACAGGCTCTTATTTAATTACCATCCCTATGTGACAATTAAAAAATGGGTCATCTTTCATCTTTTGCCTTCCCTTACTTACACCTTTGTATCTCAAATGGAAGGAATGTTAATTCTTTCCTCAGAGAAGTGTTTTTTGGCCAAAGTTGACATTAGCTATTGTGTGCTGTCTGGTACCTGTTCTCTTTCCTCTTCTTCTTTCTTCTTCTTTCTTCTTCTTTCTTCTACTTCTTCTTCTTCTTCTTCTTCTTCTTCTTCTTCTTCTTCTTCTTCTTCTTCTTCTTCTTCTTCTTTAAATATTTTAATTGACTTTAGAGAAAGAGGGAGAGAAAGAGAAACATCAATGTGAGAGAGAAACATTGAGCGGTTGCCTCCCATATGCACCCCAACCTGGGACCAAACCTGCAACCTAGGCATGTGCCTTGACCAGGAATCAAATGGGAGAGCTTTTGGTGCTCAGGATAATGCTCAACCAACTGAGCCACACCAGCCAGGGCACCAGTTCTCTTTCTTTATGACAGTTCCCACAACTGGTAGTTGTTTGTTTTACTTAGTCAGTAGCTACATTTCATGATAAGTGGGTACAGTTTTATTTGTTTGTTTGTTGACTATTCTATGTCTATATATATTTAACTTGCCTTGTTAACTCATAGATGAGATTGAGTTAACCATTTAAAAATCTTAGTTTTTATTTCTTTATGAAAACTTGGATGTTGCATAAAAGAAAGTAAGATCTCAGACAGCTTTCATCCATTAGCTATTTTTAACCTTCCTAATTCTACATATGCTTTAAGAATTTGAAACTTGAAATGAATTATTAATTTGGGAGGCACTGGTAAATTATATCAGGTTTTCAAATAGTTGTAAATATTTAATATAGTTAATAAATGTACTCTTTCATCTATGGATTTCACTGTGTACAACAGGAACAATTCATGTCCTTAGATTTTACAGTTGAGGAAGGAATAAAAATCTACAAACACAAATAGCTTCAAGTCTGTTAAGTGAAACATCTAATTTCTTAAAAGACATAAAAATATTGTAAGAGTTCAAAGGTGGTGCTATTGACCCCCTGAAGTCATGATGGCTGCAATGTGAGAACAGAGAGGCTACGAAATAGTTAAGAAGCAGCAAGGTGGCATTCAAAGCAGAGAAAGCAGCATTCTCCAAGGCAGTGGAAACTGGTTTAGGTGCAAAGTAGTAGGCCAGTTGGAATGGCTGGACATGAAAGAATCAAACAGGTAAGGATACTAATGGGTGAGGCAGTTCCTTTCATCTGAGGGCATGGGAGCGTTGAAGTTAATGTCAGCAGCTTAAAGAGAAGGAAGAAGGCGGGCTTTCACATTTCACACCAATACCACACTCTCCACTTCTACTAATCCACCACTGCATTGGGCATGCCTCCCCTAAGGTCCTACTGAAGATAAGCTCTGCCTTTCTGCTACGTGTTAGTGTAAAAACAGAAGGAGGAGTGGGTATTTGAGTAGCACTGGTTAATACAGTCAATGTCACCAACTTCATACTTTGTTTATTAAATACACAATTATTGTGCTTTAGGTAAGTGCCAGGAAGGAGAGAATTGTAGATATTAAAAATCAGATCAAAAACAAAAACCGCCACCAGAAAACAATTCAAGAAGTTCACGGAAACCGAAAGGAAACAGTTCGTGAACACGATGGTGATGCCGTCAGTCAGTGTTGTCCCTCCACGCCGATACATGAGAACAGTACCCACTGGGAGTCCACAAAAATTATGATATTTAACACATTTAAATTCTCACTTGTGATTTAGTCTCTAAAAACCTCCTTACAATATGGGATTACATACTAGTAAAACCCAAGAGTTGGAATCAACCGATATGTCCATCGACAGACAGATGAAAGGATATATACAGTATTCCATGATATATTGAAATCTTGTCATTTGTGACAACATGCATGAACCTACAGGGTAATATTTTATGTGAAATAAGTCAGATAAAGAAAGACAAATACCATATGATCTCATATGTGGACTCTATAAAACAAAATAAATGAATTAACAAAACCGAAACAGATGTACAGATACAGAGAACAAGCTGACAGTGCCAAAGGAAGGACTAGACAAGGGGAATTTTGTAAAAATTACATTTAAAAAAATATGTGGGATTTTATTTTATTAAAATATGGGGAAAGTAACCTTTGATTTAGTATTGGCAATTACTTAAAATAAATGCATAAACATATAATTCTGTAAAAAGTTAAGTGAAAATATATCACCATTATTTTTAATACAGCAGTGAGATTTAGTTTATTTTTAGAGCAGCCTTTTTAGGGAAAACTGAAAATTACTTACCTTATTTTACTGCCATAATTGAAGGAACTTTGCATGATTTCCACGTATTTTACCATTTCTCTGTGTACCTATTCCCCAAATATTATTGAGTGTCCACTATCTATACAAGGCACCACCTTTCATCCTACACTAAGTGAAACAAATGTATACACAGTATATATTTGAGACTACCATGACTTTAATGTGGGATAGTGAGCAAACTTTAAGTTTTCTTAAGTTATTTATTTGAATAATTAAAGGAAAATATTCCAAAACTTTTATAATTATGAGTATGTTATGCACAAGATCACATGGGTAATTACTTTGTCATCTTCCCTTCACAAAGACACTCCCGGTGTCTCCACAGGACCTAAAGTAATGTTGTGGTCGTCGTCACAAGAAGCACCAGTGTGCCGGGCGCCAGAAATGCTCTCAGCACTTTTTCACTTTTAGACTCAAATATTCTTTGAAATAGGTTCTATTATGATCAGGATTTTACAGACGAAGACAGTAAAGGCACAAGCACTCAGTTGGCTTGTCTGACATCGCAGCTGAAACCGCAGCCTTCCTGAAGCAGAGGCCCGCCAGCTCGCAGCGCCGGCTGTCAGGAGCATCGGCGGTCCTCCTGGTTCTCAGCACGGCTCAGGGACCCAGGCGCAGGCGGAGGGCCACTGTGCGGCCAGGGGGGAGCTAAGCCTGTCGCACACACTCGGACGGCCCTCATGAGCTCCACCGAGAGTCCTGCGCTGGATTCTGATCGCAACGAAGGCCAGCTCCCAAAGGCTCCTGTTCTCATTCTCTGTCTCTGTCCACGAGCTCACTAGGCAGAGTGAAGGAAACTCCACAAATATCCTAGCTTGTGTTTTTCATTTTTTTAAAAAAGTATTTTTCCTTTATTGATTTTTAGAGAGAGAAGCAGGGAGAAGGAGAGAGAGATGGAAACGTCGATGAGAGAGAACACAGATGGGCCGCCTCCTGCATGCACCCCCTGGGAAGGGAGCCCACAGCCTGGGCATGTGCCCTGACGGAACCAACAGGCAACCTCTTGGTGCATGGGTGGGTGCTCACCCACTGAGCCACCGGCCCGGCATGTTTTTCATTTTTTAAAAATAAACATGTAGCCTTAAATTTTTGTTGTTGCTTATGTTAAAATGGTCCTAGTACAACTGTTGACCTAGGTCTCATTGTGTGGTTTTTTGTTTGTTTGGTTTGTGTTTTATTTTTGAACTGAAGGTTACTTTCCTTGGAGAGACACAAGTAAGAGTCATTAGAATTAAAGTCATCTAAACTGTGGTCTATGAAACATGGAATCTTCCATGTGGTTTCCCCCTAACAAAATACTACTCAAAAGTTTGTCCATAACCTCCTCAGAGATTAATAATTTTTTCCTTTGACTGTTTGTTGTGGTTGCTTTTATTCAAGTAATGAAAATAGAACAAAGCCGCCGGTGTTCAAACAGCAGTCATTCTGCAGTCTTTACAGATATTGTCTGAATCTAATTGGATTTTAATGAAATGATATTTCCTTTGTGATAAGTACATAAAAATTGGGTTTCTAATTAACATCACAAGGTATAAGCTATAGATACCAAGTATCAAGAGAAGTAATAGTTCTTTAATGTTTTCTTCTTTGAAAGAAAAGTAGAAGACAAGTAGAAGTGGTAACAACTTGGTAGGCAAAATGCATAAATTAACTGGAAACTGATTAGCGCCTTGGTCTCCTCCCAGAAGCTGTGCAAGTTTGACAACATCTATTTCTCTTTACATCTAAAACATCATTGAGTAGTTTTGTCTGAAAGATTTTCTGAAGGTTTGCTTTTTAAATCTTTGTTATTCAGTGTTGACAGTGTCTGTATGGGACTGCAGGTAAACTGAGTTTAGTTTACATTGTGATCGTCATTTCAAGCACAGCATTCTTCAGTGTGTATATTGAACTCTACCACTAACCAAGCAAAACGAATTTGTAAACAGAAAAGTGTCTGTAAAATGCACCTCATTTTTTATATAAAATAGTATCTCTTTGACTCAGAAGGGAAATATTTGATTCTCAGAGGAAAATGTGAGGAGGAAATAATATTCCAGAAGATACAGGAGTAAATAGGAAAAAGGATTTCTCATCATATAGTTTAGTTTCAAAGTGATATGAGAAACCTGGAAAGAAAAACAATGTACAGAGTATAGAAAATCAAGCTCAATCTGCCCGGTAGAGCTTTCTGGTTAAAACAGATTGTCCCACTTCGGTTAATTATTTCTTCTGTTGTCATTACCTGCTGCTGACCCATGTTAATGATCTGTGGATCTGGTCACCTCCTAATTAACAAAATGATCACACTGCTTTATTTAATGATTATGGATTTTTTCTTTTTAATATTTACCTCTGCTGGTTGTATTTAAGTATACTTAATGGACATTTTAAAAAATACTCTCTGATTTAGTTAATCATTAGTGCCCACTGAAACATAAAAGTGGTTTTCATAGCAAGGGACCCACAGAAACTGGAAAGTTCCCTCCTGAAAGTAAACTGAAGGGTGTGCTTCCTACTCTACAGCCCCAGATAGATGGCATTCTGAGTTCCTCTCCTTGGTTTAACAATTCTTCCCACTCTGTGTCTAAAACGTTTCAAGAAAACTAAGTTAATATGTGGAATTAAAATTTATCATGAACCTCCATAAGTCTGGAAGTCCAAATTTTCCTTAGAGGAGACTTCCAAATTTCTGAACCCACTGAAACGTCTTTATCTTCGTGCACGATCTGTACAGCTGAAATTGACACAATTACTCTACTTGAAAAGATTTTCAGATTTAAAAGAAGATGTGTTACAGAGTCACAATTCACATTCAAACAACGCAAATCAGCGAAGTTCAAAGAGTTCTATCATTTGGTATTTCAAATAAGAATGTATTTGCAAAACACAGATTTTCTTTTGCTTTTTTCTTTAAGCTTATTAAATATATTTGACATTTATAAACATGCCCATGTACTACAAGATATTTTGTGTGCTTTTTAGTTATATATATTTTTATTATTATGTAATCTATGTGAATAAAATACAGAAATCTTAAGGCTACAACTTGATAAGTTTTCATATACTTCTATACTTATAGAATCACCTCCCAGACTGAGATATAGAATATCTTCTGCAACACTGAAGGCCCCTTACTGCCTCCTCCCAGTCAGTAACCCCAAGGGTAACAAGTTTGTTACCAATATGATCATAGATTAGATTTGCTTTACGTGGAACTTCCTAAAAATGAAATAATACACTCTTTCGTGTCTGCCTTCTCTCACTCAGCATATGTCTCAATAACTTATTATTTTTATTGCTGCATAAAATTATCTTCTGTGATCTAAATCTGACTCTGTGGACTGCGGGATCTGGAAAATGGCGGCGGAGTGAATGGAAGCTACACAGACCATCTCCCAGGACCAAACTGGAATTACAACTAAAATAAAGACAAATCGTCGGGAAAAAGCAACAGAAAAGCAGCTTGCAAGGACCATACAACCAGGGACACTGACTCGATCCTGGTAGGATTGCGGAGGCCCAAGAGGGGGGCTGGGAGCCCACGGAGAGCAGCGGCCTTAGCCGTGAGCAGCGCCCACCCTCGGGGTTAAAGCCCGAGCCGGCTCGACAGCGCAGAGGGCCGGACAGAGCGCTAAAACAGCCACAACCACTCACCTGGGCTCCGGCAGAGGGAGGGTGGACTGGACTGGAACTGTGTGGGGACACTCGGGATTTGGAGGGTGCTCAGAGCTTTTGCTGAGTTGCGGCCACGCAGGACTGTGGCCTGGCCATCTTACTCCATCCCAGGGCTCTGGGGAGAGCCGGCAGCCCCTCCCTCGGAGATCCAGCCACACCCTAGTGGGCCATTGAAATGCAAACTGAGGCTCATTAACTGCTAGCATCTGCCCTACCCTTGGGAAATCCTCTCACCTTGAACACCTGAGGGAGGTTTTCACTCAACTGAAAACCCAAGGCTCTTCAAGCAACCATGACTAATAGCCTCTAGGCAAAAAGCTAGAGGATAACTTAACCTCTGCTGGGCTTGCAAATATACCCTGGAAAGTAAGACTCCACTGTGGTGTTTAAAGTGGGTCCTCCCATGCTCATCCAAACCCAGTAGAGGGAGCTACAAACAACAGAACACCAACATCCACAGGAAAATTTGGCAGGCTCCAAAAACCACTGAGATAGCCAAAATGGTGAAAAAAAGAAACAGATCCCAAATGAAAGAACAAGAGACCTCTACCGAAGATGAGATAAATGAAACGGAGTTAAGCAAGTTAACAGAGCTAGAATTCAGAGCCATGATCTTGAGGAAGCTCAACAGCATGAGTAAGGACATCAACAACTTGAGTAAAGACATCCACACCATGAGCAAAGACATAGAAACACTGAAAACCAACCAAGTGGAAATGAAGAAGGAGCAAGAAGAAATGAAGAATGACATAGCAGAAATGAAGAACACATTGGAAGGACTAAACAGCAGAGTAGAGGAAGCTGAGGACCGGATCAGTGAATTAGAAGACAGGGTAGAAAAAATCAACCAATCAGAAAACCAAAAGGAAAAAACAATGAAAAAACAGGAAGACAGCTTAAGAGAACTGTGGGACAAGTGGAAACGTAATAATATTCGCATCACTGGAGTCCCTGAAGAAGAAGAAAATGAGCAAGGGTTAGAGAATATATTTGAAGAAATAATGACAGAAAACTTCCCCAATTTGGTGAAGAAAGAAGGTATTCAAGTTCAAGAAGCACAGAGAGTCCCAAGTAAGAAGAACCCAAACAGGCCCACACCAAGACACATAGTAATTAAAATGCCAAAAATTAAAGACAAAGAGAGAATCCTCAAGGCAGCAAGAGAAAAGCAACAGGTTACCTACAAAGGAACCCCCATCAGGCTATCACCTGACTTCTCAACAGAAACACTACAGGCCAGAAGGGAATGGCATGAAGTAATCAAGGTCATGAAAAACAAGGATCTGAATCCAAGACTACTCTACCCAGCAAGGCTGTCATTCAAAATAGAAGGTCAAATAAAGAGCTTTTCAGACAAAAAAAGGCTAAGGGAATACATTAGCACCAAACCAGCACTGCAAGAAATGTTAAAAGGACTGCTGTAATTAGTAGAAGAAATAGGAAGGAAAGTAGAACCACACTGAACAAAAATGGCAATAAATAAGTACATATCAATAATCACCTTAAATGTAAATGGATTGAATGCTCCGATAAAAAGACACAGAGTAGCGGATTGGATAAGAAAGCATAACCCATATATATGTTGTTTACAAGAGACCCACCTCACAACAAAAGACTCACATAGGCTGAAAGTGAAGGGATGGAAAAAAATCTTCCAAGCAAATGAAAAGGAAAAAAAAGCTGGGGTAGCAATACTCATATCTGATAAAATAGATTTCAAAACGAAAGCCATAACTAGAGACAAAGAAGGTCACTACATAATATTGAAAGGATCTATCCAACAGGAAGATATAACCTTGGTAAACATATATGCACCGAATATAGGAGCACCAAAATATATTAAAAATCTTCTGGAGGACTTCAAAGGAGAAATTGACAGCAATACAATCATAGCGGGGGACTTCAACACCCCGCTGACATCACTGGATAGATCCTCTAGACAAAAAATTAACAAGGAAACAGAGACTCTAAACCAAGCACTAGACCAAATGGATTTTAATAGATATTTACAGAGAATTACACCCCAAAACTATAGAATTCACATTCTTCTCAAGTGCACATGGGACATTCTCAAAGATAGACCACATGTTAGGACACAAACGAAGTCTCTACAAGTTCAAGAAGATTGAAATCATATCAAGCATCTTCTCAGATCACAATGGCATGAAACTAGAAATCAATTGCAACAAGAACATGCAAAGACATTTGAATACATGGAGGCTAAATAGCATGTTATTAAACAATGAATGGGTTACTGAGGAGATCAAGGAAGAAATTAAAAACTTCCTGGAAGCCAATGAAAATGAACACACAACAAAACAAAATCTATGGGATGCAGCGAAAGCTGTTCTGAGAGGGAAGTTCATAGCACTACAGGCCTACCTCAAGAAACAACAAAAATTTCTAATAGACTATCTAATCTCACAACTTAAAGAACTAGAAAGCAAACAAAACGAAAAACCCAGAGCAAGTAGAAGGAAGGAAATAGTAAAGATCAGAGCAGAAATAAATGACATAGAGACCAGAGAAACAATTCAAAGGATCAATGAAACAAAGAGCTGGTTTTTTGAAAAGATAAGCAAGATCGATGGACCCTTAGCTAGACTCACCAAGAAACAAAGAGAGAGAACCCAAATACACAAAATCAGAAATGAAAGAGGAGAAGTAACAACTGACACAACAGAAATACAAAGGATCATTAGCAAATACTATGAACATTTATATGGCAACAAATTCGACAATCTAAGCAAAATGGACAAATTTCTAGAAACACATAGTCTCCCAAAACTGGACCGGGAAGAGATAGAAAACTTGAACAGACCAATAACAGCTAAGGAAATTGAAGATGTAATCAAGACTCTCCCAGCAAACAAAAGCCCAGGCCCAGATGGCTTCATGGGGGAGTTTTACCGAACATTCAAAGAAGAACTAACACCCATTCTCCTCAAACTATTTCAAAAAATTCAAGAAGAAGGAAGACTTCCAAACTCGTTTTATGAGGCCAGCATAATCCTAATTCCAAAACCAGAAAAAGACACTACAAAGAAAGAAAACTACAGGCCAATATCCCTGATGAACGTAGATGCCAAAATCCTAAACAAAATACTAGCAAATCGGATCCAGCAATACATCAAAAAAATTATTCACCATGACCAAGTGGGATTCATCCCAGGAATGCAAGGCTGGTTCAACATTCGCAAATCAATAAATGTGATACACCACATAAACAAAATGAAAGATAAAAACCACATGATCATATCAATAGACGCTAAAAAAGCATTCGACAAAATCCAGCACCCATTTCTGATAAAAACACTCAGCAATTTGGGAGTAGAGGGATCATATCTTGATATAATAACGGCCATATATGAAAGACCTACAGCCAACACCATACTCAATGGGCAAAAACTAAAAACATTTCCCTTAAGAACAGGAACAAGACAGGGATGCCCACTTTCACCACTCTTATTTAACATAGTACTGGAAGTCTTAGCCACAGCAATCAGACGTGAAGAAAAAATAAAAGGAATCCAAATTGGAAAGGAGGAAGTGAAACTGTCATTATTTGCAGACGATATGATATTATATATAGAAAACCCTAAAGACTCCATCAAGAATCTACTAAACTTAATAAATGAATTTGGCAAAGTAGCAGGATACAAAATTAACGTCAAGAAATCAACGGCATTCTTATACACCAATGATGAACTCACGGAAAGAGAAACTAAAAAAACAATTCCATTTACCATCGCGGCAAAAAAATTAAGATACCTAGGAATAAACTTAACCGAAGAAGTAAAGGACCTATTTGCAGAAAACTACAGGACATTGAAAAAAGAAATAGGGGAAGATATAAAAAAGTGGAAGCACATACCTTGTTCATGGATTGGAAGAATTAACATCATTAAAATGTCCATATTACCCAAAGCAATCTATAGATTCAATGCAATCCCCATCAAAATACCAGTGACATATTTCACAGAACTAGAACAAATATTTCAAAAGTTCATATGGAACCAAAAAAGACCCCGAATAGCCACAGCAATCTTGAAAAAGAAGGACAAAGTAGGTGGGATCACAATACTGGATATCAGCTTATACTACAAAGCTACTGTAATCAAAACAGCCTGGTACTGGCACAAGAACAGGCATATAGACCAGTGGAACAGAACAGAGAATCCGGAAATTGACCCAAGACATTATGCTCAATTAATATTTGCAAAGGTGGCAAGAGCATACAATGGAGTAAAGACAGCCTCTTTAATAAATGGTGTTGGGAAAATTGGACAGCTACATGCAAAAAAATGAAACTAGACCATCAACTTACACCATACACAAGAATAAACTCAAAATGGATAAAAGACTTAAATGTGACTCGTGAATCCATAAAAATCCTAGAAGAAAATGTAGGCAACAAAATTTCGGACATCATACACAGTAGAATCTTCACTGAGACATCACCTAAGGCAACAGAACCAAAGGGAAAAATGAACACATGGGACTACATCAAACTCAAAAGCTTCTGCACAGCAAAAGAAACAACCATCAAAACAGATAGGGAACCCACTCTATGGGAGAGCATAATTGCCAATGATACATCAGATAAGGGGTTAATTTCCAAAATATACAGAGTGCTCATACAACTCAACAAAAGGAAGACAAAGAACCCAATTAAAAAATGGGCAGAGAAACTAAATAGACACCTCTCCAAAAAGGACATACAAACGGCCAAGAGACATATGAAGAAATGCTCAACTTCACTAATCATCAGAGAGATGCAAATTAAAACAACAATGAGGCATCACCTCACACCTGTCAGAATGTCCGCCATCAACAAATCATCAAACAACAAGTGTTGGCGAGGGTGTGGAGAAAAGGGGACTCTAGTACACTGCTGGTGGGAATGCAGACTGGTGTAGCCACTGTGGAAAACACTATGGTGTTACCTCAAAAAATTAAAAATTGAATTACCATTTGACCCAGTGATCCCACTTCTAGGAATATACCCTAAGAAGCCTGAAACACCAATCAGAAAAAATACATGTACCCCCATGTTCATAGCAGCACTATTTACAATAGCTAAGATCTGGAAACAGCCCAAGTGTCCATCAGTGGATGAATGGATAAAAAAGCTGTGGTACATATACACAATGGAGTACTACGCAGCTGTAAGAAAGAAAGATCTCTTATCCTTTGAGATGACATGGAGGGACCTCGAGAGTATTATCCTAAGCGAAACAAGCCAAGCAGAGAAAGACAAATATCACATGATCTCACTTATTTGTGGAATATAATGAACATAACAGTCTGAGGAACAGGGTAGACCCAGAGATGTGGAAGTAGGGTATAAACTGACACCCCTCAGAAGAGGGGGTTGGGGGGAGGGAAGAGATAAACCACAGAACTTATGCGCATGTATGCATAAGTGATGGACATGGACAACAAAGCTGGGGACATGGTGCGGGGATGGGGAGGAGGGTGTCAATGGGGAAAAAAGGAGAAACATTTGTAAAAAAATAAATTAATAAAAAAAATAAAAAATAAAAATAAATAAAAAAAAATAAAAAAAATTATCTTCTGTAAATATACTTTCATTAATTTATCCATCCTATGTTGATAAGCATTAAATTGTCCAAGTGTTTCCTATTATGAATAGAACTGCTTTGAACATTCTTGTACAAGTCTACTAGAAGCACTCACTTCGATAGACATTGAATTGTTGATTGTAGAGTTATCGAGAATCTCCAAGAGCCAGAAAAAGAAAAAAAAAAAAAAAAAACAGAAGAAGAAAAAAAGGAGGTAGAGCAGAAATAAAAACAAGAGAAGAAGAGGAGGAGAAGGAGGAGGGGGAAGAAGAAGAGGAGGAGGAGGAAGAAGGGGATGGAACAGACAGGGCCAACAACAAATGAGCTAAAAATCATTGCCACTCTGATTTATGGACTAAGTCCAAGGCACATCCTTGGAGATGAAGCCAAAATACAAGATGCCTCATTTCAATTAATCTTCAAGAAGTGTCTTACAGTGGTGACTACAAGCCTATATTATTAGTAAAAGAAAATACTCTCTGGAAAAGAGAAAAAGAAAAATGAACCTACAATTTAAAAATTACAATAACAATACCAAATGTACAAGGATATTAGTGACCAGAAGTAAGGACAAGGGAAAAACAAAAATGATAGAAATAGCTTCCTGGTGAGTTCAGATATTTCAATCATTAGATACAGAAGGTAAAATATATTAAATGTTTAAAATGTGGAGCCACATAATTACACTACAACATTTTATTTTAAAATATGACATTTCAAAAGAAATTTATACATAGCATATGAGAATTGAATAGAATGCAAAATGGCACAGCCACTCTGAACACAGAGTGACAGTGTCTTAGAGCTCAATGTACACATACCTTGTGGTCCTGCCACGCTACTACTGTCTTTACCCCTGGGAAATGGATGCTCATGTTCACACAAAATCCCATGCACAGATGTGCCTAGCAGCTTCATATAAAAACACTCAATACTGGAGACAACAAAATAGCTATCAACTGGTACACTGATAAAAAAATGGGGGTATATCCATCTAATGGAATACTAAGTAATATAAAAGAAATGATATTTGATAATTCAACAAAATAGATAAAACTGAAAAGCATTACACTGAATGAAAGACATTTCTCCCAAAAGGAAGCCCATAAAATAATTGTACGTAAAAATCTAGAAAAGACAAAGTTATAGAGACACAGAGCAGATCAGCATTGCCAGGGGCTTGCATTTGGGAGAATGTGTTCACTACAAAGGATCATCAAGAAACTTTTGGGGGGATTATGTAAATATTCTATATTTTAATTGTAATTACATGACTATACTTTTGTCAAAACTCATAAAACCAAACACCTAAAAAGAGTAAATTTTATTGTTAAAAAAGTATGCCTCGGTAAAACAGATATGAAAAAAAAAACCTCAGGCAAAACTTCCTACGAGTCATGACTTCAAAGTTAACCTAGGATGCTACTTTTATTAATATTTTTAAATGTCATAATATAGATTTTAACATTAATAGATTAAAACAGGAAAGGTATAATCTGTATATTAAGTATAACCAAATAATTTGATAAAAGTCAACATTCATTCATCATATAAAACCTTATCAAATAAGAAATCTGAAATAAGTGTATTATAAAAATAAATAAAATCATATGCAAATATGACTACAAATGTTGAAATCCTTGAAGCACTCTTTTTGAAGTTCTCTTTAAAAAAATAAGAAACAATCAAACAGTTCTATTTAATATTGAAATGTAGGTCTTGAACAGTGAGTGAGAAATGAAAAGAAACAATATATAAGGATTAGAAGGGATGAAAAGAGGTCTTTATTTAGATGTCATATAGTCCTCTAGAAAGATAGGCCCAAATAATATACAGATTATTATAATTAATAAAAGAAGATAGCTCATGAACCAAGCATAAGAACTGTAGAAAAAGTGAATTGCATTGCTATATGTTCATTCTAGGAAGAAAAATGACTTCTGCAAATTATTTCTTCAGAAATATGAAAATAAGTACACCATTTCAAGATTGAAGACCACAGATAACAAGTAAATATACTCAATTAACTGGGAGGTTTAATCTATTTATGAATGTCATTAAAAGCCAAATATCTATAAGCAAAGTTTTATGAATAATTTTTATGAAAATAAGCTTTAACATCATTCGGTTTCATGGTGAAAGATGCGATCTGCGAAGAAGGGATTTATCTGTGATCGGCATGAGTAGCCAGGCATTTATGAAGAGGTTAGAATAAGATAACTGCTTAAAGATGCTGAGTCAGTATGGTCAATGCTTTCACAAATTAAATCAAATAGCTGCAAGCTGCACTTTAATAATCCCTTAAGAGTCAAAAAATATAGAAGTCTAATTTTTATATGACTGCTTTCTCCAATAACATTGTCATCGATTAAGAATAGTCATTTCTTCTTGACAACATTTTAGCAAGCTGGAGAAGTAGCATTTCTTTTTTCTTTAATCCTCACCCGAGGACATTTTTCCATTTTTTGTTCAGATAGAGTGGGAGGGAGAGAGAGGAAGAGAGAGAGAGAGAAACAATGAAGTGAAAGGGACACATCAAGTGGCTGCCTTCCGCACGACCTAACCAGCGCCAGGGACAAACTGCAACCAACATACGTGCCCTTAGCGGGAACCGAACCCGGGTCTCTCTGGACCGCAGGCCGACGCTCTAACTGCTGAGCCATACCGGCCAGGGCAAGAAGTAGCATTTCTTGTGTATCATGTTTTCAAAGGGAAAGAGTTATATAAAAAAAAAAGCATCCCCAAACTCTGAAACATTATAAGTAAACGTATTGCCCGAAGTGTTCATAAAACAAGACGATGGATACACATAATTAGGACCATGTAGTGATACACCCCACCTGTCTTGCTAATGCTAACAATGACTATCAAAACATACCTTTGCTTAATCAGATAACACAATGCAGAGAGCAAGCCCTGGTGTCAAGAAAATAGACTTTCAATTAAAATACGTCTCTTTGGAAAACAGACAACTACGCAAAGAAACATATTGGAAGAACGCAGCTGGCCTCTTAATGGCATAAGACAATGTCATTATCCATAACATAGCAGGAAGAAGGCCGACGTTTAACAGGTTGTTTTTGCTAACAGAGTGAAACCATGTAAGGGTAGGGTCCTAATAATCCTTTGGTACACGTACTGAAGAAGTGTGCAATACCAGGAACACATTGATTATGTTGGGAAATCCTTTGACTTCATAAGAAGATTCCTTCGAATTTGAACAAGCTGCCTTTTGAGGACTTTGGAATCAGTTTCATTGCTTATTTAGAATCATCACTTACAGTTTACCATTTTGAAAGAGGCTCTGAAACTCCTGCATTTGGCACCCATGATTTTCCAGCCAAATTCAACGTGGTCTATTTGTTCTCTTACTATTTCCTGCATTAGCTATTATTCCTCAATTTTTTGGAAAATTTTTCTGCTTCCTGCTTTGTGCAGAGGTGAAATGTCCTGCTGTAATTCCACTCAGGTTTTATTTTCAAGGATTCTAGTTTTAATATTCTTTCTTCATGCAAAAATATATTTGTTGTCTAATATCCATCATGCACTGTTCCAGACACTGGGCAGTCAGCAACAGTCAAAAGAGATAACATTCCTATCCTCAGAGGCATACCCTCTAGTAGAAGTAACAATAAACACACAACAAATTAACTATATAATAGGTCAGCTGAGAAAAGCATGGAGAACACTAAAGCATGGGAAGGGGTCAAAGAATCAGGTGGAGTGGAGGAAGGGCTGCTGGTTGCAGGGGTGTCAAGAACATTCTACTGAGAAGATGCCATCTGAGCAAGTGGCGTGCTGAAGGAACTGAAGGGCGCACATGGAGGACTTGGGCGGAAGAGCACTCTAGGCATGGGATGAGCGCTCACAGAACAGCGTGGCCACGAGCTCCAGTGGGGTGAGGGAGGTGCAGGACAGCAGATCAGCCTCAGCTGTGGGGAGCTCACACATGTAGGATGGGTCTTTCGTTCCTTTGTAGGGACTTGGGCCTCAGGTAAGGAAGAGGGCCTTTGGAAAGTCGTCACCACACATCTTGAAAACTAGTTACCAATTTTACCACAATGTGATTACTTAGTTTATCTAATTTCCCCCGAACATTTTAAGGAGCTCAAAGACCAGAGCTGATACTTTTATTTTCCCAATGTATCTCCTGTATGGTGCACCAAAGATCTATGATCTGGAACGATTCTGTGTGATAACATCAAATATATTACAAATGACAAATAAAGTGCTGATAATGTGTTTGTTATCTCAAAAATTCAAACCAAATTAATAATAAGATATATATTTTAACTCAAAATGAGCTAGGGTATTTTTATCAAAGAGACTTTATGTTTGAATAGTAGACAGTGAAAATAATGTATGCAGCTAGGGTAGGAATATAAATCGATATAACTTCTCTAAAGAGAAAATTCTTTTTAAATAAAGCAAAATTCTCTTTTTAAAAAATCTGAAGACCAGGTTTCCTGGTGGGGCAGGGATTCCTCTCAGACCGCCTCCAGAGCCAGACTGGAAATAAAGCTAACTCGGGGAGCATTCACCCCGACTGACCAGCTGAAGAGGAGACCTGTAGACCAGCGAGGGCAGGAACCCCGAGACTGGCAGGAAGGGGGTCCGGGGGGCTGGCGGCTCGGGGCAGCGGCCCAGGTTGCAGGGACGTCGGGGCTGCAGCAGCGGGTGTCGCCTGCCCGAGGGAGACCGGGACAGTCGGCCCAGCCCGCCCAGCCCCAGCACAGCGCGGGGCGCAGCCACCTGGGGGCACCCCGGGGAGAGGCAGCAGGGCTTCAGGAAAGGCCCAGAGCATGAGGTTCAGTTCGGAGCCCCTCGCCCGGGCTTTGGGGAGGGAGGGCAGTGCGGCTGCAGTGCACTGGGGGTCGGGTGGGACGCCAAGGGGAGGGCCGGAGGGTGGCTGCCTGTCACCCTGTCTCTCTGAGGCGCCACCCCGCCAGCACAGCGGGAAGGCAACCCGGCCCACCCGCCCTGCACCCCCTGTCCCCGCTGCACCCGTCACTGGCTTCGGTGAAGGCCATTCCCTCAGGTTCCTGGGAACCTCCCTGGTGCCTCCCGCCCCCCCCCCCCCCCCCGGAGCGGACAGAAAGTCCCCTTCCAGCAGACCCCTGCCTGCCCACAGGGCTCCGCCTGCTGAGGTCACGTCCTATTCTGGAACAGACTCAGACGTGGGTCCCGGGCGGGAGGACACATCCAGCATTTCCCCGAGGTCTGAGTGGCATCTCCTCCTCCCTGGGGATCCAGAGGCCCCATTCTCCCGATTCTGCCAAAAGCCGTTTTAGAAACAGCATTTTCAGTGACTAGTGTGACAGCCAGAGGCAGGCAGAGGCAGATCCCAGGTGCCTCGGGAAGTCCGCTGACCTGCTCCTGGGCCCCGCCCGTGTCGCCGAAGACCCTGCCTTGGCGTGCAGGTTGGCGCATCTAAGCACAACCAAGCCCAGGGGAACCGAAGTGTGAATCGCGTGAAGCTTCTAACAGGCTGTCAGCAGGCAAATGTGAACAGCTGCTGACATCGGCCAGCATTCGAGTATCTCCTGCGAGGCTGGGATCCATCGCGCGAACCACTCATCAACGTCAGAACAGGAGCTAAAGGGAGATCCCAGCAAGCACTAAACTGCCAGAGGAACTCCACTTTGTTTCTTTTTTATCATTATTTTGTTTATTTATTTATTGTTAAAAATGTGTTTTTATTGTTTTGAGATAGAGAGAGGAAGGGAGAGGAAGAAAGAAACATTGATAAGGGAGAACGAACCATCAATTGGCTGCCTCCTGCACACCCCCTACTGGGCGTCGAGCCCACAATGCAACCCAGGCATGTGGCCTGACTGGAAATCAACCAGTGACCTCCCATTGCGTGGGACGACCCTCAACCAAATGAGTCACACTGACCAGGGCTATTTTTTCTTCTTTATTGCTTTGTTAGTTTTTCTTTCTTTGTTCTTTCATATCTCTTATTTTTCTTTTTTTATTCTATTTTTTCTCTTTCTCTTCTTTTTTACTTATATTTTTCTTCTTTCTGTCCTTTTTTTACATTTCATAATTTTTTTCTCTTTTTCACTTTTACCATTTTCCTTTTCAATTCTTTTTTTTTTTTTTTTAATCCTCATCTGTGGATATTTTTTTCATTGATTTTCATTTAAAATTGAAGGTGAAATAAAGAGCTTCCCAAACAAGAACAACAAAAGGAGTACATTACCACCAAACCATCATTGCAAGAAATGTTAAAGGGACTATTTTAAGAAAAAGAAAAATATATAGAGAGAGAAGCACATAGGTATAAAGAAAAAAAGTGGCAATAAATAATAACCTTAAATAGGTTATTAACCTATCAATAATAACCTTAAATATAAATGGATTATATGCTCCAATCAAAATACATAGGGTAGCTGAATAAATAAGAAAACATAACCCATATTTATGTTGTCTACAAGAGATGCACCTCAGAACAAAAGATTCACACAAACTGAAAGTGAAAGGATGGAAATAAAATATTCCATGGAAATGGAAACAAGCAGACAAAAAAGCTGGGGTACTCATATCTGACCAAACAGATTTCAAAGCAAAGCCCATAACAAGAGACAAAGAAGGCCACTACATAATACTAAAGGGATCAATCCAACAAGAGGGCATAGCCATTGTAAACATATATGTACCCAATATAGGAGCATATATATATATATATATATATATATATATATATATATATATATATAAACTCTTGGTGTACTTTGAAGGAGAGAAAGGCAGAAAAACAGTGATAGTGTAGGACTTTAACACTCTACTATCATCACTGGATAGATCTTCCAGACAAAAAATGTCAACAAGAAAATAGCAACCTTAAATGACACACTGGATCAGATGGACTTAATTAATGTTTACAGAACATTTCATCCTGAAGCAGCAGAATATACATTCTTCTCAAGTGCACATGTCACATTCTCAAAGACAGACCACATGAAAGGACACAAAATAAGTCTTAACAGATTCAAGAAGACTGAAATCACATCAAGCATCTTCTAAGATCACAATGGCCTGAAACTAGAAATCAACTGCAATAAAAATACTCAAAAAAAATTCGAACACATGGAGGCTAAATAAAATGTTATTAAACAATGAATGGATTACCAAGGAGATCAAGGGAGAAATTAAAAATTACCTGAAAATAAATGAACTTGAAAACAAAAACCCTGAAAATCTATGGGACACTGCAAAAGCAGACCTGAGAGGGAAGTTCATAGCATTGCAGGCCTACCTCAAAAAGCAAGAAAATTTTCAACTAAATAATCTAACCCTATATCTAAAAGAACTAGCAAAAGAAAAACAAGAAATGCCCAGAGTAAGCAGAAGAAAGGAAATAATAAAGATCAGAGCATAAATAAAGGACATAGAGTCTAAAAAACAATATAAAAATCAATAAAACCAAGAGTTAGTTTTTTGAAAAGATAAACAAGATTGATTAACCTTTAGCCAGACTTATCAAGAAAAAAAGAGAAAGGACCCAAGTAAGTAAAATCAGAAATGAAAGAGGCAAAGTTACAACAGACATCACAGAAATACAAAGAATTGTACGAAAATACTATGAACAACTATATGCCAACAATTTGGACAACCTGGGCACAATGAACAAATACCTAGAAACATATATCCTTCCAAACCTGAGTCAAGAATAAAAAATAAAAAAAAAAAACTTTATACATTGATAACAACTAATAAAATTGAAGGAGTAATAAAAGAAAAAACTCCCTGGGAGTAAAAGTCCTGGACTAAACGGCTTCATAGGCAAATTTTACCAAACATTTAAAGAAGAATTAACACCTATCCTCTTCAAACTATTCCAAAAATTTCAAGAAGTGGAAAGACCTCAAACTATTTTTACAAGACCAGCATTATCCTAATTCCAAAACCAGGTAAAGACACTACAAAAAGAGAAAATTATAGGTCAATATCCCCGATGAACATAGAAATTAAAATCCTCAATGAAATATTAGCAAATTGAATCCAGCAATACACTAAAAAGATCATACACCATGACCAAGATAGGTTTATTTTGGGGACACAAGGCTGGTATAGTATCTGCACATCAATAAATGTGATTCATCACATTAAAAAAATGAAAGATAAAATGTTATGATCACAGCAATATATGTAGTAAAAGCATTTGACAAAATGCAATACCCATTTATGATAAAAACTCAGAATGGTAAAAATAGAGCAATCATACCTAAACATAATAAAGGTCATGTATGAAAATCTCACAGCCAGTATCATATTCAATGGACAAAAATTATGAGTGTTTCCCTTAAGATCAGGGCACAAGACAGGGATGTTTGCTTTGAGCTTTCTTATTTAACATAGTACTGGGAGTCCTGGCCACATCAATTAAACAAGAAGAAATAAAAGGCATCCAAATTGGAAAGGAGGAAGTAAAACTGTCATTATTCACATATGACATGATATTGTACATAGAAAACACTAAAGACTCCACCAAAAAACCACTAGATCTAATAAATGAATTTGGCAAAATAGCAGGATAAAAAATTAATATTAAGAAATCAGTGGCATTTTTATATACCAATAATAAACTCTCAGAAAAAGAAACTAAGGAAACAATTCTATTTACTATTCCAACAAAAATGTAAGGTACCTAGGAATAAACTTAACCAAGGAGGTAAAAGACCTGTACTAGGAAAAGTATAGGACATTGAAAAAAGAAATAGAGAAAGATGCAAACAAGTGGAAGCATATACCATGTTCATGGATTGGAAGAATTAACATCATTAAAATGTCCATACTACCCAAAGCAATCTATATGTTCAACACAATTCCTATTACTATACCAGTGGCATATTTCACAGATCTAGAACAAATATTTCAAAAATGTATATCGAATCAAAAGAGACCCTGAATACCATCAGCAATCTTAAGAAAGAAGAACAAAGTCAGAGGAATTACAATACCGGATATCAGGTTATACTACAAAGCCACTCTAATCAAAACAGCCTGGTACTGGCACAAGAACAGGCATATAGATCAATGAAACAGAACAGACAGCCCAGAAATCAACTCTTACTTTTATGGTCAATTAATATTTGACAAAGAAGGCTAGAGCATACAATGGAGTAAAGACAGTTTCTTCAATAAATAGTGTTGGGGCCTGGCCGGTTTGGCTCAGCGGTTAGAGCGTCGGCCTGCGGTCCAGAGAGACCCGGGTTCGGTTCCCGCTAAGGGCATGTACTTCGGTTGCAGTTTGTCCCCGGCCCTGGTTGGTCGTGCGGGTGGCAGCCACTCGATGTGTCCCTTTCACGTCGATGTTTCTCTCTCTCTCTCTCTTCCTCTCTCTCGCTCCCACTCTATCTGAACAAAAAATGAAAAAATGTCCTCGGGTGAGGATAAAAAAAAAATAAATAAAAAATAAAAAAAAATAAATAGTGTTGGGGAAATTGGACAGGTACATGCAAAAAATGCAACTAGACCACCAACTTACACCATACACAAGAATAAACTCAAAATGGATAAAAGACTTAAATGTAAGACTCGAAACCATAAAAATCCTAGAAGAAAATGGAGGCAATAAAATCTCAGACATCTCTCAGAACAATGTTTTTGCCGATACGTCTCTGAGAACAAGGGAAACACAGGAAAAATAAACACTTAGGACCCATCAAACTAAAAAAGATTCTGTATACCAAAACAAACCATAAAAAAAAAAAAAAAAAAAAAAAGGAATCCACTGTATGGGAGAACATACTTGCCAATGATTCCTTTGATAAGGAGTTAATCTTTAAAATATATAAAGAACTTATGCAACTCAACACCAGGAAGTAAAACAATCCAATTAAAAAATGGGCAAAGGGCCTGAATAGACATTCTCCAAAAACATACAGATGGCTAATAGTCATAAAAAATTGCTCAAAGTCATTAATCATCAGGGACATGCAAACTAAAACAACAGTGAGGTATCACCTCACACCTGTCAGAATGGCTACTATCAATAAATCAACAAACAACAAGTGCTGGAGAAGATGTGGAGAAAAGGGAACCTTCATGCACTGTCGGTGGGAATGCAGACTGGTGCAGCCACTGTGGAAAACAGTATGGCGTTTCCTCAAAAACTTTAAAATGTAACTGCCTTTTGACCCACTGATCCCACTCATAGGAATATATCCTAAGAATCTCGAAACAATTTATATATGCACCCCTATGTTCATAGCACTGTTATTTACCACAGCCAAGGTCTGGAAACAGCCCAAGTGCCCATCGGTAGAAAAGTGGAGTGGTAAACTTACACAATAGAATACTACATGGTTGTAAAAGGGAAGGAACTCTTACCCTTTGTGACAGCATGGAGGGACCTAGAGATTATTATGCTAAACAAACAAGCTAGTCAGAGAAAGACAAATATCATATGATCTCACTAATATGTGGCATCTAATGAACAAAATAAACCAACAAACAAAATAGAACCAGAGGCATGAATACATGGAACAGATTGACAGATGTCAGAGGGGAGGAGTGTGGGATGGACTGGGTGAAAGAAGGTAAAGAGATGAGCCAAAGAACATATATGCATAGCCCATGGACACAGACAACAGTGTGGTGAGGGCCAAGGGTGGTGGAGGTTGGGGCTGGGCGGAGGTGGGCAAAGGGGGGTATTATTGGGGACATCTGCAATAGTGTCAACAATAAAAAATAGAATTAAAAAAAGTCATAAACATTTTCTAGAATTTTATCTGCCATGCATCTATTCTAAGGATAAAGTGTAGACTGGGATTGATAGGTCAAGGTGTTTACTTTTAATTATTTTAAATAAAATAAACCTGAAAAATGAAATGTCCTATAATTAGTTAAATAATTACCACTCAATCACTAAATTAAACAATAAACATTCTTTAACCATGTTGCAGAAAAAAATAACAACCTAAGAGAATTTCCATTATATAATATTGGGTGAGAAAAAAAAAATCTAACTGTAAATTCCAATTCATTCTAATTCAATAAAAATAGAAAAGAAGACTTTCTGAAGGAAAATAAACTACAACATTAACAGCAAATATTAAGACATCATCCTATGCCCTCCAAAGATTGAAGAATTTGACCTGGGACTATGGTCACTCAACTACAGACTAACCTTGCAGGAAGGTTTTGCTCTATGGCCAACCTCGGGCCAGTGATTTGTGAATGGAAGTGATATTTGAACACTGCCTTAAAAGGAGTCCACCCAGCCTCTTACTTTTTCCTCTCCTGTTACTCACTGGAAGTTACAGAATAGTTATGGGGATGTCACGTAAAGCATAGGAAACATAGTCAATAATATTGTAATAACTATGGGCACTGGAAATAGGGAGAACACTTTGTAAAATATATGGTTGTCTTATATATATGTAAGATATATGCTATGTACCTGGAACTAATACAAAATAATATTAAATATTGTCAGAGACCGGGAGTTGCAACGGGGGTTTCCGGTGAGATACCCAAAGCAAAGAAAGCACGCGGCCGACATCCACGAGCGGCAGCAGCCTTACTCAGCACAGCTAAGGGCTTTACAGACTCGCGTGTACATACTGCGCCGGCGGTGCCCCAGACAGTGCGGGGCGCATGCGTCCTAGCTTTTGCTGTGTCATGCTTACATAACAGTGACGTGGTCTGCGCCTGCGCAGCCAGTTCCCGTGTCAAGTCCTGAACCACGGCATCTATCAATAAGCCGGGCTCCCCAGCCCTAACAAATATAAATTTTAATTGGAAAAATTAAAAAGATTTAGAAAAAAAACAAACAAACAAACATGTGGCAATAGTCCGTGTAGCCAACTGAGAACAAACGTGAGATCAATGAGCGCACAGCATGACCGACAGTCCCCTGGGGCCCGGGACATCGCCGCAGGAGCCATGCAGTTCTACCCAGAGCTTCATGGAAGGAAAAATGAATAACTTCCACCTTGTTTAAACTACTGTTATTTTGGGTCTCTCTTTTAAAAGAGCTGACCCTATATTCTAACAAAGGCACTTATATTGATGCTTTCATAATTTTCCATTTTTTCTAAAATAAACATGAACTACTTGATAAAGCTATAACTAAATGAATTAAGCCAGCACAATATTAGATACATGTATAGAACCATAGAATCCAAAGTAAGAGAACGGATTCCTGGGCTTACATTTTTCCAAAGAGTATTGACCAAGTAGAATTTAATTAAAGTAAAGAAACCAAAAAGAAAATATAATTGTGATATAATTAGATATTATGTAATTAAAAACATAAGAAATGAAGAAAGACATGATTGTTACTCTAAAGTTTTGAAAAACTGTTAAATGAGAACAAAATAGGCATTTTTAAAATTAAATTTATTGTGGTGACATTGGTTAATAAGATTATATAGTTTTCAAGTGTACACTTCTATGTTTTTAATAGTACCAATACCCCAAATTAAGATAAACAGGAAGACACTCTGGTGCATAAGACAACACAAATAAGGAAGACTCTTAGTGCCTCTAAGTTTCTCAGAAATGAGCTATCTTCCCTAAAGAAAGTGAGGGTGCGTCACAGAAGATGATCACTGAGAGCGACTGCCCGGCCATATAGATTCTGTACTTGGTGGGCGATGTGATGAATTGGCTGTGAGTCCTGAAGAGATTTCTGAACATTTCAGTTCTGAGATTCCCTGACTACATTAATGGAAACAATACTTTGGAATATTTATGGACATATAAGCTGGGGTCCTCCCTTATTGATTTCAATATATGAGCAATAAAGCTCATTTGTCCAGTTTCATTGGTGATGCCAGATGACTTGAAATAACTGTGCCATTAAATAATCCATTCCATAGAAATGATTAAGAAAACACATGGACACGATATTGCACTATACTGTACATAGAAACCTGAAACTTTTTCTCTCTGCTCTTTAATAATCTGCTTAGTCCAGAGATGCTAAGAAGTGGCAATGCAGTCACACAATCTCCATAAATGTCAGCTTTTAAAGAATCCTGTGGTCTATTATCTGGAGAGTCTCTTGTCCCCACAGAAGAAGGGCTGTATAGCCACTTCACCACTATTTGGCACATCTCTCCCCAATTCTGGGATGCCTTTGGCCATGGAGGGATATTGATCTCATGGGGACCTCACTCAGTCCTTCCAGAGCTATCCAAGAAACATGAGCTCATGACCAGCCTTTGGACTTCACTCCCAGTCCTCAGACCTTACCACTTCCACTGACTTCTCCAGCTTGGAGCGAGATTGGTATGAATGCAGAGCAATCAGCAAACATATTGCAATGGCCAAGTACAGTTATTCTGAAACTGGGGAGAAGAAAGATAATGACTGAGCAGCTGGGTGAAGTATGTTCAGCTTCTCTGTTGGAAAACTGTTAAAGAAGAGGGGTGGAGATTAAGCAGTCCCTTGAGAGACTCTCAACATAGGCAAGAGCAGACAAGCTCGGTGAACCCTGCGCTAGACATGTACCTCAGTCTCGCATTTTTATAGGCATGCACACGGAGGTGGTGCCATTGCTACCACAGTCACCAGCTGTCTCGGGGGGTGATTGGGGGAGAATTGCTCATCACCCCAAATGGCTACACACCATGGAGGAAACTGCCCTCTGCTAGTGTGGGAAGTGCTGAGACAAGACTTTGGTTCCAGGCAGGTGCTGGGTGAATGTAATTTCCTAGTAGAGTGTCTAACTCCTAATTGGATGCTTGCAAATGCTTCTGCTGCTGCTGCTGTCCATGTCGCTGCTGCTGGGCCTCATGAGGGGTGAGGAGCGATCTCGGCAGGGCCCAGAGCGCACAGAACACTTCACCATCCGTGCGCTCACCACTATGTCGCTGGCTGTGACATGGTCCCTTCCCCCTGCTGAGTGGAAGCTGTTAGGAAGAGATTAGAAAGCCTGTAACCATAATGGAATACTAGAGGTCACAAGGGTAAGAGTAAACTAAGATATACAAGAAACAAGAAAGGGAAGAAAATAGAATCATTTTGACAAGTTTTTTGGGAATGGGTTCTTAGTTTCTATTTGCTTTGTGTTTAGAAGTTCGCCCAAAGGTGGATGCTGTGCAGAGTGAGAACAGGTGTAGAGAAGGCGGAGGCTGAGAGTGGGGGCCTGCTGAGCTCCCTGACAAAGGGTGGCTACCCAGGTGTGCTCCTCTGCAGTGCGGGGGTGATGGGCACCCTGCACACGAGTTGCTCTGTGAGCCTACCTGTGACTCAGGACAGAGCAGATCGGGGATTTTGCTTAAAGCCTGAAAAGCCTCCCAGGCTCCAGGAGCCAGCTGGCTGGTGACAGGAATAATATACATTTTAAACATAAAATCATTCAGACAGAGAGAGTACAAGACGAGGAGTGTCACAACAGCAGTGAAATGCCACTCTTAAGGAGTTTGGGATGCTGGTAATCCAAATTGCATAGCACCTACTTTGGGATGTTTTAATAAACTGTAAAGAAGAAAATCAAACCTTCTCTACTAGCTCAGATGGTAATAAAGCCTCCATACATTTGTTTGCCTCGAGCCAGGAGGCTCGGCTGCCCTCACCCCTGACGTCTAGCAGAGGTCCCGGGTTTTAGCCCATGAGGGTCTAAGCGTGCAGACTGGGTTAGCACTACTTGGCATTTAAATATCCATTCCCTGAGATGACACATGGAAACCAGAGTGCTCTGTCCTCCTCCCTGTCAGTGCCCACCATCATCCCAGGTGTCTGCCCGTGGTGGTGGGGAAGAGAGGCGCCCAAAGGACTGGCAGGAAGCGGAACATGAACCTTTAAATGGTTAGCAACCACAGGTTTGGGCTTTGCCATCACTGCTGTAATGTTTGGTGACCTTTACACTGAATCAGATGCTTAAGTTGTATTTTATTAAAGTGACAGTTCCAAGCAAAATTCTCGTCATCATTGGCCAAAGCAGGGGCTTCTCAGTCCGGTGGTGCCACATGTAGCAGCTACAACCCACTGAGGGTGGCACTGAGCTATAGTGTTTCAGTGGCATAAACTTGGACTCATGACTCTTCTCATTCACTAAACTCAAAAAGATACTCTACGTCAAAGGGAGATGAGGCTAAGCTTTTCATCTAGAACCAGATTTTTTTAATAAATCAAAACACCCCCAATTATGGCTCCAAGGGTGTATGGCCCCATTTGAGTATGAATCACAGGTTAACAGATTGGCCACAATACCACAAAGAAGTTTTATCTGATTTAAAGGCTAAAGCTTCGTGTCACGGCCCAATTCACCCGAGGTGTGCGTGGCAGGTCCTTGTCACTGGGTGCCAGAGACTGAAGCCCTTGCACTTGTATAAGTTTGTGACAGATGCTTGTCACTTACAGCTGTTTGTGAATGTGAAGCTGCTAATAAACAATTGACAAGAGGCTCATTTTTGAGTCGTAAAGGATTATGCGTTGTGCATACTAACATGAATCCTTCAAGGGGGCCCATTTGCCTGTGAACCACACACTCTCAGAGGAAAAAGTCATTCTGCCCAAAAGCATATAAAGAGTAACTTAAAATGGGTAATAATCAGTTGGAGCCAGAATGGATGTTCTGGATTCTTGCTAAGGGCAAAGTCCAGAGTTTAAAAATACTTTCCCATTTCACTACCCTACACACACATTCTTTAGATCAACAATTTACAGTATTTTTTCATACTACAAAAATTAGTATCTTTATCACAGTCACCAATTATTTTATACATCTATTTTTACCTGTATTCCCTTTTGGTCTCAGAGTGTGCTGCACCTCTTCCCTCGTCATGCTAGGGCCCCAGGGCTGCAATAAAAACTGGCCGGTGTGGCTCAGTGGTTGAGCATCCACCCATGCACCGAGAGGTCCCTGATTCGATTCCCAGTCAGGGCACATGCTCAGTTTGTGGGCCAAATCCCCAGTGGGGGCATGCAGGAGATGGCCAATGGATGTTCTCTCTCATCGATGTTTCTAGCTCTCTCCTTCTCCCTTCATCTCTCTAAAATCAATAAAGAAAAAAGAAAAAAATTACCAGAAAGTCAGGGGCTTAAAAACAACAGAAATATATTCTCTCAGATTTCTGGAGGCTGGGGGTCTAAAATCAAGGTGTTAGTAGGGCCGCGCTGCCTCTGAGTCTCTAGGGAGGAATCCCACCTGGCTTTCCCAGCGTCTGCCAGCTCCCAGCTGTGCTCGCTGTGGCACTGCAGCCGCAGCCGCAGCCTCCGCCTCCCTCCTCGGAGACTTTCTGTGTGTCCTCTCCTCTTTTCCTAAGGTCACCCGTCCTTGGAAGGAAGCCCCACCCCAATGCAGTGTAGCTGCACCTGAATTAAGTACAACTGCAATGACCTTATTTCCAAATAGTTACATTTGGTTATTTTCTAAGATGCCGGGTTAACATGGAATTTTTGTGGGACAACATTCAACCCACTATGGAAGTTGATGAGGCTTCGTGATGTGGGCATGCACCTCACCCATGACATGCAAGTGTGAGAGGAGGTCAAGGTTCTCCGCTCTGACGATATTTTAGATATTTTAGTTGTTGCCAGAATCTGCGAATCCAAAGGTGGGGAGCTCGCAGAGACGCCTGAGCGCACCGGGGCTCAGGTCGGGGGTTCAGGACGGGGGCTCAGGTCGGGGGGTGGCACCATGCTCCTTGGTCATGTGAAACGGTGTTGAGGAAAGTATGAATTTGGAAACGCATTGTGATGTTGGAAGATGTCATTTCTCTAAGCTATTAAATGTCGGTCCAAGATGTGCTGCGTGGAGACCACCCACAGGTGGGGCACCGGAGACCTCTAGGTGGCCCAGAAGCTCGCTGGGGGTGCGGGCTGAGGGAAACACCACAACACTCAGGAGTTGCTGGAAGCGTTGTTCGTTATCATTCTTGGCCGGGCCTGTTAACACAGGCACAGTAACTTCCAGATGCGAGTTTCTGTGCCAGTAATCAAATCAGTTCAGCCAAGCCTCTTTATTAAAAACACACAAACAAAAAAATACAAAGATCAGAAAACAAGAAAATGTATTCAATTTATGCAACTAATGTGATTCATTATGCACTGTATCAAGTTCTGATTTTTTTTTTTTAAAGAAGGATTGGGAGATGGAGAGATAAGTGGAAAAAAGTCAGAGAAAGTGCAAGCAGAGGGAGAAACGAGTAAAATAAGAAATATGCCGAGAAAAATGCTTTAAACATGGATGCCAGCGGGAAAAAGCAAGACAATTCCCATATTACCATAAAACAAAATATCCCCGCATGAGTAAAACTTTGCGCGCGCGCACACGCCCTCGCCCTCCGGTTAGATGCACACGAGTCCGTGTTTACAGCAGGGAGCGCAGCACCAAGCGCAGTAACTTCTAACTTCCCAGGGAACCCACGCAGGTCTGCAGATTCCGGGCTTTGCTTCCAATTACAAAATGCTGGCGGGGAGGTAAAACATCTACTGCTCGGCGAACAACCACTGATTATATTCTATACAAGCGCTTTGGGAAAGAGCTTGGCACTACCTGTGAAGTTGACTCTCCAGCTCCCCTGCGACAGTCTCATTCCCAGGAATCCACTCACACAATCCCGTGTACACAGGTGAAAAACGCGCACAGCAGCCCCTTCCTCACTGCACAGAAGTGGAAACCACCCATATGTTCCTAACCATCAATTAGATAATTAAAGTATGATTTGTTCTCATAAGATAATTCTAGGCCATATTAAAAAATGAACTCCATCTACATGTATGAGATGAGTCTTAGAAATATTAGGTTGAGGGGAAAAGGTCAGAGCTATTTTATAAGGATAAAAAAGGGAGCCACAATTAAAATATACGTTTAGAGACACATGTACTGTGGGAAAAAATGAGGGAAAGAGGAAAATACAAAATTCAGTGAGCAATTATCTTGTAATAGGGAGGTAAGGGGTAGATTGGTGAGAACAAGGGAGCATCATAGACTTTTAACTTTGAGTTAATAGTGGGGTGATAGGTACTTATATTCTCCTTTCTTACATACATAAAACTTATGGGGGCTAATTCACCCTTTTTTAAAATAATAAAAAAAATAATAAAAGTTAATGGAGTGAACAGGGCCATTGAAAAGATTGGAGATGTGAGGAGACTATTCGGGCTGAGAGTGTACTTCAGACAAAATTTATGAATGAATATTTCAGGAATAAATTGCAGAGTGACACATGCCATATTTTTTTCCTGCTGTTTCAATTTTAAATTATCCAGAATATTCAGTCATCACTTCACTATCTGGTCAGAATGAAATGTTCTAATCAACAAGGAGAGAAAGGAATTATAAATGCAAATCATCTCAGGAATAGAACAAAACAAAATTTAAATCAGCCATGGATAGGAATAGGAATATGGCATCTATAAGAAAATGATTTGGGCTGCAAGTTTGGATGTAAAGTTAGTAAAATTGGTACGCTTAGTGAAATTGCAACTTGTAAAATGCAAGTTCTTTGTAGAGGGCACACAAAAATCTCATACAGATGGCTAATGCATCTCATAGCTTTTATTTAAGACTGAGAGGAATGGAAAATATCCCAAGCATACCAGGTAAACTTTGAGGATTAATTTCAACATATATTCTAGCAATTTTAAGGAAAAAATTTAAATAAACATTATTAATATATATCTTAATTTTAATATCTGGTGATGCTGAGATAGTCCTAAAAGTTCCTACTTCTACATTTTAATCTTATTTTCAATAACTATATTTTAAGCTACCAATGCCTTAGTCATT
This sequence comes from Tadarida brasiliensis, assembly GCA_030848825.1. Lineage (NCBI taxonomy): Eukaryota > Metazoa > Chordata > Mammalia > Chiroptera > Molossidae > Tadarida > Tadarida brasiliensis. The sequence continues at coordinate 6,097,304 of CM061270.1, forward strand.
GCATGGTGTGTGAAAGAAGAGTAGCTCAATAATATTTGTTGAATAAATGTATTAAATAAGAAAATGGTCTATGAGCATGGACACTCTATTGTACCCTGGGACTCTTGGACCTATGTATTTGTTTACTTTTTTATTGTTTGCAGAATTTACATTCTATTTAGGGACTGAAGTTCAAAACTTACTTCCTAAATTTTCTAAATACAGCATCCTCTCTGTATGTAAATCTTCCTTATGGGCCTGTTTCGATTCAATTTCCAAGGGCACAGATCTGCCAGTGAACTTGGGTTAACTGGGAAACATTGACAAGGACAAATGATGGAGGAAATGTGATTAGGGAAACTCTCCTTTGGCAGATCAATGTCATCCTTTGAGTTAAGATAAAGCCTTGTACTTTGTTTATTTACGTCAAAGGTAAGTAATATTAGCACTCATTCATCACATTGAAATAAAGAATGATGCATGTGTGTAACATGTGAAGACACAGTAACAACTGTAACCACCTTTGTATCAATATTAGAAAAGCATGCTTTTTCAATTATTTGAGTTCATTTCAAATGTATTTACTTAAAATGAAAACAATATTAATTTTAAAGAAAAATAATTATATTGAATTTCCCACTTATTAATATTATTTTAAATAAAATTTCTGAAGTCATAATTATCAATGTAAGAATATATTTTTTGTCAGAGCACAAGTTTTTATTAGGAATGAATGAGGAAATGAGGAAAGGAAACTTGCATTTATTGAGTACAAGATATATGTTAGTAGTTCTCAAATGGTTTATTTCATAATCTTTTCCAGTAGATCCCTGTAGGATGTAATACCTTATCTCAGATCAGCCACATGACATTCAGAAAAGCAAAATAACTCACCCACCGTCACAGAACCAAGATCTAAATGCTCTTGTTCCAGTGCAGACCCTCACTCTGCTTTGTTACAAATTTCTGACCTCTGTAACTTAAGTTCTAAAAAAACCCAACATGTTGACATCTTTTCTATCCAAAGAGACATTCATGTAAATATGATTTTATTAATTTTGCTCACAATTGGGAAAAAGGAAAGAGAGAGGGAGAAATGTACATAAAGAATGGCATCATTGACAGCTGAGAAGGTAAAATACTCCTGATCTTTATACAATATTAATATAAAACCATAATCAATTGGTATAGTTTAAAGTTAAATGCAAAATAAACATGTAAATACTCCCAAGTTATGATTCTGCCCCCTTACTCCATGTTCATCCAACACAGAAATCCAATACATGGTCTTGAGAAGAGGAGAGACAAAGAAAACATGATAATAATAATAAATAAAATTAACGGTCAGACAAATAGAAAAACCTCAGCTATACCCAATTTAGAATTTGGTTGGGAAAATTAAATGAACAAAGATATTAAGGTGAAAAACCACACGGATATGTCTATTCCTGTGTCTGTTTCAGTTTGCCTGGACCACTGAGGCAGAGGTTACAGCTCAACCAAGAGGCTTGAGCAGAGTAAGTAACTCTCAGAAGAGAAATACTGTTGTATGCACCTGCGTTAAAAGACATGGTGACGGCCATGTGATTTATCCCGACAGCCCACAAGGCCAAGAGTCAAGGAGTAAAACCAGCTGAATGAACATGATGTGCTGCTCCAGCATCCACGTTTGCGGGATGAGAGAGCAGCGACACGGCAGATTCTGGCAAGACCGGTTCAGCTGGCAAGTGGCACTGATTACAGAAGGAGCTGAAGTCAGCCAGCAAACACCGGAGAAGTGTGACGTGGTCAGTGGCCTTGCTAATTTTGCATATCATTCTACTTGTGAACTTCACACCATGCCTGACACATATTTGGAACTTAGTAAGTGTATACTAAATAGAAAGAAACACGAATCAGAAAATAAAGGACCATAGGACTGCACAGAGTTCTTTATGGCAAGAGGCCAATATTCAAATGATATTAAAATCTTAAAATGTAAAAATATTTTATGATACAATTACCATCATGGACAAAATGACTTGGTTCAACTCTGCTCCTTAATTTCTATATTTGTGCCTTTCTGTGTTCTCTGTAATTGGCTAAAAATATCCATTAGTACAGTGACTACAGTGATATTACAGTTGTAAAATATATTTGATTAAAGAAAAATGAAAACATATATCTACATTAAAAAATATATATTTGATTAATATTTTTAAATTATAAACATCCATCACAGATTTTATCCTCAAATAAAGGAATTCTAGTCTTTTGCTCTGTATTTGGTTGATTATTTTCCAAAAATATTTTCTAATTAAGTATTAAAATATTTGTGATATTATACTTAAATTATTTTATTGTCTGTATGTTTGAGCCTAGTGTGTTTCCTTAGCAATCTTAAGATGGTTAATAATGTTACTAGATGGTATACATCATTTATGCCTCCAAAAATAATTCTATTTGTAATTGCATGATTTTTCTACTAAATCGCTGGTTCTCTGCTAAGTCCTTACTTAAGTAATGTATAATGCTCACAGCAACACTCTCCTATCTCCAGTTGACAGATATGGAAACTGAGGATCACTCAGGCCTATGGCCCCATGGTAAATAATGCATCAAGTATGTCAAATCCCATCTAAGTCTTTGCTATTTGTAGTTTTTTTTAATTCTAAAATATTTTGAGGTAATGTGAAATTGTTTAAAAAATGTATTACTGTTTTTATATTATGGGCATTAATAGCTTTGAATCAATATATTACAAGTAACATTAAATTTGACTTCAAAATGGGTTGATTGAGAATAAAGATTTTACAGCCCCTGTTGTACACCTTTCCGTTTTTAATATGAGAAAAAGCTGGTGGTCACCCTTCTAAAAGGCAGGAACGTCAGGAAAATTTCTTGGTGAACAGCTGTCATTACCTTTGACCTCCTTCTTGGCTTTCTGAAAAAAAAAATGGGTAGTATATGCTGGCCTCTTGAGCGTTTTGGCAATGCACTAAAACATCTATCTAGGAGATCGGTGGTCTCACAGCCCCTAGAATAGGATTGTCACGTTTAGAAAATCAATAAAGAATACTAACTCAAATTTGAATTTCAGATAAAGAGCAGAAATATTTCTTGGTGTAAATACTTATACTAAAAAAGTTTTCGTTGTTGATGTGAAATTCTAATTTAACTGAGTACCCTGTATTTTATATGACAATCCTATTCTAGGATTACTGTTTACCAGGATCAGAGAGAGCAAGGAAACATAAATATAGATTAGCAAATGTTTCCTGAAAATGGCCCTGGGAAAGCATATTTTCAAACAGACATGAAATTCTTCCAAATTCTTGGATGAAATACTTCTGATTTCACTTAGGTAAGGGGCGCAGGGAAGATCCTGTTTCAGAGGCTCACAGCAAACCAATTCTTGATGAGTGGTTACTGGCCAAAGGCAGCACAAGAGAGGCTGGGAGAAGGCCAAATGAAACTTAATGAATTCTTAAATGCAGAAGAGTTTAGGGAAAAGCAATTGGCAAGGCTTTCTCCTGATCCATCCGTGAAGGAGCTGTGCAACAGAACACTGAGCCTCTTTCCTGTAGGCGTCTTGTCACTGGGGTCACTGCAGTGCCAGCTTATTGTTTTTATAAAGTGCACATGGGTTAACATCTTTCTGTCTGGATTCTCCGCAGTGTTCTACTGTTAGGTGGTTCCTGGGGACCTTGTAAACGAATACGTACTTTAAAACTAAGCATAGGGTTGGTTTTCTCAATAGGCTGATAACATTAATGATAAAGTGAAATCGAATGAGCCTGTAATAATGATTTGGCCTTACACTGTGTATACCACAGTAAGGTTATTTTCCGAGGCTCCAAGTGGATTGCTTTCTTTTCAATACTCCAGTCCAAACTGCAAAGTGTAAATACAACACACCTTCTAAAGCTCCATATAAGGACAAGTAGCATTACATGGCTTCTGTCTCTAGGAAAACTAGCTCTAACTTTAGCCCCAAAGTTTCAAATTAGGGAAAAAAAGAGTGTTTGTAACTATTACTGATACTTGCTCCCTAAAATATAACAGATTTAAAACAATAGCAAATATAACAAATATCAGTATAAAAAAGATTAATTTTATTTAATTTTGCCTGGCCATTACTCAATAATGTACACACTTCAATTGTTTAACATAGATGTTGGAATAAACACGTTGTTGAGATCAATGGAGTGGGTGGTATGCAAGTGATATTTTACTCTGCTTGTTTGATATTCTGCTAGAAATGGGTACAGGTTTTCACACAATGGAATAATAATGTTATCTGGTCCTTGACAAGAACTCTTACCTGACCCCATTCTCCCCTCCCCAAGGTCGGCATAGCACCACACCAAGATGCTTCTGGGACCATGGTTTATCCAGTGGGGGAAAAAAGAGCCCAGAGTGGACGTCTGGCTACTTCAGTGCTGTAGGATGCTGCCCAGGAGGCACGCTATGGAAACACCTCACAGGGGTCACAAGGGAATCTGTGCATCTTGACAGCTGAGGATCAGATTGAGACAGAGAAGAGGGATGAGCTTTGCACCAATTAGCACTCAGATCTTGTCTGACTGCATTTCTCCTCACAGTGGCACCCGAGTAGAGATCCCAACCGGGGTTCTGCCCTTCTGCAGAGCTGAGCTGATGACCCAATCTGATCGGGGAGCTTGATGGGCAGTTATGCTGGATTTGAGTCTCCAGCCAACAAGTCATATTAACCTTAAAACGCTTTCTACTGGATAGCCCTTCCTGCACAGGGAATCAACTGTAAAAGCCCTGTCTACTTCCTAACATAGCCTATAGTGTAGCCTGACCAAGAAGCCTAACCAGAGAACCGGGGAAGCTATGTGATTCACCTTGATGTTCCACTTGCCATGACACCCAAGCAGAGAGGGTAGCCACCACTCTGACATCTACAGAACTGTGCATGTGGCCTTCTTTGGCCAAGAAAGTTGGAGGGCAGTCCTGCCTGTTTCGGGTTCTCACTTAATGAGCTGTGGTGGCCCTGGAGCCTGTTCTACTCCAGCACCTCAGTAGGGAAGCCTACTGCTAAGTATAGCACTTAGTCATAACCCAGCAGGATCCCTGACCAGAACATCCTTACAATGATACCTGAGCAGAGAGCCTAGCCAGTGGCTCTGCCCATCGACACAACTGAGCTCACGGCCCCATCTGGCCAAGGAGCTTGGTGGCAGTTTTACCAGATTTGGGTCCCAGTCATCAAGCCATAAAGGCTATAAAGCCTGCTTTACAGACCTGTCCAGGCAGGAAAGCAAATTCACAGCCATGCCCAGATGGTGAGTGTGCAATCCAGTCCCACCCAACTAGAAAGCCTAACCACATAAAGCAGGCAGCCATGGAGCACCTTCTACAGCCACATTTGGCAGGGAACTAAGCCAGTTGTTTTTTCCAGTCTTTTCCAGCCAGGGGTATCCCCAGCTCAGAGAATGAGCAGTGTCACACTCAAATAAAGACCACAGTAGCAAGCCTCGCCTGCCCAAGGCTGCTACCAATGGATCCATCTAGAACCCCAAACTGAGCTGACTGTTAAGAACTGTCCCTGCTGAAGCAAACCTGTAAAGTCTGAAAGGAAAGACCACTTACTCCAATGTGCAGACACCAACGTAAGGAAGCAAGAATCACAAAGAATCAGGTACGCATAATCCACCAAGAAACTAATAAAATCCAATAACTGACCCTGAAGAAATGGAGATCTATGAACTATCCACTTAAACAAGTTTAGTTCACTACAAAAACATACAAACAACTAAATGAGATTAGAAAAATTATGCATGAATAAGTGAGAAGTTTAACAAAGTAATAGAAACCATTAAAAAACCAACCAAACAAACAAAAGCCCTGACCTGCAGTTGGGGCACATACATCCAGAGGCAACTGATTGATGTTGTTTCTCTCTCTCTCTCTCTCCTCACCCCTAAAATTTTTAAAAATCAATAAATGTATCCTCAAGTGAGGATTACAGAAAAAAACAAAACAGAAATTTTAGAGGTGAAGAAATGAATGACTCAGTTAAAAAATTATGTAAAGACCTTCAACACATATTCAAGCATTCAGAAAAAAGAAGTGATGAACCAGAAAACATATCATTTGAAATTATCAAGTTAGAGGGGAAAAAATTTTTAAAAAAATGAAAACAAATGAAGAAAGCCTATGGGACTTGTGAAACACTATTAAAAGCAAGAGTATATATATCATGAAAATCCCAGAAGGGAAATAGAAAGATAAAGGGATGGAAAGTATATTTAAAACAATTATGGCTGAAGACTTTCCAAACATGGGCAGAGAAATAGACACACAGTTTTGTGAGGCCCAGAGGAACCTAAATACAGTCGTATATTACATGATAATGTATGGTCAATGACAAATTGTATATTAGACAGTGATCTCATAAAATAATAATGGAGTTGAAAAATTCCTATTGCTTCACGGTACTATAACCATCCTAAGGTCATAGTGTAACACATTACTTGTTTATGCTGTTCTCAGTCTATTGGTAAGTAATGCGCCTGGTGGGTGTGGCTCAGTCGGTGAGCGTTGACCCCTGCACCAAGAGGTCGCTGGTTCGATTCCTGGTCAGGGCACATGCCCAGGTTGTGGGCCCGATCCCCAGTGTGGGGCATGCAAGAGGCAGCCAGTCCATGTTCTCTTTCATCGATGTTTCTATCTCTCTCTCCCTCTCACTTCCTCTCTCTCTAAAATCAATAAAGGGGGGGAAAAATAATGCTATAAGCTAGAAATGCCTCACCCAGGAGACTCACCCAGTGAGCTTACCAGACACTCTCCCTTTCCAAACTAATGTTACAACTGGACAACCCTGTGATTTTTATTATCATTTCAAGATAGCCTTCAGCAATAACTTTTAGGAAACTTAAGAAAAAAATGTTTGTTACTTACAGGCCCTGGAATATACAAGCCATCCCAGGGGGCACACAGCCAGGTCACTGGTAGAGAAAGACTAAGAGGGTTTGCTTTCATTTAGGCCAAGGGTAGGGGTCTAGGGTTTTTCAGGGTTACCACTGGTGAATTTAAAACATGGGGGCAAGAATTCAGAGTTCAGGAAGATTCAAACACAAGTAAACCCAACTCGTCAATTACTAAAATAAACCAAGATCTAAAACAAAGGAACCTCATTGGAGGGAGGTGGCCTGGCTCTTAATTTGGTTGTGTGGCTGTCAATGTGTTGACTGAAGTGGCCTTCAGTGGAGTGAATGCCTCTTTGCAGTGAACGTCTTGGTAATCAAAGCTTAAAATAGGCACTTGCATTAGACAAAGAAAAGCCAACTGTAATTGTTTATATTGCAATTACTCGTGTGGTGATGCTGGTGGAAACTAATCCACTGTGCTGCTAGCCCTATAAAAGTATCACATATGCTATCACAGCAGTAGGATATATCATCTAGATTTACGTAAGTACGCTATGATGTTCACACAAGAATGAAATCACCTGACCATGCATTTCTCAGAACATATCCCTCTTGTTAAGTGGCACCTAACTATAGGTCAAATCTAAAAAGGGCTACGCTGAAAAATAAAGTGATTAAATATTCAAAGACTACGGAGAATTCTGCAAGCAGCAGAGAAAAGTGATCTGCCACATACAATGACACCCCTTTAAGACTATCATCAGTTGCTCAAGAGAACTTTCCAGGCCAAGAGTGTGGAATACTATATTCAAAATATTGAAAGGGGAAAAAAGACTGTCAACCCAAAATGCTATACCTGGAAAACCTGTCCAGAAATGAAGAAGAGATAAAAACTTCCCCAAACTAACAAAAGCTGAGAGAGTTAGTTCATCGCTACTAAACCTTCCTTATAAGACATGCTCAAGGGTGCTTACCAACTAGAAATAAAAGGATGCTGGTTAACATTTTAAAAACATATGAATATTTATATAAAACTCACAGGCAATGGTAAATATATCTCCAAAATCAAATTTTGTAATATTGTGATGATAGTATTTAATTCACTTACAATTCTAATTTAAAAGTTAAAGACAAACTTATTTAAAAATAACCATAACTATAATATTTGTTATTGGACACAAAATATTAAAAATATGTAAATTGTAACATCAATAACCTGAAATGTGAGGAGGGAAAAAATAGAAGTATAAAGTTCTGTATGCTATTAAAATTAAATTTTATCAGCTTAAATATATTACAACTATAGTATATTTCATATAAGCCTTCATGTAACCACAAAGGAAAAGCCCGTAGTAGTTTCACTAAAATTAAGATAAAGGAGTCAAAGAATACCACTGCAAAATATTGTCAAATCATAGAGGAAGACATCAAGACAAGAACAAGGAACAAAGAATCAAGTAAATAGGAAGCAATGAACAAAATCACAATAATACATCCACACCCATCAATAATTACTTTAATTGTAAAAAGATTAAATGCTCCAATCAAAGCTATAGAGAGGCTGAATGGATTAAAATACAGAAACAAAACCAAACTAAGATCCAATAGTTTGCTGCCACAAGAGATTCACTTTAGCATTAAAAATTCACATAGACTGAGAGTGAAGAGGACAAAAATATTTCAAGCAAATAGTAACCAATATAAAACATGAGGAGCTGTACTTACATCAGACAAAATAGGCTTTGCTAAAAATATTTACAAGAGACAAAGAAGGTCATTATATCATAATAAAGGTGTCAATCTATCAAGAAACTATAACAATGGTAAATATTTATGAACCCAATGTCAGACCTTAAAATATAGACAGCAAATACTAACAGAACTAAAAAGAAAAATAAACAGAAATACAATAATAGATGGGGAACATAGTACCATACTCTCAACAATATACTGATCGTCCAGACAGAGAATTAATAATGAAACTGTAGATTTAAGCAACACTATAGATCACAAGTACTGGCAAACATTTACAGAACATTCCATCCAATGGCAGCATAATACACATTCTTCTGAAGTGCACACAAAAAATTATCTAGGATATATCAGAAGTTAGGAGACAAAACAGGTCTAAAAGAATTCAAGAATATAGAAATTATATTTAATATCTTTCTGACCACTATGATATAAAACTAGAAATCAATAACTGAAAGAAAGTTGGAAAATTCTCAAATACATTGAAATTAAACAAGGCACTCATAACAACCAATCAATGAGTCAACAAATAAAATAAAAAATATCTTGAGACAAGTGAAAATAAAAATACAATGTACAAAAACTTGAGTGTGACAAAAGCCTTTCTAAGAGGAAAGTTTATTGTGATAAATGCATACATAAAAAAACAAAGAGCTCAAATAAATATACTAACTTTACACTTCAATAAACTAGGGGGGGGAAGAAAGAAATAGACTGAAGTTAGTAAAATGAATGAAAACATAATTATTAGATTATTAATTAATGAAATGGAGAATAAGGAAAACAATAGAAAAGATTAACAAAAGTATGAGTTGGTGCCCTGGCCAGTGTGGCTCCATTGGTTGGGCATTATCCCAAGCACCAAAGTGTTGCCTGTTGGATTCCCTGTTGGGGCACATGCCCAGGCTGCAGGCTCAACCCTCAGTGGGGGTACATTTTGGAGGAAGACTATCGATGTTTCACTCTTGCACTGACGTTTCCCTCTCTCTCTCTCTTCCTTTCCTTTCCTTTCACTCTAATAATCAATAAAAATTTAATTAAAAAAAGGAATTGGTTCTTTTATAAGATAAACAAAATTGACAAACCTTTTAGCTAGACCAACAAAAGGAGAGAGAGAACACACCCAAATAAATAAAATCATAAATGAAAGAGGAGACATTACATCTGATACCACAGAAATTCAAAGAATCATTAGACTCTCATGAACAAATTGGACAACCTAGTAAAAATAGACAAATTCCTAGAAACATACAATATACCAAGACTGAATCATAAAGAAACAGAAAATCAGAACAGATCAATAATATGTAAAGAGATTGAATCAGTATTCTAGTGCATGGGTAAATATTTTTTCTTTATTGATTTTAGAGAGAGAGGAAGGGAGAGGGAGAGATAGAAATATCTATGAGAGAGAACATCAATTGGCCGCCTCCTGCATGCCCCCCACTGGGGATTTGGCCTACAAACTGGGCATGTGCCCTGACTGGGAATCGAACTGACAACCTCTTGGTGCATTGGTCGACGCTCTACCAGTGAGCCACACCAGCCAGGTGCCTGAATCAATATTCTAAAATCTGCCAACAAAGAAAAGTCCAGGACCAGATGATTTCAGTGCTGAATTTTACTAAAGATTTAAAGAGAATTAATGCCAATCCTTCCAAAATTTTTCCAAAATAAGAGAGGATCAACCCACACTTATTTTACATGGTTGGCATTACCCTGATACAAAAGAAAGATAAGGAACCTACAAGAAAAGAAAATTACAAGCCAATATCTCTGATGAATATAAATGCAAATTTTTCAGCAAAATACCAACAAATCAAAGTCAACAGCATATTGAAAGAATAATATGCTAGGACCAACTAGGATTCATGCATGGGATGCAATGTCAGTTCAACATACACAAATCAATAAATTTGATACATCACATTAATAGAATGAAAGATAAAAATCAAATGATAGTCTCTATAGATGAAGAAATGCATTTGACAAATTTAACATTCATTTGTCATAAAAATTATCAACAAATTGAGTATAGATGGAACATTCTTCAACATAATAAAAGCAATATATATGGCAAGACCACAGCTAGCATCAGACTCAATGGTGAAAGGTGAAAAACTTGTCCTTTCAATCAGGAAGAAGACAAGGACGCCAATCCTCATCACTCCTATGCAGCATAGAACTAGAAGTCCTAGCCAGAGTAATCAGGCAAGAAAAAGAAATAAAAGGCATCTGAATCTTGAAAGGAAGAAATAAAATTGTTTCTGTTTAAAGTTGACATGATTTTATATATAGAAAATCCTAAAAATTTCACACACAAAACTGTTAGAGCTAATCAACCAATTCAGTAATATTGCAGGATGAAAAATCAACGTACAACAATCAATAGTGTGTCTGTAAACTAACAATGAATTATCTAAAAAGATATAATTAAAACAATCCCATTTACAATAGCATCAAAAACAATAAAATACTTAGGAATAAGTTTAACCTGTAAGATATTGATGAAAGAAATTTAAGAGGACACAAATAAATGGAAAAATAACCTATGTTCATGGAATGGAAGAATTAATATTGTTAAAATGTTCATGCTACCTAAACACACCTATAAATTCAATGCATTCCACATCAAAATTCCAATGGCATTTTTACAGAAATAGAAAAAAAAAAACAAAACCTTAAATTTGTATTGAACCACAAAATACCACAAATAGCAAAGCAATCCAGAGAAGAACAACAAAGCTGGAAGCCTCACATGTTCTGATTTCAAACTATATTACAAATCTATAGCAATTAAAATAGTGTATTTCTGATATAAAAATGGACAAACCCAATGGAACAGAATAGAGAGTCCAGATATAGATCCTTGCATATGAATTCAATGAATATTTGACAAGGGAACCAAGAAGACTCTATGGAGAATAGAAAGTGTCTTCAATAAATGATGCTAAAAAGTTGGATATTCAAATGCAAAAGAATAAAAATAGACCCCTGTCTTAAATCATTCAAAAAAAGAACTGAACATTGGTTAAAGGCTTAAATGTAAGACCTAAAAACCATGAAACTCTCAGGAGAAAACATAGGGAAAATGCTTTTACATTGGTCTTGCCATAATTTTTTTAAAAATTGACACCTAAAGCAAAAATAACAAGTGAGACTACATCAAAGTAAAAACCTTCTGCAAAGCAAAATAAATGATCTACAAATGAAAAAAATCAACCTTTACAATGGGAGAAAATATTTGCAAACCACATTATCTGGTAAGGTGTTAATATCACAAAGTAAGGAACTCATTCAACCCAATAGAAAAAAATAAAACTTTAAAAATGAAGAAAGAATGAATAGACATTTTTCCAAAGAAGATATACAAATGGCCACTAAATAGATGAAAAACTACTCAAAAATCACAAATCACGAGGACATGGGTGAAGGTGGTCCAAAGGCACAAACTTTCTGCGACAAGGTAAGTTCTGGTGATGTAAAGCACATCATGGAGAGGAGAGTTAACAATACTGTTTTGTATACCTTAACACTGCTAAGAGATTTGTACTTAAAGATTCTTTTCACACACAAAAATTTTGTAACTGTTACGAGAGATGTGTTAATTAAAATTGTTTTTAATATTTTGCAACATATACATACATGAAATCATTATGTTGTACCACTTAAATTAATGCAGCTACATGTCAATTACCTCTCAATAAACAGGAAATAAAATGTAAATTAACTTAAAAAGAGGTATCCCAACACACACAAAAACTTATTAACCAGAAGAAGTTGGAAGATAAGAGAGTGAACTCAGCCTAAAATAAGAAAGATACAGCCCAGGAAGCCTGGCCTCACGCCAAGGGCACCGAGGAAATGGCATTTGCTCTGTACGTTGCAGGGTGTCTGCATTCAGGCTGCCATAACAGAGTACCTCCGAGTGGCGGCATAGTGAAAGACACGCTTTGTCCCGGTCCGGGGAGCTGGGAAGCCCACCGCTGAAGTGCTGGAAGCGTTAGTATCTACCCCTCTTCTCGGCTTCTGATTTAGATCATCTCTTTCTCACTGTGGCCTTATATGTGGAGAGAGGGAATTCTCTGGTCTCTCTTACTCTTTTTATAAAAATAATAATCCCCCCTGGGCTGCCCTTGCTCATGACCACATTTAAATGTAATTATCTCTCAAAGCCCCCATCTCCAAATACCATCACATTGGGGGCCAGGGCTTCAACATGTTAATTGGCAGGGCTATACAAATATCTAATCCAAATATCTAATCTTTCAAATCTGTTCTTTCTCTTTAAGACATAACTTTGGACTAACAAATAATGCGTAATGTGTGTGTGTGTGTGTGTGTGTGTGTGTGTGTGTAGAAGGGGTGTGTGAACTATGATGTTTATGAAAATATAGAGGCTATGAATAAACTCAATAAAACAAAACTACACTATAATCTCTATACATTAACCATGTTCTCCAGTAGTTTATTGATAATATACCTCATTTTGCTAAAGAAGATCTACAAAAGTGTGTTAATACAATTGGTGTATAATTATGTTATGGATATATATATTACTCTAAGGCAACATAGTTATACTTTCTTCAATGATATCATGAGAATTTCATCTTGATTTACATCTTTAATTTCTTCTTTAGAAAAATTATATGTATTATCACGGAAATATAACAAAAGACAAGACTTTTTATTATTTTTAACTTTTGTACTTTGAAATCAGTTAATATCTGTATCCTGGCCTCTCCCAGTTTTGAGCTAAATGACTATGGTGAAGTTATTTAATTTCTCTAAACCTCAATTTACTCATCTGCTAAATGGGAATAGTAATGGCATTTGCCTCATAGGACAATAATAAAGAGTAAATAAATTGACAGTTTTGAACTAGCTTACAAGGGGCGGGAGTGGGCTGGAGAAGGTCAATGGGGGAAAAAGTGGGGACATCTGTAATACTTTCAACAATAAAGATAAATTTCAAAAATAAAGTGTGTTTCCTGTAAATAATAAATAAATAAATAAATAAATAAATAAATAAATAAATAAATAAATAAAATAGCTTACAATAAGAATTCAGTTGATATGAGTTTGATGTAAGGCGGCTATACATCCAGGTTGCCTATGACAGTATATATTTGTTTTCCAGCATATTAAAGATAACTATTTTCATGCCCTAAAATGACATGCTTGGAAGATAAATGGCCATAACATAGCCATAACCATCATATCCTCCTCCTCCTCCTCTTTCTTTTCATTATCATCATATATAAAATATTGCAGATGAAAAAATGCAAATTGACACTAAGTGAGCAAATATATTTTTGGTTGTCCTATGTGCCTTACTTCTCGGCTAGAAAACACAGGGAAAGCCTAAATATAAAATGAAGATCTGTTGAGAATATATGACTCCAATGAAATAAAGCAACATGGCACAGAGAGAATAATGAGATTTAGTTAGTAAGTGCTGAGGATTCTGGGAAAAAAGAGAACTTTGTGAGCTGGTCAAGAGTGAAAATGCTCCCTTATGGTTACAGCTGGCAAGAGGGGGAGAGGAGTTAAGGGAAATCATAGCGATGTCCACCATCTACTCACCTTGAGGGAGAATTTTGCAAACTGATCCACTAGCTGATTAAATAATTTACTTGCCAAGAGGAGATACTTCTGTATCACATATCTAATTTTATCTTTACAAGTATTCTCTTCTCATTCCATGAGAATATTCACTTTTCTAATAAGATACAAGGCACTTCAAGTTGAAAATTGGAAAACATTCGTATAATATTGAGTAAAAGAAAAAAAGATGCCTTTATAAAAACCTCTTTTTCTTTTGAGAAAGGAGAGTTAGTTAGACTGTCAAAAATTGCATCTATTTCAAATGTCTGCATTGATGAAATCTGGTGATGTTTACCTTCATTCAATGAAAAATTATTGCTTACGTTCTCACATTGTTAAACTAAAATTTCTCTAGGAGATAGAATTTTAAAATTTTTAATAAAATTAATAATATAATAAAAACAAAATCTTATTTATCAGAATATTACCCTGGAATTCACATCTTGCTAGATGATTTAACAAACTTTATTTAGCGCAATATTTTATAGTCTCAGAGCATCTTAGAACTAAAAAATAGGGTTTAGCTCCCCTTAGCAGGCTTCATTAATTATCTCTTAGTTAATGTATTGTCTTGGAAATTTCTTGTTTGTAGGGTGTAAAGGGATTATCTAGAGACTGTTCATTCATGTTTATATCTTTGTATGTTCTTTCCTTGTTCATTAGCAATGGACTTGAGATATACCATTATGAACATTGTATTTTTTTCTGAAAAACTGAGAATTGCAGATGGCCTCAGACATCAAACTTGTCTTTTCAGAACTTATCAATAGACCTCTTTGTTTCAGCAGTAGGGGGATACTTTCCTGGTGAAGAGATGGAGTGAGTCACTTGATAACGGTAGCCCACTTTATCCCTACATGGTAAGGACCTCTGGCTCCACTGGAAGGTGTCATGGAGCAGGGGTTCCATCACAGAGCTGTTCTGTTTGGCTGCCAGTGTTTTGAGCTCGAGTATTGAAGAGTAAGGCTGAAATATGAATAGAGTGAATTTGGATTTCAATTTTTTTTTCATTCAATGTGAACTTCTACCTTTTTATTTTCCATTGATATTTACATTTTTGGGGATATTCGTACCCATGTGTTTGATTCATAACCAAAGAATTATGAGAAAAATAAAGAGAGAAAACAGTTTAATATTTTTTGTTGTGCTGTCTTATGAAATACAGTTTAGAAATGTATTTTTTGCAGAATGTATATTTTGAATACAAGTCTGACATTTGGGCCTCATTCATCCTACCTCTCTGTAGTTGAGATAATTCTACTTCTGCCTTCCTTCTTCTGTCTCTGCCTGATCAAATACGCGCTCTGCTGCGACAAAGGGGGGGGCAAGGGAAGGTGTTCTGACATTTGAATTGCCCGGGGAAACCGAAGACACACTCTCCCCTGGATCATTTGAATACTTCATTTATAGTTGGCATCTACCCAATGCATAGGTCTTGAATGCTTTGACAAATATTCTGAGTCGTTCTATGGAGTAGGGGTTTCAATTTCTGAAATGAAGGCTTCAAGTATGCTCGACACTGTACATGGTATACACCAAAAATGGTTTATCAAGGATTCGGTTGGCACCGGTTGGATATGGCATAGATACAGAATGTTCTTGAGGCTTCCCATCAAGGATACAATTATTTTTAAGTTTCAGAGCTGAATGCTTCATTAAACACTGGAGCATGTGACATAATGGCGCACCCAGTTGCTAACTTGATATTTCACTGCCAAAATTCTGAGAAAACACCTTGATGCTCCCCTTAGGTCTCCACAATCAGCCACATTTACTAATATTTCCCAATAGGTTTCAGTAGGCAGAGAAGAATGCAAAGTTTTAATCTGCTAATCACCCGGTTGGATGGGGCGGTGGGGGGAGATGCTAATCGTCTGCAGACATCTGTAATGACCCTTGGACAAAAACGGAGGAAACTAAATCAAAGCTTTGACAAGGGCAGGAGAGCGGAAACAGAAGCCCTAATTGTGGCCATGTGAAGTGCACTTTCCCCTTTGCCTCTTTTGTGGCAGTTTCGCACAATACTGTATAAAGTAACTTTTATGGACAGATCCAAAACTGACTTTGTCCATCTTTGGAGATAAATGGTCGAACTTGATCTGTGAAATATGTGAGGAGAGAGTGACATTATGGTGCAAATGTCGCAGACAAAAGGGTCTGGGCGAGCTCTTGCCAGTTAAATTTGGCTAACCTGCAGAAAGCCCATTGTCAAGCCAGCCACGCTTCACTGGGCTCCTTTCCACTCTCATTGTCCCGTTTCCTCTTTATGGTTAAATGAACCTCAAAACAATGACAAAGAAATATGCACTGAGTCACATATTCTAAGACACACACTGTACTCTCCTCAAATTGAAAAAACGGCACCTTAATTCTTGGATTTTGCACATTTTCATTGGTAAAGCTCCTATTTGCTTTCTTTGAATCTGTATCAGTTCATGCAGGCCTGCCAAGGGGGGAGCTTAGCAGGACACTGCCACGTTAGCACTTGAAATATTAAGATGAACAGAACAAGCCAAAGGTAAGCTCGCTTCCTTGCAGTATTTTGAGTGTCTGTTTCTTTGCTGGCGAAGGATTTACTTTTTTTGAGTGAGAGAAGTTGTTTAGTATCCATCCTGTGTCAAATAAATTACTCTTGTTGCTGTGTTTCGTGGCTGAAACTATAGGAGGAAAAAGAGAATTTGGTGCCACTTATAAAACAAAGTGAGAAGCCATGGGTTTGCACTTAAATATGGACTACACATATAATTGTTAGAGGTGAATGTTATCTCCTCAAAAAGCATAACTTACTGACTTTTAAAATTCAGAATTGAGGTTTTGGGATAATTTCCAGGGAACTTGTTTTGGAAGATGAAACTTTGTTATGGAATTTGATCACGGAAAAATATAAGCATGGTCTAATAACCCTGGTCTACATTCAAAGGAGCTGCCCATTATGTGACGATTCCCGATCTTCTCAGCTGCACTTTCTGGCTGTGATTAAAACAACCCTTATCAACGGGCGTTTCAAACATTTTCCTTCAGCGTGCCCTCCCAGTAGAGCTTAGTTTCAGAGATGTTGAATTTTTTTCAGCAAAAGTTGCTAAGTTGTCTCAGGGTGGATGGCTGACATTTAGGGCGCCCGGTAATTGCTCTTCTCTGAGCTGTACCCTTGAGGGAGGATCTAATGGAGTGATGAATCTTTTTACTTTTCTTGCCACAGTCTGATTTCAGTCTTCCAAATTCTCTAGTATTGAGTTTTCTTGCTAGAGCAAAGGCTAGCAACTTCTCTAAAATGCTTTCTAAAAGCTCCCAGTCAATACTTCATGCTACTCCCTACAAGGTCCGGACAGCTCCCTGACTGTCCCTTACTGTTCCAGCCTCTGGCTTCTCAGCAGGTGTCTATCAGCACACATCCAGAGTGAGTAGTCTTTTACCATCTCCAGGAAATGCAAAACACCATTGATTTCTCCTGCTTCTTTGTATTTCCAACCCTCTCACCTAGGAGTAAACGGAGTTTTTAGAGGAAGAAACTCTCATGCTTAAAACTTTTCACCTTTATAGAAATTCCACACACCCATTCCTTTCGATAAAGTCTAGGAACAGAGTCTATGATAAGTATTTCAAAGGCTGCTTGGTTTGTCTTTGTATAAGGAAAAGAAAGGCTTTTTAAAAAAATCCTTTAAAAATAAATCAAA
Source organism: Tadarida brasiliensis (assembly GCA_030848825.1). Taxonomy (NCBI): domain Eukaryota; kingdom Metazoa; phylum Chordata; class Mammalia; order Chiroptera; family Molossidae; genus Tadarida; species Tadarida brasiliensis. The sequence goes on from CM061270.1 coordinate 6,115,194, forward strand.
GTTGTCAGATTCTAATTTTGTAGCAAGTTGCATCGCTTTCCTGGGAATATATGCATTTTGAAAATTGATATAGAACTGAAAAATAGTCCTGAGTACAGGCAGCATCCCAAAGAGGTTTGGTGCCTCAGTGACCAGCTTCATCCAGTTTTGAGGGTGAACTATCCAAAATCCACACTCAGCCCTGCCCTGTGGCCGGGCTTAGGCAAGAGCAACACACGGTTCTCAGATTCCAGTTGCTAATCTCTCCTAGGAAGAAAGTAGATTCATGCAGAAGGACAAAAGGCTGATGACTTGCTGATGTCATGTTTTGAACTCAAAGGATGTCGCCATAGAATGGCACTTCCACACCCTTTCTGAAGTACAGAACATAAAAATAAACAGCACTCATAATATAATTGTTTGGGATGGATTGATGGGGCTATAGATGTTCACAAGAATGTGCAACAAATGTGCATTTTAATGAATTAACTGTGGATGTATGTCATTTGTATAAGGAGTAGAAAATGCTCTGGTTCTCTAGTCCTTGCATGTGAGTGAACAACTAGAAGGAAAGTTCACAGAAATGGTTCATGATTTCTCAATGTGGAATCAAAAATCCAAGGACTATCCTGATGACCTTCTTAGTAGATTTCTAGTGATTGCTTACTTTAAAATCTGAAATTCTGTGTCCTGATAAAAAAAGCGTACTTATAAAACATAGTATCCTAGCTCAAAAGTTATCTGTAGCTTTTATTTCTTTCATAGTTTCAATGGTATCTGATAGTGATGTAAAAATATTTCAAAATTGTACTATAAAAATAATTTTAGAAGATTTTGTAACTTTTTAAAATATGTAACTTTTACAAATTTCAATTACTTTGAAACTTAATTAATAGGTTAATTTTTAGGAACACAATTTATATTTCCTGTTCAATGCCTCTCTGCATAGCGCTCCATTGTGATTTTGTAAGTGCTGTAAGTTTATATGTTGGGGTAAATTAAATTCAGAGTGAAAGAAGGCTGGAGGGAGGAAAACAGCAAACAAAAATGTCAGTTTTAAATTTCAACTGGATGTAGCATTCGTCTATCATGACAAAAAGTATTAAAAATTAGTGAAAATAAAAATACTGTTAAGACGGTGAGACTATACTGGGTAGGCTCCAACACCATCTACTGCTCTTAGGATCTCAAATGTGTGATTTACTCCTGGCCCCAGCTCTATTTTTATAATATTTGACCAGTTTTGATCATTTTACTTTTTTTGACTAACTTTTCAGTTTTTGACTGCTTTAATAGATAACTGACTTAAAATAACTAAAATCAATTTCCAAAATAATTTTTTAACTAAAAATAGCACCTAGTATAAAGTCAATTTTTAAAATCATTTTAATCAAGCTGGAACTTAAAAAGAAGGCATAGATATTACTTCATTAACTAGTCTGTTATATGTGCAACACGTATTAGTATGTGGGCATACACATATTTTATATACAATATTAAATACAACTATTATACAATATGCATTAATATGTGTCATTTTATGAATATGCTCACATTATTTCTCAAAGTTTTACACGTTTCTTAAAGTTTTAATACTGATTAATTACAGAGTGAATGAATTATATGAAATCAATATTTAATTTATATTATAGAAAATTAATTCATTCTCTTATATTCAGTTATTATCACTACACCAGAATAAATAGAAATGTGTTTTGTCTTTTATTTTGTAGCTTGTATGTAATTCCCTACTAATTTCATTTAATAGCCAAATTATACATCAGAAAAATATATAAAACATTGATATTAATACAGTTTTAATGTATATATGAATAAATATCAACACTGTTAAGTGATACAAAATAGATATTAATGTTTTGATCATCAAAATGGTACCTATTCTATGGAAATTTTATTATTTATAATCTGATTAACACACTCTAATTGTACACATGCTTGAACTGCATTAGTTAGTAGTGGAGTAAAGATTATTACTTTTTTGAGTTTCAATTTTCTATAATTTAATTTGTGTTATTGATATTAAAAAATTTAAAAAAGTATATAGTTTCTATTTTGGCTTCTGAATAGTCACTTGAGTAAATATCATTGAAACATAAACAGGGGAAACAAGCTCTTCTCACCATACATGCAGGTACAGAGAACTATGCCTTTAATAAGTTAAAGGTCGACAGAAAAATAAGCTTTATGGAACAGGAAATTATATGGTTAAAATTAACTAAAAAGTAATACTTGTTTCATGGAATCTGGCTTTCCTTACTTTTAAATTTCATATGTATTTTTTCTTTCAAAGAAGGCTCACTCTATGTA